>CM039721.1:51675016-52275016 GCA_022539455.1 Dendrobium nobile
TGGGGTTTGTTTTTGGTGGTGTTTGGTTTATCATTTTTGGAAGGTTTTGGGGGTGGGGTTTGTGGTTTTGGTGGTTGTGGGGGATTGTGGGGACTGATGGGGGTTTTGTTGGTGGTTTCGAGGTTGGAGTGTATGGGGGGTTGCGAGTGGTAGTGTGTGGGGGTTTGTTGTTGTTTTCTGGGAGGGTGTGGGAGGTGAAGTGTTGGTGGTGTTTTTGGGGGAGTAGTGGAACAGGTTATTGGGTTGATTTGTGGTTTGGGCTTGGGGTTGTTTTGGGGTGGTTTGGGTTTTGGGGTATTTGTTGCTTGATATATGGGGAGTTGGGGTTTTGTTTTTTTGGTGTTTTTTGGTGGGTGTGTTGGTTGGGGGTGGTGGTTGTTGGGTTTTGTTTTTGTGGTGTGGTTTTGCTGTGGGGGTGGGTTTTTTGTAGGTGTTTTGGGGTGTTCTTGTTGTGTGTCTGTTTTGTGGTGGGGTTGGTTTTTCTTTTTGGGGTGTTGGGGTGGGATTTTTTGTGTGTTGTTGGGGTGGGGGGTTTGGGGTGGTGTTATGGTGGGGGTGTTTGGTGATGTTGTTATTTGGGGAGTTTTGATGTTGGTGGGGTGGTTTGGTTTCTTTTTGGTTGGGTTCTGTTATGGAGTGTGGTTTGGGTGTTTTTGAGTGGTTTTGATGGGGGTTTGGGGGGTTTTGGGGGTTTTTTGTTGGGGGGGGTTGTTTTGGTTTTTGGTTTTGATGGTTGTTTTTGGTTGGGGTTGTGGGGTGGGTGGTATGGAGATAAAAAGGAGGTATTGTTTGTGTGATCGTGGTTGGGTTGTTGTGATGGGTTGTGGCAGTTGTTTGTTTTGGGTTGGGGTGTTGTGTGGGTGTTTTTTTGTTGTGTGGGATGGGGGGGGGGGTGGGGAAGTGTGGTGTAGACGGGTGTAGATTGGGTTTTGTGGAGAGGTTGGGTTTGTTGTTGGTTTTTTTGTTGGGGTGTGTGTTTTTTATTTGGGTGTTTGCTTCTTGGTTTTTGGGTTTTTTTTGTTTGGGTTTGGTCTTCTGTTTTGATCTGTGTTGTTTTTTTTTTTGAGAGTCTGCGGTGTTTTTGGGTTTCGTTTTGTGGGTGGTTGGTTTTCTTTTTGGTTGGGGTTCTTTTGGTTGGTTGGTGTTGATTTGATTTGGTTTTGGGATTTTTTTGTTGTGTTTTTTTTTGCTTGGGTTTCTTTGTTGTGGGGGGGAGTATGAGTGTGTTTGTTTTTTTTTTTTGTTATTTTTTGGTTTTTTTTGGTGTTGGTGGTTTATGGTGTTTTTGTTCGACACGAGTGGGTTAGGGGGACATGGAGTGTTGGCCGTTGTAGTTTTGTATGGTGGGTGTGGGGGTTTGGAGGGGGTGTTTGGGTTGTTTGTGGGGGGGGGTGGATTTTGATGTGAGCTTGGAGGTGTTTGATGTGGTTTTGGTGGAGATTGTTTGGATGTAACCAATAGTTAATTGTGGGAAGGTTGGGGGGTTTAGAGATTTATTGACGTAGTTGTGATCCGGGATTGAGTCAACCAAGGGTAAAAAATAGGGGTTATATGTGTTTGGTTTATTTTGCTTGTGATTTAGTGTTGGAGAGGCAAGGCGGCGGAGAGGGCTCTGTGGTTGTGGTTTTGTTTTATGTGGTGTTGGTTTTTTGTTGTGGGGGGTTGGGGTTGTTGTTCCTCACGTTCGTGGTAGTGGAGTTTTTAGGGCAGCTGTTTTTGGTTTTTTTTGGTTTGTTTTGGTGGATTGGTGGGGTTGTGGGGGTGTGTGTGGTGTTTTCTAGGGGTGTGTGAGGTTGTTTTTTGGTTTGTGTGGTTTTTTTTTTTGTTGGGTTGTGGGTGTGGGTTGGATGGTGTTCGGTTGGGGGTGGGGTTGGAGGGGGGTTGTTTTAGTGTTTGGGGTTGGTTCTTTTGTTTTGGGTGGGTAGTGTTCTGGGTTGGGTCAGGGGTTTGGGGTTCGGGTTATTTTCTTTTCTCTGGATTGCTTTGGTTTGGATGGTGTTTGTAGGGGGTGGTGGGGGGGGGAGGATTGTGGGGGTGGGGGGGTGGTGGGAGCTGGGGGGGTGGTGGGGGGTTGTGGTGTCTTGTGTTGGTTTTTGGTAGGTTGTTTGTGGTGTTTGTCTTTTTGTGTTGATGTTTTTTTTCTTTGTATTTTTTTTTTTTTTTTTTTTTTCTTTTTTTTTTTTGTTCTTTGGGTTGGGGGGTTGAGGGGGTTTTGGTGTTTGTTGGTGTTTGTTTGTTTTGGGTTGTGTGGGTGGGTGTGGTTGTTGTGAAGGTTGTTGTTAGGGGTGTGGTGGTTTGTGGGTGGTGCTTGTGTGTTTGGGGGGGGGGTGTTGGGTTGTTTTTTGGGTTTTTTTTTGTTTTTTTGTGGGGTGGTTTTTTTGTTTTATTTGTGTTTTTTTTTGTTTTTTTCTTTTTGGTCTTTTTTTTTTTTTTGTTTATTTTCGTTTCAGTTTTTTTGTTTTTTTTTTTTCTTTTTTTTTTATTTGGAGGTTTCGGGTCATTGTTGTTTTTGTTGTTTGGGTTGTTTTATGGTTTTTTTGGGTTGTGTATTTTGTTTGGGGTTGTTTGTTTGGTGTCTTTGGGGTGTGTGGTTGGAGGTTGTGGTGGGTTTTGGCGGGCGCCTTTTGGGTATTGGGGGGTGGTATATTTTTTTTGTTTTTTTGGTTTTGGTTTTTTTTCTTTTTTGTGGGCGTTTCTGTTGATGTTTTTGTTTTTTTTTCTGGTTGGTTTGGTGTTACTTTATTTTTGTTTGTTTTGTTTTTTCTGGTGTTTATTGGTTTTTGTATTGGGAGTGTTTTTTTGTTATTGAATTTTGGTTGGTTGGGAAGGTCTGTGGTGTTTTATTGTTTGTGGTTATATGTTTGTAGTTTATGGTTTGTGTTGGTTGGTTTTTTTTGTTCTTGTTTTTTTGGTTTGTTTTTGTGTGTTTATGGGGTGAGTTTTTTGTGTTGGCTATGTTTGGTCACTCTGTTTATGGTTGTTTGGTTTTGGTGGTGTTTTGTTTGGTGAGTCACTTGGGAGTGTATTTTTTATTTAATTGGTTATGGTGGGTGTATTGTGTGGGGGTTGTATTTGTTATTTGTTGGTTGATTATGTTTGGCGGTTATCGGGGTGTCGTTAAATTTGTGGTGGGTGGTGGGTGGGAGGGTGGGGTCTTGCTGGTGGTTTATTGTTGAGGGGGAGGATTTGGGGGGGGGGTTTGTGGTGGGTGGGGGTGATGTTTCATTGTTGGGTAGGGATTGTTGAGTGTTTTTTGGGTTTTTGGTTATTGGTTTTTGGGTGTGGTTTTTGTTTCTTTTTGTGTGTTTTTTGGTATGGTTTTTTTGGTTATATGTGTTTGTATGTATGTGGTATGTGTATTTGTTTTGTGGGTGTGGTTGGTGGTTTATTTTTTTTATGGAAAAGGGTTTTACTTTTTTGATGTTTTTTGTTTGGGTTCTTGGGTGTGGGGTTTTGGGGTGTGTTTTGGGTTTGGGGTTGTATTGGTTTTGTTTCTTTGGTGTTTTGTTGTTTTATATAGATGTTTATATACATTTTGTTGGTTGGTGGTGATTTTTGTGTTTTGTTTTGTCGTTTTTATTTTGGGTGGTGTTTTTGTTTTGTGAAATTGGTCTTGTGTTTGTTGTTGTTGTTTGGGTTGGTTGTTACATTTGTTTTTTGGATTGTGTTTTTTTGTTCTGTATATTGTGTTTTTTTTTCTGGGGTTTTGTGTGTGGTGTGGTGGTGGTTTTGTTTGATTGGGGTTGTGTTTGGTTGGTGTATGGTTGTGTTATTGTTTTTGTTTGTGGCTTTGTGATGTTATTTGTTTGGTAGGTGGTTAGTTTTGTTGGTTTTTTTGTGGTTTTTTTTTTATTGGTAATTGTTGTGTTTTTTTGGTACTTGAGGTTGTTCGGTGATTTGTATTTTTGTGTTATATTTCATTGTTTTTTTGTTGGTTCTGGGGTTGTGGTAGATGTTGTTGTTTATGTTTTGTGTGGTTTTTGTTGTTTATTTGTGGTTCTCTCTTTTGTTCTTTGTGTTGTTGTTTGTGGGGGTAGGGGGGGTGGCGGGGTATGGGGGAGGGGGTGGTATCCCCTTTGGGTTGATTATTTGATTTTGGAGGTTTGGCTTGTTGTGGTTGTTATTGTGGTGTTTTGGGTGGTTGTTGTTAGTTTTGTGTTGTGGTTTTTTAATCTTGTTGATTGCTTGGTGTTTGTGTTTTGTTGTTTTTGTTTATTTGCTTTGTTTATTTGTTTTGGTTTGTTGTTGTGGCTTGAGGTTTCTTGTGTTTTGTTTTCGACTTATATTGTTTTTTATTTTTTTTTTATTTTTCTATATGGAAAATTTCTTATCTGATGTTAGTTTGGTTTGGTTTTTTGTAGGTTTGGTGGGATGTTGTGTTTTTTTTTTTTATTTCTTGTGTTGATGTTGGGCTTTTTTTTATTTTTTGTTTTTTTTGTTGTTTTTTGTGTATTGTTTATTAATTTTGTATGGTTATATTTGTATTTGTTTTTGTTTTTATTTTGATTGTTATTTTGTGGGTTTATGTGTTGATCTTCTTTGGCTGGTGTGTTGTTTTTTAGGATTTGTTGTGGTCTGTGGTGTGGGGTAGGTTTGTTGGTGGTTGTTTATGTTTTTTAGGGGGTTTTTGTGTTTTTTTTGTTTTTTTTGGTGTATTTTTTATGGTTTGTTTTGGTTTTTTGGCTTTTTGTGGGTGTTGTGTTTTTTTTATGTGTTTATGCATTGTTTATTGTAGGAGTATTTTTTATGATGCTTTTGGTTATGGTTGTTGTTGTTTGTGGTGATTGTTTTTTTGGTCATTTGTTTGTTTTTTTTTATTGTTTTTTGTTGGGAATGATGTTTTTGTTGGGGTTGGATTTTGTTGTTGGGGGGTGTGTTTTTTTTTATATTGTTTGTTTTTTGTTTTTTTGGTTGGTGTTGTTTGTCTTTGTGGTTTTTTCATTTTTTGTTGTTGCATTCGGTATTATTTGTGTTTTTGATTTAATGTTTTGGTTTGTTTTTTGTTGTATTTGGGGGGGGTGCGTATGTTGTTTGTAGTGTACTCTTGTTTTGATTTTTTTGTGGTGTTTTTTTTTGTGTATTTTGGGAAGTTATTGGTTTTCTGGGTAAGTGGCTTGTTGAGAGCTTAGGGACGTGTTGGGTATGGGACTGAGATCTATAGATTGTTTATATTATTATGGTGGGTTTGAGTTTTGTTGTTCGTTTTATTGTTGGGTTTGTGGTTGTTGTATGTGATAGTTGTTGTTGATGTATGTGTTTTTTGTTGGGAGTTGTTTTTTTTCGTTTTGTGTGTTTTTATTGTTTTTTTATATGTTGGTTTTGTTTTTGGTGGTTTTTTGTTGGGGGGGGTGGGGAGGGGTTTGTTTGTTTTTGCATCATCTCCAGGCTCTTTGGTATTTTGGTTGTTTGTTTGTGTTTGGTGTATGTTGATTTTTTCTTGTATTGGTTTGTTTTTTTTTTTTATTTTTTTGTGTTTCTTCATTTGTGTTTATGTTTATGTTTTTGTTTGTGATTGGAATTTTTTGTTATGTTTTTTTTTGTTGGGTGGTTGTAAGGGGTGTTTAGGGGCATTGTATAGTTTGGGGTATTTTGTTGGTTTGTTTGGGGATTTTTGTAATGGTGTTGGTATTCTTTGTGTGATTTTTGTTTGTATTTTTGTGTGCATGTGATGTTGATTTTGATTTTTTCTTGTATTTTGATTGCTTAGTGGGGTTGTGGGGGTTTTTGTTTTACGTATTTGTTTAGTTGTTTTTGTGTGGTGTGGGTTTTTTGTTTTATATTGCCTGTTGTAAGTGTGTTTGTTAGTTAGGTTATGTTTTTATGGTGGTTTTGGGGGGTGTTTTTTTTTTGTTTTTTCTGTTTTGAATGGTTGGGGCGTGGTTTTTTATGGGGGTGTTTTTTTGGTGGAAGTGTTTTTGGGGTAGGGGGGTATGGGGGGTGGTGTGGGTTTATTTTTTGTGTAGTGTGTTGGGGATTGGGTTGTGGGGGTTTGTGGGAATTTGTTGGTGGTGGGGGTAAGTTGATTTTGTGGCTTTTGGGGTGAGGGGGTGGTGGGGGGTTTGTGTGTTTTGGGGTTTTTTTTTTTTTTTGTGTTAGGGGGGGTTTTTTTTGTTTTTTTTTTGTTTTGTGTACGGTGCTTTTTCTTGTCATAATTTGGTTGGTTTTGGTTTTTTTTTCTTTTGGGGGTTATATATTAGAGGTCAAAGGGTGTTGGTAAACAGGTAGGGGGTGGGTTGTTCTACTTTCCCTAAGCTGGTTATATAAAAAAAGGAAGTAATAAAGTGGGTTGGTTTTTATTTTTATTTCTTTATTTTTTTTTGTTAAAATTTAAAAAATGATTAGTGCTCTTAGCATGGTATACCAGCTACAGCCAACACAAAGGGCCGGGGAGTGTTTTAAGAGGAAAAAACAGAGGTGAGAAAATCAGGGGTGAGGCAAAAAATATACGGTGGACCGAGAGGAAATTTAGAAAAAGAGCAGAAAAAGAAAGGATGAGGTACAAAAAAAAAACTGGGCGCGTGGGCTTCGGTCAAACAGCCAAAGAGAGCGGAAAAGTAAGCGAAGGAGGTCGTCGGGAAGACAGGACAAACAAACAAAACAAACAAGCGAGAGTTTGTTGTTTTTTCTTTGGTGGGGGGGGGGGGTGGGGGGGTGTGGGGGGGCGGGGTTCACCGTGGGAGGATCAGGGTGTGGGGGGGGTTTTAAACAACAGACCGGGAGGCTCCTATGAAAAGGGGGGGGGGTTACGGGGGCGGGGCGTAGGGTGCGCGTGCCAGTAATGGTCGCCGCCTGGCTCGGACCCACATCCTCGATCGCAAAAAGCCTCACTTGTGCTCCTCTCACTCTGCTCGGGCTTCCGCACGATGTTCGCCCTAACAACTCTTACACCACCATTAAGCCCCTGCCAGCGACGCGCGGGGGAGGTCAGTGTGTGGATAACTAGCATTATAGAGACCCTTGCCCCCCTTTTTTGTCTTCTTCTTAGATTATTAGATGTTTAAGATTATTAAGTTTACATTTTAGGTTGTAGTCCCGACGCCGTTTATATTTCATTCCCATCCCTAGTTCTCCGTCTCTCACCCGACCGTAGCTCCCCCACGACCTAATCCAGTCCGAACTCACCCAGGCGAGCTCGCCTCTTCCAGTCGGGACTGGTCCCGATCTAGAGAAAGAGAGAAGAGAACGATGAGAGGGAGAGGTGAGGGAGAAACTGCCTACATCTTCCATTGCGCTCGGTCTTGGGCTCCGTCTCGACTTTCCTTGGAGATTGGAAGTCACACATTTTGATCGGAAGAAGCAGAAGAGGAGGGTCAACTTGTGAAGGGTAAATTTCTCCTCTTCATTTTGCTTCTCGGCCAATTACAGTAGATTGCCGTGCCAAATGAGGGGAAATGGGAGATTTATTCCTCGTTTGGGACTTATGGGTAATCAAACAGGATTTAGCTTAGATCCTGTACAAAAACATGGTATGTTGAATCTAATTAACTTAATTATATCATTTCATTTTTAATTATATTGATATTACTATATAAGTGATTAATTATGATTATTGAAATCAATTATAATTAGTTAATTAATTTAATCTATAATTAATTTAAAATTATATAATTAATTTATTATGTTAAATTGACTTAAATTATAATAATTTTGTTTATTTATTAAAATTAAATATAATTAATATATAATTAATTTATAAAACTAAATTATAATTAATTATGTATTAAATGGATATATAATTATAATAAGTTTTTAATTAATTATAAATCAATAATTTTATTAATTATAATTATTTTAAAATTAAATATGATTGATTATATATTAAATATTATTAATCATAATTAGTTTGGATTTATTATAATATTATGTTATTAATTTTAAATTAATATAGTTAGTTAAATAATTAAGTATATAAAAACAATTAATTTATATAGTTAGTGATCACTAATTTGGTTATTAATTTTAAAATTAATGTAATATTTAGTTATATTAAATGTAACGTAAATCTTTATTCCTTGATTTCATGATTAATTATAATTAAATGCGTAAATATATATATATATATAATATATATATATATATATATATATATTATATATTTAATATTATTTTATTAAAAATATATTATATATATTATATATATATATATATATATATATATATATTATATATATATATATATATATAAAATCCCTCCACTCTCTTTCCTCTCGTTTCCCGGGTTCGTTGTCAGACCGGCAAACCACCTAAGCACGCCTTTATTGGCCATGGTAGTGGGGAAACCCGGTGCGGACACCTACGATGAGGTAGGCGAGTGACCCCTCGGTCCATGTGTCAACCACGGACAACCCCGCGAAGGTACGTACTCTTATAAACTCAAAACCTTGTTTCAATGTATGTGGCAAACCGGAGAACCCCCCCCCCCATGCACGCCTTTATTACGTGTGGTGGGATGGGACCCTGGTGCGGCACATACGACGAAGCGGGTTCATTTATTAAGTACCCCCGGGTGGGAGGAAATCAAAATTGATTATCAAAAATGCTTTTTATAAAACCCCATGCACGCCTTTATTGCACGTGGTGGGAGAAAACAAAATTACAACCGCCGTGGTGTCTCCAAAACACAACCGTGCCGTCGTTATTGACGTGGCGGGTAGGCGGCCTATTGGTTTTTCCCCAAACGGGGGAGATGCCGGGAGGCTGCCGAAATTTTATCTGAAATATAGACAAGGACTTGGAGCCAAAATGGGACTTGTGGACTTGATTCAATCTACTTAAATAAACTTGAATCCAAATAAAAGAAATGTGCTGCAAATGAGATTGAACTTGAGCTTGGCATCCGGACTTGAACCAAACAAAACTACAAGAACTTGGACAAGCAAAATTGACTACAAAGAACAAAGCATTGGGACTCAAACTTGAACTCAACAAGACTACGAGGACTTAAATTTGAACTCAGACTCAGATTTGAACAGAGATTTTGAACTCAAAGAATTGACCACGACGAACTCAAATGAACTTTGAAACTTCATATTGAACTTGGTTGAACTTATTTTGAGCTCGGACATGAACTCAAAGGACAACAGGGGTCATGCATTTGGACTTGAACTCAAGCTCGATCCAAAAATCATACAAGTTCCAACTCAAACCAAAGTTCCAAGTACACTTGCTTGATGATCAAGATGCAAAAATACCAGGACGTAACCCAAGAAGCGACAGTTCAATGTTCAACAAATGCAAGGGACTTCTGCCAAACATGGCAGTCAATATGCAGCATTGAAATGCTTACAAATAAAGGCGGATCGACACAATCAATATCATTTGATTGAAAATGAGTGCCCCGCTCTCCTACAAGACATACAACAATCAAAGTACAAGCAGGCATACTACGACCAAAAGGTGTATAAACAAAGATTGTAGTAGACTTTTACAACAGTCCCTACGAGATCGGGAGCATTGTACCTACGAGAATAGCGAATGGCTGCAGAATACACGGGTGCCCCTCCTACATATACTATTGGAATCTCCTACAACAATCCTACGAATGCCTGTTGATTGAAAGAAGGCGACATCGGAGGTCAATTGAAGGACCCACTAATGCACACAAATGTAATTTAGAAGGAGAATGCAAAGAGTTACCAAGTGTTAGGATGTCTATATATCTTATCATTAAGTAGTGGAAAATAAATGTATCTGTCTTCTACAAACAAAGGAGATTTGATCTATAACAAAATCTCACCTGAGATTGGTGAAAGGTGGACATGATTGAACGTGACAATAGCTCTCCTATGAACATCTCTAGGAGATCATAGCAAATACCACGGTTCCCTACAAATGAGCACGAGCTACTTGTGGATAACAACAGTGGGATGCATCTAGAAGCACGAACCATGTGGACACAAGCACAGATATCTCCTACGACAATGGGTGATCAGGATCACTAGCATTTCGGGTGATGTGCGAAAAAGAACACCCTCTAATAGAAGGGAAGAAAAGTTTGAGCAAATTCGAATTAAACTTCCTGGTGTTCCAAAATTTCTATACTCAAGAAGAAAACAGTTATGATATCCTGAAGCACCAGAAATAACAAGTCCACCACAACGAAGGTTTTAAAAGGGATTTTTTCAAAGCAACGGACTCAAAGTCCTGAAGGAATCCATCCCCGGTGAATGAGAAAAGGGGGGAGTCAATATCAAGACAACAATGCATTGCCACCGGATCTGCAACATTCGTACAAACAGACAGAAGGCGTCTCTACTCCAAGAATACCCCCACACGTGCACAATAGTTTGTATACACATAGGCACACTTAAAGGAGTAAATGTAATCAAATACCCGCATGGGCACAGGCGAGCATGTTATTGGTACACACGTGATGTCTAGGGATGCTCGGGTTGACAAGTGAATTCAAGTTCGAAATGATTCCTTTATACGGTTCAATAGAAGTCGATTGGGTTCGAACACAACAAAAAATATACGGCTTGTGGCGACCATTATATTTGTCTTTATAAATTCATATTCGGCCTTCAATGCCTATAACAATGAGAATTCACTATCAAGGGCATAAAGCCTTAAAACCGATCCTATGTCGACAGCCCGACCGATAGAGTTGACAAGGTTCAATCCTAAAGAGTAGAACCCAAACACCCGATGATGGCCGTTGTTGAATGAAAATCTTAATCGGAGGGATTCACAAAATATTTTTTAAATCCACTCAATATACTCTAAGTCCAAAAATCCCAATTCAAAGATTATCCAGAATCCAGAAATTCCAAAATATTTAAAGATGGAAATCTAAACATTAAACACTTAAAGAAAAATCTATCTGCCCTCCGCAATAGTTTGTCGAGGCGGACAAATTAAAAACTACTTCAGCTCACCAAAGGGCTAAATGCCTGGTCGAGGAAATTCACTGGATCCATTCTCAAAAAGTCTCCTTGCCAGTAAGGACGTGGTTCGTGTCCTCTGACCGGCGGTTCGCCACCAAATGGCACGCGATAAACGGGTCATTAAACTAAAAATATGACCCGGGGCCTTGAACGAGTGGTTTTGCCGCCAAATGGCACCACGAAATACCGTTATGGCCAGCATATGTTCTTAGTTGGCATCAAAATTTGGATATGAATCAATAGGATATGATCGATAGGGCACAAAGCCCTTGTTAGCTAAGGGGATCAAATTTGTCCCCTTAGGCAAATAATACACCCAGGTCTACAAGGTACCTTTGGAGAAGCAACCCATGGCTGCTGAAAGGATCCTTCTATCAGGTTGGGTCGACTACCTCCTCTGACTAAGTAGACCAGGGACTGATGGCCCGGGACAAGGAACCATGGGATCTTGATCGGTCTCATCCATTCCCCACCATCCGCTTTAAGTGCAATTAAATCATTTTAAATCAATTTCCAAACATTCCAATACATCCAATCAACTCCTCAATTTCCAAAATCTAAATCTATGTTGCTACTATATACGATAACACTATCATCTACGTATCTTATTACGACTAGCTTTAATCAAAAGTTTCTCTTCGTGATCGGGAGGGGAATTAACTATAGGGGCTTGCGCCTATAGGAAACCAAACTCAGATCATAAAGTCCTCCAAAATTGAGGGCAAATCTCTGGGTAGTGTCTTATCTACAAACCCATTCCTTCCAAATTTACCTCGAAACTTAGCAGTTAAAACTCCCTCGCCGAATAAAAAAGAAAAAGCGCGGCGGGGAGGCTGGGGCCAAATTTTCGGAGCCCACAGTTGCGCTATGCAAATTTATTTCAGTAAGTATTCTAGATAAATAAGATTGGGTAGTTGTCATAAAAACCAAAATATTGGGAATTAATAACCAATAATGCAACATAGCCACTACACATCAATAGGATGATATGTCAGATTGTAGGGGTATTGAAATTGATATTCTTGATGCTTCATTACGTAATGTGGAAATACAATTGAAGTGGATAGTTCAACAAGATCTTCTAATGAGAACGAGAAAAAATTGTGAACATATCAGAGCATTGAAAGCATTTTTTATTTTGAATAAATTGCAGCTTAAATGACCAAATTTATTTCAATTTAGTTTATGGTGTACCTATAAAATTTCTAATCAAAGGCATATTTATCAAGAACAAGTTGTTCAAATGTAATTTTAAGTTATCAAATTTATTTTTTGGGTGTAATTGCATAATTTTATTTTTTATTATATAAATTTCAAAGGCGTCCAATTCCATCAAATACAATTTTCATATTTGCTACAACTTCAACAATTTTCATGCTTATGTTTAACTAAAATTTAATGAAATGTAAACTTTTTTCTCATTATAGATGGCTTTGTGTGATGTGCATCCTTATAGATCAATTCCTTCTATCTTTGGCCATAGCAAGAAGTTGACCATTGTAGCAACTGAGTTAAAACAATGAGAGCAAGGTAAGGGGTAGGTAGTTCCCCCAGTGATAAGAGAGCCATCATCGAGGAGTCGCCATCATTCCCCCACTATTCTAAGGTAGAAACAGACAATTCCACCAGTGGTTAGAGTACGAGCCCATACTTGGTACTTGCCATTTCCTACTCACACTAGTCCTTAATTTCCATCTTTAAATCTGATATAGTAAGAACCCTTCTATCTACATTACTCTCCACCACCAACACAAACAAATCCATCAAGCTACCCTTAACCTCCTTACCATTAACAGTACTACTACCCACCTCTTATCCATCTACATCAGGTCAGACCATCAATAGAAGAAGGGTTTGGGGGGGGGGGGGGGGGGGGGGAGGTTAAGAAGTCTATAGCAATAGAGGATAAGTGTGTGTACAAAGAGCATGAGGGAGATACATAAGTTTATTTTATAATTTGATATGTTATATACACTACAGAAAACACGCTCATTTCCTTCGGATATTCAAGCAGAAATAAATCCATTAGAAATTCCAACAGATTTCTAACAAAATAGTTCAGCCAAATTTTTTGTTGGATTCTTGGTGTATTCTTTAGGGGATTTTTCAGAGGATTTTTTGATGGAATTTCTAACATAATTGTTGGCGGATTTTTGATGAAATTTTGAATTTTTTTATAATATTTATTATTAATTTTTTAAATTATTCATTTTGTTAAATAAAATTAATTAAAAAAAAATTTGTTAAACTAAAATAATAATATTTTTTTAATTATTATTATTATTATTATTACGGTAATAGTTTTAATAATTATTTGTTTTATTAAATAAAATTAATTAAGCTAAATATTATTAAAAATTAATTAAATAAAATATTATCATTTTTAATAAAAATTATTATGTTAAACATAATATCAAATATCTAATATAGATTAAAGTATAATTTAAATAAAAAACACATTAAAAGAGTCGTATTATGCATAGCTCAGACAGTTGTCCATACAGGTGGCTTCTAGGTGTCGAGGGTTTGAACCCTATGCAAGAAAGGCGTAGGTGGGTCAGTAGGCGGGTTTGGTTCACAGGCTCACATGTTCGTATGGCCTAGTTTGCGGGCCCGAGTGTTCACAAGCGGACCTAGCTCATGTGCTTATGGGTGGGTTCACAAGAATGGGTGTTTGCGAGCGGGCCTAGCCTATAGAAGATTGCAACATAGCAGGGTCTTCTAGTTCATAGGCCCATTGGTGGATTCATAGGCAAGCTTGGTTCATTGGCGGGCGGCAATGGCATTTGGCCCGCTCAGACTAATAACAATTTTTTAAAATGTTTTCTTAGCAATTTCCAGGAGAGGTTTAGCCAAACAATCCGTAGGAAATATTTTGCCAGATTTTTTGATAATGTTTATTTTCCAATGCATGAATTACTTTTAAAAAATTTTCCATCAGAAATCACCAAGAAATGTAAATTTCTGACAAATTTTTATTATTTTTTCATTGAAATAGCTACTAGAAAATGATGTTATTCTTGTAGTGATAATAAAGAAAAATTATCATCAACATGTTAAATCCCACGAGATAGCCCACCCATAAGATTTGTGATACAATACAGAGTAAATATGATGTTCTTTACATATCTTAGAAGAAAACTCCAAATAAATTTAGGGTTATATGGTTCAATGAATTTCACGAACATAATTTTTTCATTACTTAAAAAATTTATTACATTTATATTATTATTATTTATTGTGACAATATTGTACAAAAATATTTTAGATGGTTTCTTGAGCATAGTGTGATGATTAGAATTAATTTTGAAAAAATATTCTTCAATCATCTCAGGGACATATTCACAAACAATAGAAAGTCTAGGGAGCATCCATTATGGCTTGGAGAGAGCATGTGGGGTGATTTGACCAGAGCTTGGGACCCCTGAGTTGAACATAATTATCCAGACCCATTATCTAGTCACTTTGACCTAGTTCTTCATGAAATTTTAATAGCATAGACATTTTAAACTCTAGAATTTCCTTTATTTATTAAGAATTTTATTTTATACATCATTCGTAGTAAACCTTCATGAGATATCATCCATTGACATACAACATGGGATGATTTTCTTTATAATCTACTAACTAGTAGGATCCTCCTTGATAGAGTTTCTCAACAAGAATGGACATTCCCATGTTAGTTCAAATTTATTGTCTATCTTTTGATGGGCCAAAATGGGTCTCTATTGAACCAGGACCAAGTCTCCTACTTGAAAAGTTCTTGAATAAACAATATTGTTATGTGCTAGAATCAACTTTTCTTTAAACAAGTTGAGGTTATATTGAGCCTACAAATGCTTTTCTTGAAAACATTTAAGTTCTTTTAACTAGATCTAGCGTTTAGCTTTTATGTTATACCATAATTTACTATAATTTTGAATGAAGGAATATTTTAAATGGCTATGAAGTGAGGGTTGAATGAAGAATATTTTGTGGTTGATTTAGCACTACACCATGCACTTGAAATTATAATAATGACTATGAACCATCCATTCAATCAATCACTATCATTTGATGGCTAATAATTCCCTCATCTAATTTTCATCATCATTATAGGACCAGACTGGTGAACAACACACAATTTAGTACGAACATCTAAATATAATGAGGTTACTTTCTAAGCATCTCTTTAAGTCTTTCTCACCTCTCATAGATTGACACTTCATCAAATTGGGAAAAGAAAGTTATATTGTTTTTAAGCTTAGTAGTTTTAGATAGTGGGAAATATTTTGCTAGGAACTTATGTGTAAACTTATTCCAAGTGATTATTAGGCATGACGGTAAGGAATTCAACCCTAATTTAACATTATCCCTTAGAGATGAAAGTTCAATGTAGGATATTGAGCCTAAGTGAACTGTCCCTAGGCAAACTAAGAGGGAAGGTAAATTGTTAGTTTTAAAAGCTAGCTGCTAACTTTAAAACACAAAACTTAAATTTTTGGATTTTTCTATAATTTAAAGGTAAGCATTGTTGTCATCTGTTATGGAAGCTAAGAAACTAATGAAAGGTTATAATAATGGTGATGAGGGTTTAATTAACACAATGATATATCAATCATAAATTTTTAACAAGTGCTTATCACCAAAATAAAATACAAAAATAGTAAAGTGCAGAAAAATAAAAATCAGAATTAGCTTACAAGAATTTTATAGTGGTTCAATCAAACAATGACCTACGTCTACTCCCTGGAGTACTCTCAGAGTATTGCACTAAACCTTTAGCATATCTCATCTAACCACATAACTAGGCAAAAAAGCCTTTACAATATTTTCACTAACTAGGTGCGGCATAGAATCTTGACCTCTTTTTAACCCTCCTGGTGAAGGCAGAGAACATTGACCTCTTTTTCACCATCCTAGTGATAGCAGAGAAACACAACCTCTTTTTCACCATTCTGGTGAAGCCAAAGAATCTCGCCTCCTTTTTACCCTCTAAATGAAGGTAGAGAACCTCGACGGTCTTTGGACTGATGATCTTCTTCCCAAAGTCACCAAAGAAACCCAAAAAGACATTTGGAGGAAATAAGGCTGAAGCTTGCTTAGAGAAACTATGTGAAACCTCTCACTCTCCTCTTCCTCACACACAACTTCCCCTTTATCCTTCCCGAAGCCCTCTAAGATCTCTTCTCTATATTCTTTCTCCAGAAAACTCAAATAGCCAAAGACTTGAAACAAGTCTATTCAGAGAGCTTAAATACAAGGCTTTATAAAAATCCCAAAACTTTAATTTTGTCAACACTGATCGTACAGTATGATTAGTTTAAATAATCCTATTAATACTATACGAAGAGTAAGACATTGTATAATTATTTCAAGAAATTGAGCAGATCGTCTAGTAAGATTTGAGCATCATCCATTATGATTAGTTCAAATGACTTAGAATATCATCTAGTAGGATTGACAAGGATTAAATATCATGCCATGCAAAGATCTAGTTGTACAGTCGATTGGGTCCAAACATCTTGTATAATTTAGCTGGATAAATTAATCCAAATTTATTTGATAATTACAGGATTAATTTATGCAATCTTTCTTTAAATATATCATACAATAAAAAACCTATCATACAGTATGATTAGTACAAAATTTGAATTTTAAAATATTTCCTAAATTATATTTGGTAGTTAAGACCTTGATTTCAGCTGATCATCCTATACTATTAAGACCATCTAGTACGATAAACATCATATAATATGATTAGTTTAAAAAGTTCCACTTCTAATTTTCTCTCTATCTCACTCCCCTAAGTGTGTGTGTACATGGTCATCAAGTTTAACATCCACTAAATATAGGACTTGGTCAAAAAATGTAAAAATAATAAAATAGAAAATATAGACTCTTCAAGACACTTAACCCTATTATACTCAATATTGAACTGATCGTTTTGCAAAATGTATGATGGATCTAAAATGTTAGTGCACAAGAAACAAATATAAAAAATAATAGTAACAAGACATAGCATAATAAAGAATCTAATAATATTTGTTATCATCAAATTCACAAGACCTTGGTCCTGATTTGCAACAAGAGAAAATGAAAAGAGACGAAGTCTAATGGCCTCATCATTGACTCCATTATACCTAAATGTTGTGTAGATTTTTATGAAACTAGATAAATATATGGTGGGATCCTTAACATGAGTTCCACCTAACCATTCAGATAATGACATATTTCATCTCAAAGTTATTTTCATGGATAATATGTTTGTTTATACTCTAATGAATTCCATCTATTAATGAAATGGCATACTCCCTAAAAGTTTTAGGATGATCCTGATCTTGATATGGTTCAACCATTTATAGTGCTAAAGTATTTTTAGATTTTCTTATTTTTGTAAGGGTCATATCAATTTATAAATCAATTAAAAAGGCTCCTTTCTAGCTCTACTACACATATGCCAATAATCATAAAAATTAAAATATAAGAAAATAAATTTAAAGAATAAAATTTTGTAATAATAACACTTTCACTATTCATAAATAATAATAACAAAATAAGATAAAAGTAGAAATAATCTGAAGGTTTTTGGACAATATAGAATAATTACAAAAGCAAAAGTAATTAGACCTGCAATGCTTTATGGAGTAGATTGTTGTCAGTTAAAAGAGAAGCATAAAATTTAGTATTGTAGAAATGAGGATGCTCTGGTGGATGAGCGGCTTTACATTTAGAGATAGAATGCAAAATGAGTATATACGTGAAGGTTGGAGTAGCCTCAGTGATAGATAAGATTAGAGAGAGTCGCCTTAGATGTTTTGCTCATATAAAATGTCGGCCTTCCGATAACCCGGTTAGTAGAGTAGATGTATTAGATCTTGTCTATGTTAAGAAAGGTAGAGATAGATTTAAAAAAGACTTAGAAAGTATTAGAAATGATCTTTTTTTTTATTAGACTTAAATTAGAATTTGACTTTTAATATGTCAACAAAGGAAAAGATTCATATTGCCGACTCCACATAGTGGGATAAAGGCTTGATGTTGTTGTTGTTATTGTATTCACTCCATTAATAATTTTTTTATTTTTTTTTGTAACTATTCCTTAATTTAAGCTTTATTTGGCTAAAATTTGTGATGCATGTAGGAGCCCCAATTTGATTTAGATTTTATTGCTTAATGTTCTTTTCTTATGTTTCTAAATTTAAGCCAATGTTTGCCATTGTTTCCTCGCTTTTGAACTTTAAACTTCCTTTTCATTATGAGGTGCCATAAATTTAGAAAAAAAAAAAACTCTTGGATGATGTTATCATGTATGAAGTTGTCATGCGGTGAAGGGGAGGCACCACCTATGTAGGGAGGATAGTGAAAATAGTGGATTTCTTCTAATTTAACTGGTAAGGCTAGACCGTTGTTGGATTTTTCATTATTAATAATATCTTGATGACGATAATGATATTACTCCTTGATTATAGCCTTTGGGATACATTTAAATCTTCTCTTGCTTTCTAAGCTCATAAAATAATGACAATTGTTGAACCTTTTATTCATGATTGATATGATGCTTTAAAACTTGCATCCTTATGATATATGTTCATTAACAACTTGTGTTTGCTCAATTAGTTATTAAGTTGAACAAAAATAAAAAAAGAATTAGGCTTGTTTGTTTAAGGAGCTAAATCGCACAACACTTGAGCTCAATCACGTTTGGCTCATTTACACCCCTAGCTATGCATTTCTTAGAAAGCATTGCCCCCTATTTTGGTCTAGAAACATAGTGCAGTATTTTATTTGGTGCATAGACTTAATTAACTTTTTTTTTTTTCAAAAGACTCATGATCAAATTTACATGGACCTTTTTCCTTTGCATAAATGAGAGTTGTGAACTTTTATGAGGCATTTTAGCCTTAATCATCAACGAACCATATAGGTTAGGAGATTTAGTTGTAGTTCCACTCAATATGCTTTCATTAGTGCACACTTGATGCATGTTTTACTCTAATGATTTTGTTTCAGCTTTCTATGTCTCATCATTTGATTAAGGGTATTAATTCAGGTTAATGTATTGTTTTTGATCTTGAGTGATGCATTCTAAATTTATCTAGCCCTACTCTACCGTTTATTATACAGTTGAAATGTTTGACCCAAACCAACTTGAGTCAAGCCTACATAACCCAAGCATGAAATGTCTTCCTCATTTTATAGGCCGTGTTGGTTTTTGGGTCAACTTGAACCTAGCCTGAATACTCATCTTTAATATGAATTTTGTTTGCTTTTAGATCAATCTGACTTGAACATCCATTTAATGGAATTTTTTTGTCAAATCACAAGTAGTGGTTATCATAGTCTTAAGTGTTAGCTAATGGGTATTGTTTGATCCTATTTGTTTATTATAAGGTAAAAACACGAGATTCCTATATGATATTTGACTCAACCTAAAAACATTTCTGAGTTATGTTTATCTTGATTCATTAGTTGACGTTCTTATTATTAAGCGACTACCTAGGATTTAATCCCTCTATTTTGGATGTGATTTTCTTGAAAATTTCCTATGGATTGATTCCTCAATGTCATATTTGCATACTTCTATAACTACATATGACTTGATTATTCTGTTTTAGTTGTCACTCAGACGTCTCCTTGTTGGCTAAATATTCATCTGATTGTTCAGTTGTAGTTTTTATACCCATGTTATGCAATTTCTATATTTTTGTTACCATGACAATGTTTGCGACTTTTGGATGTGGCTTCCTTTTACCATTATCATGCTTTGGTAGGTTTTCTTTCTTTGTTTCTGAGCTTTGGTGGTTGTATGCAAAGATTGATTCCTCAATAATTTTTTATTTTTATTACTATTTTTTGTGATCAGGTATCAAGGATTCTGCTTACGTTGGTAAGATTGATAAAGATTTTTTTATTCGATTTTATGATTATTAATAAGGGTTTCAGGCTTTTACAAAAAGCATCTATTGATACGCGAAAAAAATTTCTTGTTGGATGTGTTATTCTCTTCTTTTGGGAGTCAATTATTTCATCAAGTGAGAAAATCATATATTTTCGAGAGATGTTATCTAGGTTAATGTCTTGTACATGTGAAGAACTAGTTTTTTTTTTCCTTTTATGTTATGGTTTGAGACTTTGTTGTTTTGAGTCAAGAAAAATACAATCTAGTTTTAAATAAATGCACGACTTTCAAAATCTTTACATAATTTTCTTAATACCTAAAAGGGTATTGAGTTTCCATATGAATTTATATTTATTGTATTTTCATTTAGAGAGTTTCTATGTGAGGAAAAAAGACAATAACACCCACAATAGCTTTCCAAAACTCAACAGTTCGGAACTGCTTTTACATACAGATGCAGTTCTTACAAACCACCTAACATCTTACATCACTACTTGCTGTGGAGTGTGTGTTCTCCAAAAATTCGCGCCCTGGCCTCCCCTCTTTTGAAAGAGTTATAACAGATTAAGATTCAAGGTAAATTTTTAGAAAGTAGATTAGGTTTTAAATAAGACACTATCCAAAGATTTCTCCCTTATTTTGCAAGGGCTTTTAGATATGAGTTCAGGTTTCCTATAGGCCCAAGCCTCTATAGTTAGTTACCCCTCTCGATAGCAAGAGAGAACTTTCGATTAAGGCTATTCATCAATCAGATATGTAGTATCTAGCATATAGTAGCAATAGAATTAGATATTATCCAAGAAATTTATCACTGCGCACTTAAAGCATATCATGGGGGGAATGTTAATGAACCTGATTAAGATCCCATGGTTCTGTCGTCCCGGGTTATTGTGGTCCCTAGTTTACTTAGTCAGAGGCGGTAGTCGACCCATGCTGACCGAAGAATCCTTGCCAGCAACCATGAGTTGTTTCGTCCAAGGGTACCTTATAGACTTAAGATAGATATTTGTCTAAAAGAACATATTTGAGTCCACCTTATATAACAAAGGGCTTTGTGCCCTGTCAATCATACCTTATTGATTCATTGCTTAATGATTTAAAGCTATTGGGGAACAGACGGGCTCTGACCATGACGCTAATTTACTAGCGCCATTTGGCAGCAAACCACCCGGTTCGAATGGCTCCGATCATAACTGTTTACTTGCAGTGCCGTTTGGCGGCAAAATCGTCGATTACTATTGATATTCTCAATTATACATTTATTTTTTGTGAGCTGAAGTGATTTTCAAACTTGTCCATTTCGACAAACAATTGCAGAGTGTGGATAAGTTTTTTGTTTCAAGTTTAGGTGATTAAATTTTAATTGAAAATCTTAAAATTTTTAAGAGTATAGATTTGAAATTTTTATTTAAACTTGAGCCCCAAATTATTAATATTCAGATTTGGGGAATTTCTTTAAAATTAGCGCGAACTCCTTCGGTTGAGATTTATATTCAACGCGACCATCATCGGTGTGATTTTGAAATCACTTTAAATGTTCATATGTTTATGAGTTTGAGAGGCATTTTGAATATTTAGAATTATCCTCTTTGGTTGAGATCTACGTTGAACACGACCATCATCGAGGTGATTTTGTAATTTCATTTTATTATTTGAACCTTGTCGACTCTATTTGATTACCAACAGAGGATCAGGTTCAGCTCCTAATTTTAGAGTTTTCATATGCATATCAGAACCATGAACATGTATTTTGATGAATGAATTTTCTTTATAAAAGACCTTAAAAGGCCTAATATGAACATATAAAATTCAAATATTCCGATTGATTCAACGAGCGATGATCCCGAGAGTTTATGTTTTTAGTAGTGAACATCTTTTGTGATAAATCTTTAAGGCTTAATATGAATATATGAAACAAAATACTCTGTTTGGCATTACGACTGTGTATTTGTTCGGTGGTTCAAGTCGTTTTAACTCTAGTCCATTCAAAGAGGAGGATCATACTTGATTTTAAGTTCACTTTTGACCCGCGCAACATTCTTAGGCAAGGGTTTAGGAGTGTGACACACTTGTTAGAGCACATGCGGGTATTTATTTTTTAGTGCTCCTTGCACAATTACACTTACGTATGCACATTTATATTAATATTTGGTGTATGATTACATGCTTTAAAACTTATTACTTTTCAATCTGCGCAGCATCATAGACGTCACGTGTGTGTGTCACGCTCGTCGAGGCTCATGCGGTAGCATACTTTTCAGTTCATCTTGCATTATGCATTGCTATGTTGTGTGGTGTGTACCCTTGCTATATCTGTATGCTATATCATATACATAATATATTTGCATGTGATATAAAACATGTATATGGTGTATCTTAGTAAGGGATAATAAATATGCCTGATGTATTGACATGCTTATATGCGTATTTGTGTATTTGCATATGCATTTGCATAATCAATATAATGCACCTACAGGATTGATATGATGTAGATATAAGTGACACATAATATATTTGTATGCTTGTAGAATATGCATAATACATTTATAATGTACATTGACATAATGCACATACACAGATAAATAGTGTATTTGTATGATTGGTATGTTGCATCATGTGCTTGCGCAGTACTCGATGCATTTTATGCTTGTTTAGTATGTATGCATGCTATCTTTGCATAACTATTGGTATATTTGCAAGATATATTTGCATGATCAAATGTATATAAATATATTATGCAGTGTGCCCGTGTGATTAGCAATATACATACATGTTTGCATCATTATGAACCCGGAAGCTTCATGTTCTTGGTATATGCACATTATGCAATAAGGGCTCATAGGCGAAATTAACTTTCATTGATTCAGCGCGATGTGTACACTTTAATTGGGGGTCGTACAACCCATGACATAACAATGCAATATTTTATTTATTTTTGAAGACATGTTCATGGGACGTGCGAGCTCCCTAATTTTAATAGCTGGCGTGCACGCTATCTAAAACACTTGTGCACCCGTGACTTGCAATGTGATTGATATTTCTCATTTTATTATGAAGCGTTTAACTAGAATAATTACTGCGGATATGCGGGGATTTCTATGTGTTAACAATTAATATAAATACATTTTTGTTGGAAAAGTAAATAATTTTTACTTCTACTCATCCCCTTTTTTCAAATAATTATCTCTTGTATTCAGGTATATTTGCGCTTGTATTTCACTCGCTGGTGAATACTCGAGGAACCCAAGTCAGAGTCTCGGAATGACATCTTTTAGCAAAGGGATCCTAAGCTAGCGTTCCCACAAATGATTTGAATTTTATGTTATAAATAGGAAACTCAATTTTTTTTTCACACTTTATTTCTGCAAGGAGTGTTGTTGGGGAGTTTTGGTGTGTGAAAGTTAAGAGCTAAGAGAAAGAAGTTTAGTTCCTACTTGTTGGTGAACAACTAATTCCCCTATAAGTTCATTATATGTTGTATTCCGTTATGGTCTGGATTTTATTTTATCTTTGCTTTCAGTGTTGGGAACCTAGAATGTCGTGTATTTTTTTTTTTATTTTTGGCTTAAAAATTTAGGTAGATTTTAATTTCTTTAAAATTCTCTAAGTCATGAGCTTTGTTGAAAATTTAGGCAGCACCCACCATTGTCCCCGTATAGGGGGATGGATCATGGTGTGTAAAACCTTCTTGCTTGTCAAGAAAGGCAGTCATGATAGATGTTAGGTGACACCACGGCCGCAGTTTCGTTCCCCGTTCGATAATAAAAACGGTCATTGGGTCTTCAAGTACTTGTTTAAAATACAATATTTTCTTGCCTTAGGTGTGTGATGACTGAGGCGACGACTGGAAACCTTAAGGAGCTTGGAGGGAGGAAGTCGGCGGCTTGCGTGAGAGAGCACTGAGATGAAGAGGGGGGTGGGCTTCCTTTGTGTGTGAGTGTCGTGAGATGAGGTGTGGGCCGGTTGGGTGAGTGAGTGTATAAGGGGATGAGTGAGGGGTTTAAGTGGGAGTAGTTTTGAGATTTTTTTTATTTAGGATTTTTCTTTTTGTTTTTTTAAAATCTCTCTTTCTCCCCATCTCTTTCATATTGTTATTAATAATAATACGAAACCAAAAATTTTAAATTAATAATGTGTTGGCTTGGTTGTTATCTCATCGTCGTCGTTGGTGTACATTGTCGCATCAATTTGCGCTAGCAAAATTTAAATTTTCGTCAATCGACGACCTCAATTAATATGGGTATTGATCGTAAGTGTATTCGTTGCTCCAGACGCATTGACGCTGTCCGTTTCGCTTACAAGGGTCATTTCAGCGATTTTGGATTTTCAGTTGATGCACGCCAAGTGAGTTTTGCTCGGTTTCGAGCTCTTTTGTTTTCAAAACTCACCATGTGCGGTCGACTCGACTCCGTCACTAATATTGAGATCAGTAGAGTTGCTGTTGTAGATGTTCCAGTAAACCTAGCTGCATCATCTCCCATACTGCCAAATTGAAAGCTTATGTGCTTGGTTTCTCACAACGCAGTTTGAGATGTCCGGAAGTTTGTTTACTAACGCAATTTCAAAACTTTAGAAAATATATTTGAAAACAACTTGGCTGATTTATCCAAATAATGTTACTGCTTTGGAAAAAGCAAATAAAATATCTGCTCCAACTTTCTGCTGCTGCAAAATTACAAGCCAATCGCCTAAGGATTCTTATGCTAAGTATCTATCTCTTCCTTTTATTCAGTATATGCCTCTGGAGGATGGTTTTCATGTATTATGTGATTCATTTGGATTGTCCCATTAAAAAGCAACTTTTGGATGGATCCTGCATGGCTGGTCTTAAAAATCTAACGTAATTTGATGGATTTTCTTATAGTTCTAGTTTAGTTAAACTACCTTTTGTGATTATGTACCCTATTAGCATTTATTTGTTTAGTTCTATTCAATGAGAACTAGTTATGGCATGAATCACTATTTTTTTGTTTTATCCCATAGACTTGATGATGTTGTTGTGTTGCTATTGAAAAGAGAAAAATAATACTGTCGGCAGGTCCCAAGCTTTGAATGAGAAAAGTGAAGGATTGCGTTAGATAGCGACAATTAGTGTATAACTTGTTAAATAAATGACATGAATTCTTTAACACATTGTATTAATGTTAAGATGTTCCCTAAAAGCGATGCGCTGTATAACTTGAATACAATAAGAAGTGTGTAAGAGCCACAACACTGACGCCTAGGTGCAGTATTAAATAAGCAAGGATTCCCATATCATGGATTGATGTGGGTAAAAGAAGCTAATTCATGAAACTAGAACTAGGATAAGAATTTGAAATATAAGTTTTCATACATACAAATTAATTGAATTAATTGATATTATGATTTACAGAAAGATAAATATTCTATGCATTTATAAAATTGAATGGGTTGGAGAGAAGACTAAGGAGTTTGATAGTTTAGGATTTAAATTATAATATTTAGGTAGGAGTCATACTAGAAATGGTATAGGTGTAATTATATATAAGAGTTTAAAAGATAATATTGTAGAAATTAATAGAGTTATAGATAGAATTATAGTTTTAAAATTATTGTTGATGCTAAAATTATTAATATTATTAGTGTTTATGCTTCTCAAGTAGATTTAGATCTGTGTTTAAATTTAAAATTTTGGAATAATTTATAAAAATTAATATAAATGATACATATTGAAGAAAAAGTTTTTATTAAAGAAGATTTAAATAAACATATTAATAGAATGGTAAAAGATTTTAAAAGCATTTATGATAGCATAGGTTTGGAGCAACTAATGAAGATGCTAGAACTATAATATATTTTGCTTCGGTTTGTGATTTTGTAATTGCTAATATTTTATTTAAGAAAAGAAAGGTGCATCTCATCATTTATAAGAATGGTTATTGTTGAACTCAGATTGATTGTTTGTTTATTAAAAAAAAAAAGCCTTTTAGACTACAAAGATGTTAAAGTTATTTTAAGTGTAAGTTTATGAACCCAATATTGTTTATTCATATGGGCTCTCAAATGAATGAGCGAAATATGATAAATAAAATAAAATATCATCTTACGATAAGATGCGGGCATTGAAAAAAAAAAAAAAATATATATATATATATATATATATATATATATATATATATATGGAAGTATGATTCAAGATCTTAAGACTTTTATTGGATATAAGGAGTTTCAAAAGCTCTTTATAGTATCAATAGTTGGTGGTGGAATTAAAATGTGTAAGAAAAAAAATAAAAAATAAGAATTAAGAATTTATGTTATAAAAATTAATTTAGATGTGAAAGCTCGAAAAGTTGGGAAAAATATAAAGGGGCCCGTAATTAGTCAAAGATTGCAATTTGTGATGCAAATAATTTAGCTTTTAATGATTTATACAATAAATTAAATATTAAGGAGCACGAAAGATGTATATATAAGTTAGTCAAGCAAAGCGATATGAGAAGTAAGATTTAGTTAAAGTGAAAGTATTAAGAATGAAAATCAAAAAGTACTTTTATTATAATAGGATATTTAACAAAGATGGATGAGATATTTCGATAAGCTTTTCAATAAAACTTGTGAGAATACGACTAACTTTAGTGACCTTAGCATCTAAAATAAAAATAGAGATTTTTATTTTTATTATCGTATTAATAAAATCAAAGTTAAAGAGGCTTTAAAGAAATTGAAGCGTGAAAATACTCTTGGACATGATATTCCAATGGAGGTGTGGAAATTCCTAGGAGATGATGGAATCTTTTTGGCTTACAATACTGTGGGCTCCGAAAATTCGGCCCCGGCCTCCGCCCGCACTGTTGTTGATTTGCTTTTCTTCGGCGAGGGAGTTTTAACGGAATAAGTTCCAGGGTAAATTTTGGAAGGTAAATGGGTTTGTAGATAAGACACTACCCAGAGATTTTGCCCTCATTTTGTGAGGACTTTATGATCTGAGTTTTGGTTTCCAATAGGCGCAAGCCCCTATAGTTAATTGCCCCTCCCGATCACGAGAGAGAACTTTCGATTAAAGCTAGTCGTTAATAAGATACGTAGAGATATGTGTTATCCGAATTATAGTAGCAACATGGGTTGAATATTGGAGATTGGGTATTGGAAGATTGGAAGATTTAGAAATTTGATATTTATTCACTTAAAGCGGATGGTGGGGGAATGGATGATGGACCCGATCAAGATCCCATGGTTCCGTTGTCCCGGGCCATCATAGTCCCTGGTCTACTTAGTCAGAGGAGGTAGTCGACCCAAACTGATAGAAGGATCCTTATCAGCAGCCATGGGTTGCTTCGTCCAAAGGTACCTTGTAGACCTGGGGTGAATATTTGCCTAAGGGGACAAATTTGAATCCCTTAGCTAACAGAGGGCTTTGTGCCCTATCGATCATATCCTATTGATTCATATCTCAAGGATTTGATGCCACTAAAGAACATATTGGCTCTGGCCATAACTGGTATTTCGTGGTGCCATTTGGCGGCAAAACCACTCGGTTCAAAAGGCCCCGGGTCATAACTGTTTATCCTGCGGTGCCATTTGGCAGCAAACTGTTAGAGGACACGTACCACGTCCTTATTGACAGGAGATTATTTGAGAATGGATCATAGTGATATTTTCGATTAGGCATTAGCTCTATGTGAGCTGAAGTAAATTTTAATTTGTCCACCTCGGCAAATTGTTACGGAGGGTGGATGGATATTGCTTTAAGTATTTTGATGAATTTATTTCAATTTTAAATATTTTTTTGGATTTTAATGATTTTGGGATTTTTTGGGTTTTTTGGATGTTTGGAATGGACTTTTAGGAGGCATTTGAAAGTATTTTTGAACCCATCCGGTTGAGATAAAAATTCAACACGGCCATCATCGAGGTGTAAAGGGTTATTTCCATTTGAAGCTTGAACCTTGTCGACCCTATTGATCCTTATGATAGATACAAGCTCCCACGAGGGGGGATCGAGTTTTATAGAATTTGTGCCTTTGTTAGTGAATTCTTGTTATTATTGGCCTTGAAGGCTTAATATGAATGGATTAAAATAAATATATCGATTGCCACAATCATATATTTATTTGACGGTTCGAACCCTGTAGACTTCTATTGATCCGCATAGAAGGATTGGATTCGAACTTGAATTCACTTGTCGATCTGCGCAATATCCATAGACGTCACGTGTGTACTTATAATACGCTCGTCGGGGCGCATGCGGGTGTTTGGGGGGCATTTTGTAATTATTTATTGAACCTTGTCTACCCTTATTTACCCGCTTAGGAGGATCGGGTTCAAATTTATTGACCCGCGCAGCTTCCCTAGACGTCACATGTGTACCAATAACATGCTCATCGGGGCCCATGTAGGTTTTTGATTGTATACCATTTTTTAGTGTACCTATGTGTATACAAGCTACAGTGCATGTGCGGGGGTATTTGAAAATATTTGTAGATGCCTTCTGTCCACTTGTATAGAAGTTGCGGATTCGGTGGCGTTTCGTAGCAGCTTATGAATAGAGTTGTTCGCTGCTTCGTACAGATAGACTGTAGTGCACTACTCATTGCTTTCTGCAGGTGGATCGTAGTGAACTAACTAATCTCCTGCCTTATGTTTGTTGATATTTGCATTCATTGTAGTTCTTTGGCATTTGCTTGTAGATTGTATGTAATATTCGTAGCGGGGCAGGAGCTCGTGGGAGCTTGTATCTGTCATATTCCTTATGCACTTTGTTGTGGTATTTGGCTCGTGTAGTACATCTGCCACTTCTACAAGTAGGCAGGTAGATGTATTCCTTCACAGACTGGAATTGACTTCAGGATACTGCATTTATTGAAGTCTTTCTGCATCTACCCATTAATGGAATATGGTGCATACATCTGTATTCGTAGAAAAATCTTATGTGTTGCAGATCTTTTACATTTGCTGACAGATATCGAGTTGCATGTATAATGGGCCTCCTTCAGCAATTCATAAGTATTTATATTTGTTGTAGTCGCTTTGTACTCTGCTTGTGGACAACATATTAGGTGCCAACGATCTTCCATAGCAGCTTGTAGGATTTGGTATTTGTTGTTGATTATCATAGTTGCACATGTGTATGTTTGCTGCAATTGTCGGCGGCGTTCCGGACGCAATACCACCTCAAACGATCCAAATTTATTAAATAAAATATATATTCTGAATGTCGGTGGCGTTCCGGACACAATGGTGCTATCCATTTGTCAATCAAACGTCGTCTGAGCGTCTTTGAGGTCTCGTTTCCTTCATAACGCATGCCTTCATATCATATTTGATTGTCTAGAAATTCGCCACCTTTTCATACAATCCAAATTTATTAAATAAAATGTATATTCTGAATGTCGGCGACGCTCCGGACTCAATGGCACTGTCCGTTTGTCGATCGAACATCGTCCGAGCATCTTCGAGGCCTCGTTTCCTTCTTAACGCATGCCTTCATATCATATTTGAATTGCCTAGAAATTCGCCACCATCTCAGACGGTCCAAATTTATTAAATAAAATGTATATTCTGAATGTCGGCGACGTTCCGGATACAATGGCACTGTCCGTTTGTCAATCGGACGTCGTTTGATCAGCTTCGCACTTTAATTTCGGGTGTCGGTCGTCCCCTTTTACTGTTCTCGTTCGATTTAATTGCGAGGGATCTTGACCTAGCAGAATTTAATGTCCTGATCGCAACGACGCTGTCCGTTTTATAATCAGAAGTCATTCGACCCTTCAAATGATGCGTTTTGTCAATGCATGCATTGTCTAAATCATCATTTTTTGCCTCTTTTCACATGATTTTATGTGTAGGGGTCAACAAATACTTTTTAATATTATTTTGAATACTAAAAAGATGCCACATAAATATAGTAGTCTGTTTATTCATATTTTTAAGAAAAAATGATGATGTACAAGAGTGTGTGAATTATAGAGGAATTAAGTTAATGTGTCATACTTTAAAACTATGGGAGAGATTTAGAGTGTAGGATACATGAGTGATACTAATGTTTCTCAAAATCAAATTGGATTCATTTTGGATAGGTCTGCTATGGTATCTATACATTTATTGAGATGTTTGATGAAGAAGTATAGAGAGAATAAGGATGATTAACATATGATATTTATTAATTTAGATAATCATATGATAAAGTTCTAAGAGAAGTGCTCTAGAGATTTCTAGAAAATAAATGAGTTAATAATGATTATATTTAAGTCATTAGGATTTGTATATAAAAGCTATTATTTGTATTCAAACACAAGGCGGTTTGACCAAGTATTTTTATATTTTAGTTGGATTGCATCAAAGATCAGCTTTAAGACTATATCTTTTTGCTTTTTTCATGGATATTCTTATTGGACATTTGTAAGAGGATATACTTTAGTTTATACTTTTGGCTGATGATATTCTTCTTGTGGATAAGCGAGAGAGAGTTGGAGGAAAACATGAGTTATGGCGGTCAACCTTAGAGTTTAAATGTTTTTGTTTGAGTATATCTAAAACTGATTAAATGGAATGTAATTTTAGGAGTAATAGATCTAGTGGAGGGATTGTGACTTTGGGTGATCAAGTCATTAAAAAGAATAGATGATTTAAATATCTCGGGTTTATTGTTCAAGGGGATGGTGAAATAGATGTTGGTATTATTAGTATAATTCAGGTTGGATGACCGAAGCGGAGGAATGCATTGGGCATATTGTGTGATAGAAAAGTACCTCCTTAAACTTAAGGGAAACTTCTATAAGATGGTGGTGAGACCTGCAATACTTTATGGCACTGAATGCTGGCTATTAAAAGCGAAGCATAAGATTAAGTCAAGTGTTGCAGAGATGAGAATGCTCAGGTTGATGAGTGGATTTACTCTTAGAGCCAAAATGTGAAATGAGTGTATATACATGAAAAGGTTGGAGTTGCTCTATTGGCAAATATGATTAGAGAGAGTCGCCTTAGATGGTTTGCTCGCATAAACATTGGCCTTCCGATGACCAGGTTAGGAGAGTAGATATTTTAGATTTGTCCTATATTAAGAAATGTAGAGGTAGACTTAAAAATATTTGATTAGAAAGTAATAGTATGATATTTTTTATTAGATTTAAATGATAATTTGACTCTTAATGGATCACAATGGAGAGAAATGATTCATATAACTGACACCATGTAGTGAGATAAAACCTTGATTTCTTGTTGTTGTTGTTGTATACTATAATACTCTTTGAAAATATTGATAATAAAACTTGCTTCTCTATTGCATTTTTTAGTACTTAATTAATTTATCATTCCAAAGTTTTCATCTGGAAAATCGTAATTTCTTTCATCAGCGTTGTCCCAACTATTTGTGGCTTTATGAATGTTCTCGATGCCATCATGCTAAAGTTCAATAATTTTTGAAAGTCAGATTAGATGGAATACACAATGAGGGCTGCAATCATTGTTCCATCAAAAACTCATTTGGGTTGGCAGTTCTACAAATTACTATTCAAGGTTTAGTGACAAGTTGCCGATGAGAAAATCTTTTTAAAGCGAGCCATGCCATTATGTGAAGACTTGGGGCTCTTTTAGTGGTTGTGCTACCCTGTCTGCATATAGCAAGAAATCACTTTCCTCTGAAAAACCATGCTAATAATGGAGCTCATGCTGTTAATATCACGTGTTTATCTAAGCATTCCTGCATAGTAGTAGTTATAGAAGCTAACCTAATATTATATATATTTTATCTAATAATATGCAGGTACAAACCGGTGTGCAGGTCCTGCGAGACAAGCAGGAGATTGCAGAAGCTCATCTTGAGCTTGCAAAACTTCAGCTTTCAACAAAGGCAGATCACCTGCAATCTGAAAGCTCACTAGCACCATCTGAATTGCAGCAGAAGCAACAATATCAGCACCAACAAGCACATCCACCTCAACCCCAACAACCTATACAACAAGCCCCTCAACTATCAGCAATTACTCCTTCTCAGCCACCTCCACCTCCACCTCCACTCCCAGCTCCTAATGCCCCACCACCCCCACCACCACCACTTCCTCAACAAAGCCAACTTCCTGTTCCTTATGCCGCTCAATTACCCTTACAACACCAGATACCCTCCATCCCTTCTCTCCCAGAACAACAGTACTCGAAACCATCTCATCAGTTAACACAATACACTCCACCAGGACAGCCTAATGAACCTATCCATCAGCAGCAGCAATACCAAATGCCTCCGTCCCATCCACAACCCCAGCATGGGCTACCTCAGTCCCAACTTTACCAGTCGCCACCTCAAGTACCCCAGTACTCCCAACCAATCCAACCCGAAGAGCCAAACACCTATATGCCACCCTCTCAGTCCTACCTTCCAAACATCCGACAACCCTCTCCTCAGTCCCCAACTGGACCTCCATTGCATCAATACTATGGGACTAACCCTCCCTTGTATGATCTACCACCAGCAAACAGACCTAGTTCGGGGAGCATACCCATCTCTTCCAGCTATGGGGGGCCTGGCTTGTCAGAGCCATACATCTATGGAAATTCGCCATCCCACTACAACTCGAAACCATCTCCTTTCTCCTCAGCACCACCAACTTCAGGTGGAAGCGGAAGTTACCAGCGTCTCCCTACGGCAAAGTTACTTCCTCAAGCTGCTTCAGTAGGCTCAAACGCCGGTGGTGGAGGTCCAACCGGAAACAGAGTTGCAGTTGATGATGTTGTTGACAAGGTTGCAACTATGGGCTTCTCCAGGGAACAGGTAAGGGCAACAGTGAGGAAGCTGACCGAGAATGGGCAGTCCGTTGATCTAAATGTGGTGCTGGATAAGCTCATGAATGATGGAGAAGTGCATCAGCCTGCAAAGGGATGGTTTGGACGATGATAACTTAGTTTTTCATTATAGTTCTGTGTATAATGTGCTCCCTCTGAAAACATTCGTTTCCTTGTGTATGTTTTGCATGCGATTTAACAATTTACTAGTAACATATACATGGATTTCTTGAATTCTTGCTATGAATTGTTTATTTTGCGTAATTCCAGGAATTGATAATTCGTTTGGTTTAGTTGTCAAGATTGTTTCCGAGTTAATGAATGAGCTATTTTTGTTTGATTTAGTCTTCTAAGCTTGGATTGGTAGTCGTAGTGTTCCTGGAGTTGCAATGATCAGTTTCAGTCAACTAGCTGCCATTTTAGCGAAAAACATGATTGCGACAGCCCACTTTAACCAATCAGCATTAATATAACTCACCATTTTGTTTCAGATCCAATGGTGTGCAGCATTTTAAACATTTGCTATTTTGCTGCACCTTGATGAATTGCACATGCGAATGTCAAAAAGTTTATTTACGTAAGCCGTTATCTTTTGTCATAATTTATTTAACAATTTGACCTAGATTCTTGCTGAGAGAGCTCATTTACAAAAATGAGGAATAAATTGTCTGCCACCTGAACCTAAATAGGGTGTATTAGATGACTACTCTCTTCTTGAAGTCATGGAAAAAACCAAATTGTGTGCGCTCGTAAAAGGCAATTGATAACATTTTGGCCAACATTTTGGCCATCAAGGTGGCGTTTAAAGGTAGTTGGCAACAATATTACTGAGAAGAGTGGTTAAAAAAAAAGTTATTTTTACCTAGAATTTTAGTAATAACCTTCAAAGATATTATCAACTGAACCAAGTATCTATTATATAATAGAAAACAAACAAAAGTTTGCTTTGTTTAGCAAATTTTCAAGGGGCTGTACATAAAGTTATTTATTATTATTATAGAATTCTATATAATCGTAGGAAGACTAATAATTACAATAACTGGAAATTTTATAAAAATATTGTTGACTAGTTGTCTACTCTGTGGCAAAGTCAGAAATTTTTTGAGGTTGCCTGAATAAATCTTCTTTGTGATTTTTTTTAAATGTTATTTAGTGAGCTTGTAGTGTTTTTTTTTTTTTTTAGAAGGTTGACAATTGCATTGAAATGAAGACAATATATTATAACTTATAAATTTTTTTTGCTTCGGCATTATGTTGTCATTGCTAAGTTATAAAACTATGCATGAGAAAATCATTTCAATGTTACCTTATTCCATACAAAAGGAAATGATATTAATATACAGAAATACAACTGCATTGTCTGCTTAAGTTTAGAGAATGCAACTAAAAACAGGCATATGGCCCAAAGCTAAGTTCAGACATATAAGAGCAAAGATGAAATTATAACGACGTGCTAATTCACATGGTACATAGAAGATTGAGAGAAGCACGAATGTGGCAGAAAGTACATCAGAATTTATTTCGCTGTAAGAAAATTCAATGTCTAATGTTATCCTCGAGATCTCTCACAAACTAGTGGCTAACAAAATTTAACACAGTGAAGGAAGGAAAACTTCATAGGATCGGATGACAGAAAGCAATATACACAACCAAGCTAATATATACAAGAGGCATAATAGAATACCCAGGTGATGACAAGTAAAATGAATTCGACCTGTTGCGGCTAGAATATACGTTACGATAGAGTTAGAAATTATTCATTTTAGCCTTCTATGGATATCCAACACAAATATAATAAAAAAGGAACATCATAATTTTACATAACCGTGGAAAAGGGAAAAATCATGGGGTCAGGCCCAGTTAAAATGATTCCACTAGTATTTGGAATGATTACAAGTGACCGACTCATCCCCGAGATTAAGGATGATCATATTACAATAATCAACTATCGGGTTGAAATCTAGTTACAAGCGAAGATTAGAAATCCGGCGACGCTTGGTAGTTGGGCGAAAATCCAGCTTCAATTGACGGTTGGGAAAAAATCGGGTGTTAGTCGGCTCTCGGGCAAAACTTCGGCATCAGTCGACGGCTTGGCAGAACTCTGACGTCAGTTGGCTGCCGGGTGGAAGTCTGGTAGTGGTCGAGGAGGAGTCTGATGGAAAGAAAACTCAAATATCTCCTCTTCCTTCTCTTCCTTATCTTCTCTTCTTGCCTCTTTACTTCTCTTCTCTTCTTGCTTATTTGCTTTCTTTCTTCTCTTTTCTTCTTGCTTGGTTCCCTCTCATGAGAAATGAGGGGTTTATTTATAGTTTTATGAGAGTGGCATGGACAGTATATTGGAGGAAAATCAAAGATAATTTGGGTGTGGTTTGAAAGGACAGACGATGTTGAATCCCTTGATTGTGGACCATTTATTAGGCATTTAAATGTCTTAGTGACATCAGAATATGACGATCTTGGGCTCTTTGGATTCTTCTCGTCGAGATGCTCGATTCAACTATAAGCATGTCACGTTTGGAACTTGTTTTGTAATCCAAATTATGGATTAAACCGTCCAAATTTGATTTGGACCTATTTGAACTCGAATTAGGCTAAATTTGGTGTCGTTGGGTTTGTAAATATGAGATGTTCACTTTGACTAAAAGTTTGCTGAAATGGAAGTTCAAATGGTCCTGGATTTAATTCATGAATCTTCCAACTTGATTTTGCTTCAAGCCTGATCAAGATAGCTTTTTATTGATATATCAGTTGCCCTCTATTTTTGGACATCGAAGCTCCAGAAATATGAAAATATGCACCACAGGTTTTGGATAATTTTTTGTGCAATTTGAAACTCGAACATAATCTGATCTTCTGTGTAAAGGTCCCAAATGGCTTTAAAACTGTCGAAGTTGGGTCCAGAACATCTAAAAAGGATACTTGAGACCCTAAAAATGTTTGATTTTGCTTGTTCGGGCCAAAAGTTGGGCCCGAAAATGAGTTGGGACTGATAAGCCGTCACTGGCTCTCCGTCGCAAGCTACCAGCTACCCTCTTGCCGTTGCCCATGTGCTTAGCTTGCCTGCGCTACCTGGCTTCCCTCACGGACGAGCCAACCCGCACTAATCGCCGACCTCTTGTGCCTTTCCATGCTTGCCGTTTGGCAGTCGGGCGACGCTTCGCTTAAGCCACCAACTGCTAATAAAAAATAAAATAAAAATTTAAACTATTTTCATTGTATATATATATATATATTAACATGATTATTATTTATATTTATTATTATTATTTTATTTTTTTTTAAATAAGAAAAATAATTAAAAAAATTCAATAAATTCCAGAATATTCAAAAAAATTCCAAAAAATTTTTGAAAATTTTTAAAAAGCTTATAGAAGCCTCTCTCTATCTCATTTTTAAAATCACATCTCATTTGTTCCCTTTTCTTTCTCTCACTAGAGTGGGTTAGAGAGAGAAGCTCTAGGATGACTAGTGGGGGTGGCCCTAGGTCACCTCCTCCAAATGGGCAAATTATTGGGTCAGGTGACCGAAGCCATCTCTCCGTTCGGTCTCCAATAGAAATGCGACATCTGTTAGGCATTTTTTTTATTTAATATTAACACTTTATGTCTTGTCAGAGTTAGCGACCCAACCCGATAACGCTTTTCATTTGAACTTTTAAGCATTTGCCGCCCTATTTTTTCATTTTGAAAGCCGCGAAAGATGCAAATAAAGACTGCTGTAGAAGAAAAAACGAGACAGAAAATTGCAAAGAAGAAATGGGCTGCTCAGCGAAGAGGGAGGTGGAAGAGGGCATGGAAGAGGGAGTGCATGAATCAGAAAGGATGCATGAATCGAAAGGGCTGGTGCATGAATCGGAATCGGAACCTAACTTAGCCGGAAATTCCTCTGGTTTCAACATATCGGTAAGTTAGAAAGTTGTAAACAGTCAGTTTTAATATTATCACTGCAGAAAGAAGACGTAGGTTTCAGCTCATTAGTCTTAGGATCTTTGATTTTGTGATTTTTAAGCAGAATAAATTTCTTTTGTCGAAAAAGTAAAAAAAGAAAATCTAATGTTGTTGTTTCTTAGCTTTCATTATTGATTTTAGGTTGAAGATGATAAATAAAAAAAATTGAACTTGTCGCTATAGTTGCGCTATAGTTGCGCTATGGTTGCGCTATAGTTGCGCTAAGGTTGTGCTATGGTTGCGCTATGGTTGCGCTATACTTGCGCTTTACTTGCGTTTTAATTGCGCTTTACTTTTTCTTTCAGGCTGTTTATAAAGATGAGACAGAAGCATATGAATGTTTTTGCACTTATGCTCACGATAATGGATTTACTGTCCGAAAGGATCATCATAGTTTTTGGCCAAATTCTAGAAAGATAAAATCGAAGGACTTTGTTTGTTCAAAAGCTGGTTTCAAGAAAAGTGATGATCATAATTCAGGAAAGAGAAAGAGATTCACTAGACCAGTTGTCAGAACTGGTTGTCCAGCCATGGCGAGGTTAGTCACAGATGAAGATGGTTACTGGCATGTCAAAAGATTTATTGAATCCCACAACCATGAATTAGCTAGCCCAGCCGACTGACACCTTTTAAGATCATGTAGGAATATTATTAAGGAAAAAGCTTCCGTCCTGAAATCAATGACAAATGCAGGGATTAGAACCGTTGATGCATATGCCTACCTTGCAGAGGAAGTTGGTGGATGTGAGAATGTCGGATTCTCTAAGAGGGATGCATACAATTTTATTCAGAAGGAGAAAAGAGCAAGGATTAAAATTGGTGACACTAATTCTTTGATTCAATTATTTAAAGATCGACAAGTTGAGGACCACATGTTCGCATGGGATGTTCAATATGATGATGAGGATAGATTGTTAAATTTTTTCTGGGTTGATGGCAGAAGCAGGATAGATTATGAATGTTTTGGAGATGTGTTGATTTTTGATACTAGTTACAGGCTGAACAAGTATAATTTTGTTTGTGCGCCATTTGTTGGTGTTAACAATCATTGGCAGAATATTTTGTTTGGGCTTGCTTTTTTGTCAGAGGAAACAATTGAAAGTTTTACATGGTTGTTTAAAACATTTGTACGAATAATGGGTAATAAATATCCAACAACAATATTCACTGATCAGGACCAAGCTATGGCCAGGGCCATAGAAGTTGCATTACCTCACACTCGTCATAGATTATGCCAATGCCACATCTTTAAAAAGGTTCCATCAAAAGTTTCCATCTACAATAGCAATAATAAAGTTAGAGGACTCTTCCATAAGTGTATGAGGTGGTGTGATTCTGAGGAAGTGTTTGAGGAAGCCTGGGATGAAATGATCAAGGAAGGGAATCTTCATAACCATGAATGGTTGCAGGATCTTTATAAGATAAGGAGAAAGTGGTCAACTGCTTTCAACAAGGATTCCTTTTGCATGGGCATTTTATCAACGCAGCGTAGTGAGTGTACTAATGATATGTGTCATGGCATTTCAAAGCCAACAAGTTCATTAAGTGATTGTTTTCTTGGCTTGGAAAAGGTACTGATGAATTGGCGGCGAAATGAGCAGGACGAGGATTACAAATGCACTCAATCTGAAATTGTTCCCGTGATAAAGAATAGCTCAATATTAAAACAAGCTGCTAGATTTTACTCAAGATGAATATATTTAATTTTTGAGGAAGAATTTATAACGGCTGTGGGAGAAATGAGTATAGATTTTGTCTCTACTGATTCTTCAAAGTTTCTAGTCAACTACATAGAGAAAAAGAATCAAAACCATCCTTGGGTTGTTCACTTTGATGCAACAGAAGGTAACATTCAATGCAGCTGTAAGAAGTATGAAACCATGGGATTGCTGTGTTCTAATTGTTTGAGGGTTTTTAAACAGTTGGATATGGCTAAATTCCCTGAGAAGTACTTATTACTTCATTGGTCAGCAAGGGCTCGACAAGTTTTTTATTTAGGTTACTTGCTTAATTCTCAAAGAAGTAATAATTTCCAAAGTGGTAGGGGATTCATATTCAGAAATCAGGTGAGCAGGTTTGCATATCAAATGAGCACGGAAGCTCAAGGGAATGAGGAGGTAGAGGAGTTTATTCTTTCCTAATTGCAAGACATGTATAAAAAATTATACTTAATTCTTGGTGGCAAGAAAAGAAATGAGAAGGATGTTGCTAGTTCCCAAGGTGGAACTGCTAATTTGAAAGATCCTCTAAAGCGTAGACCTAAAGGCATATCAAATGCAAGATTGAAAAGCCATTAGGAGAAGAAGAAACGGCCTAAGAGTAAGCTTACAGATAAGAAGTCTTCGGTTGGTGATAACCCAATGGATGAACCTTCTTCAACACAACCTACTTCAACACAGATGAACTTTTTAAGCATGCCTGAATGTTTCAGTGAGGAATATATAACCGGCATACCATCAAGCCAACCTGGAGCTGAATACACCAAGTTGATGATGGATTTTCTTTCTGCGGAGTTGGAATTTAATGAATTTGCAATGTAATGTAATAATATTTATTTGGACTGATTGATTTCATTTATTGGTTGTAATAAAAATGCGCTAAAGTTTAAATTTGCAATGTAATAATGTTTATCGTTAAGGTTGCGCTACGGTTGCGCTAAGGTTGCGCTATGGTTGCCCTAAGGTTGCGCTACGGTTGCGCTACGGTTGCGCTACGGTTGCGCTATGGTTGCGCTATGGTTGCGCTATGGTTGTGCTAAGTTGCGCTATGGTCGGATTGTTTACTTCATTTTTTGAAGAAGAAGAAAATATAAAAGTTACAGAATATGTGAGCAGAAGTTATAGATTATGCACAAAGTAGAAGTTACAGAATATGCGCATGTTATTAAACAAAAAAAAACTATATAATAACATGATAAAATGCACATTTATAATTCATGGACAATATTTACAATAAGTTACAGATTGTTTACTTGTTTGAAGAAAAAGAAAATATGCTAACTCTGCCCTAAATTTTGGCATAAGCGTTTGCCAATCTTTAAGAGCAGTCTAGTCTGGTTTCTTTCGTAGCACGACCTTTTCTATATATTTACAAACGAACATTCCACAATCGTAGCTGCTTGTTTGTGTTGGAATTCCACGAACCGCCTGTACGTTCCATTTCGTTATATCGGTTGAAAAGCATCCTATGGTGTCATCGTGCAAATACTTTATTTGTACGAATGAAACATTTTAAAAATTTATTATGTATATAAACATAGTTATCTAGATTTAACTTAAAATATGAATTGCACTTACAACAGTATGACAAATGTTCTTGTGTTCAGGATTTGGTAATGAATCATATATTTTCCAGACTTTCTCCTTCAACTTTCCAACAAGAAGAACCCAATGCTTCTCGAAAATTATGGGTTGAACAATAAGTTTACTTTCTTTAACTGAAACTGGATTAATGTGTTTGATAAAAATTTGATAATCCAGATTTAATGACTTGTATACCTGCAATAATTCAGTTCTATAAGGAAAAAAAAATGAAAAAAAGGATTAAAATATTATTTATACTTACCCTGTACAATGTAGAAATGTACAAGTAACGTTGAAATTTCTCCGCCATTAACCTACTCTGCTCAAGTAAAAAGAAAGCAAAAGCATCAACATGGTTATCTGCTAACCAATCATTTGTGAGCAGAAAGTCAATATTTGATCTTTTTATTTCTATGTTTCCAGATGCAAATATTTTGTGCTCCCTACAAAAAACAAAGAAAAATATAATGTTAGAGCGCAACCATAGCAAAACCATAGCGCAACCGTAGCGGAACCATAGAGCAACCATAGTGCAATCGTAGCGCAACCGTAGCACAACCATAGCGCAACCATAGAACAACCGTAGTGTAACCGTAGCGCAACCGTAGCGCAACCGTAGCGCAACTAAACTTACTTTGTATTAAATTTTTTGAAACATTCATCCATAAATTATTGTTTTTGCTCTGATAGAAAAGGCTTCCCTGGATAATCCATAATTTCCAATGCAGGTCGTGATTCAACTATTATATTATCAACAGAGATAACCTCTTTGGTCTTCTTCTTTACATATGGTACGATTTTTTTTTGATGAACTCTCTTCTTTTTCATCATCTTCTCTTTTTCTTTTTTGTGATGAACTATCTTTTGGTGGTGGCACATCTTTGGCCGATGGTGGTGGTGGAGGAACTTCTTGTATTGGAGGTGGAGGTATTGGTGGTTGTGGAAGAAGTTCTTCGGCCAATGATGGAGGTGGAGGTATTGGTTGTTGTGGAAGAAGTTCTTTGGCCATTGGTGGAGGTGGAGGAACATCTTTTATTGGTGCTTATCCTGAAGGATGCAAAGCCGTATTTTTCACTGATTGGAAGCTGGAGGCAGAACTAGATATATGCGGCTTCTCTGGATTGTGATCACACTGCATTTGAAATTCAATAAATTTGTACTTCAGGGAGTCTTGATTTGCCTGAAGTTTCTCAACAATATCTTCAAGCCGATCCAATCTAGCTCCCACATTTTCTTGAATTTTATTCAACATCTTCTCAAATATTTCAAAACATTTATTCTGAACAGCAAATCTGCCCTTGTAATGGGTGGCTGTTCAGCAGAAGGTTGACAGGTGGAAATTTTTTCAGTAGGTGGACGAGTAGATGGTTGAGTTGGCGGTAGAGGTTGAGTTTCTGGTGGTTCATTATAAGGAGAATCAGAGGAGAGAGGGGGAGAGGGAGGTGGGGTGGTGTCAAGTTTTTTTCTTGCGGAAGCCTTAATTTTTTGGGGTGACTGCAATTTCTGTGGTTCATGACCTGAACGGGTTTCCAAGTTCTGTATGGCAATAATGTCAGCCCCGTATTTTTTGGCCTCCTCATTGCTAACATTCTCAAGACAAACAAAAATCTACAAAAAATAGAAAAGTTTGTTAAAGCGTAACTATAACGCAATCATAGCGCAACCATAGCGCAACCTTAGCATAATTTGCATCATGTAAGCTAAAAAATTACCTCACTTTTCTTTAAAAATTTAAATATTTTTGCTGCATTCTCTTGAGTAAAGTATAAATCTGTATACCCCTGCCATCTCAGAAAACGAGGTCTTATTTCTGAATCGGTTGGTTTATTCAAAGAAAAATGTTCTAAAAACCAAATCTGTATAATGCCAAACATAAAAATTTTAAAGTTAACATTAAAAAACATTAAACATGTAGAATAACTAGTAGGAGTGGAAACTTACTAGTAGAAGAGGAAAAAAACCATTGATGTAATCCAATGGTCTTTGGAGTTGAAACTTCTCAAAAATTGTGTTGAACTCTCCAACCATGAAGTTCCTTAAGCATGAAGCCCAATTAATGGAAGCGAACTCACTTAAATTATTTGCAACAGATGTGAGCCTTCTAGGGGTTTTATGACTATTTAGTGGAAAGAAAATGTTAGATAACAAAAACATAATAAAGGTCTTAATTTTTGTTGCATTATCAGATAATCTGTCTAGTTTTGAAATTTCTGTTTTAACTTCAGTTGACAGAGGTCCATTTAGAGGATCAATCCTCCATTTGATATCAATGCCTCTGTTTGACAAACCTGTCAGAAAATTTCAGCTGTTAAAGTTAAAAAAACAGATAGCTATAAAAATTCCATATTCAAAATATTACCTATCAACAAAGCAACCTCGTCAGAAGTGAATTTCAGAACATGACCAAGGACGATGAAGCCTTCATCAGCAGGACTCCAAAATTTGAGAACCTCAAAAAGAAGTGGTATACACTGCTGGAAAGCGGGGAACTTCAAAAATTGATGAATGTTTAGATCCTTTAATGTTTGATCCACTTCATCATCAATGATCTCGACAAAAGCATCACAATGTTTCCGGAAAGAAGTAACATAACCTCTAGATGTTACTGGCCTTTGATACGGCGTCCTCATCTATAAAAACAAGAAAAATCAGAACCATAGCGCAACTATAGCGCAACCTTAGCGCAACCTTACATTTCAATTATTTAGCTTAAAAGAAGTTTAAAATTCAGAAAAAAACAAAAATTGAACACCACATTGAACATATATGCTAGTTATACAACTATTACTAAACCCTAAAAGTTAGAAGATAGCGTAAACCTTTCGTATCATTTGCTTCATCCATTTACGAAGAGAAGAAGCGTGAAAAATCAGAAAATAAACATTTGAACAGTACATTACATTAAACAAACAATGGTAAAATTATAACCAAACCCTAAACCCTAAAATTTAACATATAAATTAAACGCAAGGCAAGCGCAAGTAAAGCGCAAGTTAGGCGCAACCATACCTCTTCCTGGTTGATGATCTTCTACAGGTTCGTCTTCTACCTCCGGCAGGAATAAGCTAATGCAGAACCAAAGGTAATGGAGGAATCCGAGAACGCTTACCAGTGCTGGAGTAACAGTGAAGATGTCGCGCGGCGTTTCCATTCTTTCTTTTCCGGAATTCAAATGAAAAGCGTTATCGGGTCGGGTCGCTAACTCTGACAAGACATAAAGCGTTAATATTAAATTAAAAAAACGCCTAACAGATGTCGCATTTCTATTGGCGACCGAACGGAGAGATGGCTTCGGTCACTTGACCCAATAATTCGCCCTCCAAATGGGGGAAATGGCGGTGGTAAAAGCGGTAATAGGAAGGATAAGAAGCAAGGTAACTGGTGGCAAGTGCTTTCCACTGATGAACCTGACGGCTGGGCTCCGGCATCGACAGTACAATGGACTATTCTACCATCCAGATCTCCTAGGATTGGTCGGTTCTCAGCCTCTTCCTCTAAAGGAGTAGCTCTCCGTGATGTGTGGGTGGAAAAAAGGTCCAGATCTATGGGTGCACCCAGATCTGGCAAAGAAAACATCCAAGCTTCGGCCAAGACTATGGCCCAGTGCAGTCCGATGACCGCTGTTTCGAGTGTGCCGGCTTCGAAGTTAACACATCCTGAAGGTAAGTTTGCTATGCGAATTACTTCCTCGTTATCTAAACTATTGCGATTTGGGAGCTCATTATGAGCTCCATAGGCTTCTCCCCTCTAGCTGGTTATGCTCGAAGTGGAAGATCTGTGCCAGAGTCTGGTCTTGGCCATGAGACGTCAGCCATGACCGAGAAAAGGAACTGCCCGGATAGGGGCTCTAACTGGGTGAATAGCTCAACCATTGTAATCTAAGGATCTTATAGGAGCTCGGATGGCCATTCTGGGATGGAAGATGATCGGATTGAGGGGCACGATCAGCTAGATGCAAACCTTGCGACAGTCACGAATGCTGAGGTGGATTCCGAACGGGAGAAAATTCCCAGCAATGACATGGTGGAATCGGGTGGGGGTGCTGCCGCCCATATAGAGATGGATGACGACCAAGATGGAGCGACAATCCAGGACATGCAGCATCTCGTGCAGCCTACCCGGTTGGATTTTATTGAGAACTCTTCCAGGTCTGTCCCGATGCCCATGGATGAACTAGCCAGCTGTGTGGATACCAATTTTTGATCTGCCGAGGAGGTTATGTACCAGGACTCGAGTGTTGCTACAATGGATGATGATTCTGGTAGTCCTAGGTGTGATCCTCCCTTGGTTACAACCCCTGCTCAAGAGTTTGCATCAAGACAATGCCCGCAAGCTGCTTGTGAAAATGCCACAGGGGGTTCGGCCGGTTCCGTTCAACATCAGCAAACGTCTCGTGCTAAACCCATGCCTTTGGGAAGCCCCCCGACTGGTATGTTTTCCTGGAACAAGTTGCAATGTGTTCCTTTGTCTAGACTTAACAAGGAAGTTTTCCTTGGCAAGGATGGGAAGTCTATGGACCCGAAGATTGAAGCCATAAGAAGCAATATCGCCAAGCTTGATCGGGCGCTTGTGCCCAAGGTGCTGGGGCGTCGGATTTCTTTTCCTTTACAACTCAATGAACTCAAGAGAAGATGGTACCAATTCGTGGAGTTTGATGTTATCGCCATAGCTCCCAACTCTTTTATATGCCTGTTCGCAAGCCCGGAGGCTAGGGACGCCATTCTCATGAGCAGGCCTTGGATCATTGCTGGCAATATTATTGGCATGGACAAGTGGTCCCCTAACTCCTCCCCTAACTCTCTACATGGAATGCACTCCCCAATTTGGATTCGTCTACCTCAACTGCCTCTTATTTATTGGGATGTCGACAATATCAACCGAATCGCCAATATGTTCGGAGACCCCTTATGGATGGATTTACATACTAGCTCGTGGGGGAAATCCTCCTATGCTCGAATTTGTGTCCGGATTGATGTATCACAGTGGCTTCTTCTGGGGATATGGATCAATGGTATCCATGGCCATTTCTTCCAAAGAGTGGAGTATGAGGGCTTACCAACTTTTTCTTTGATTGCGGCTTCATTGGCCACACCAATGGGAGCTGCTCTATGAAGATGACGACCAATGGTCCGGCCGCCCCCTCGGCACAAGCACCCCTTCCTGCTAAGTCCACTATGGTGGGACACTCTACGCTTGGCTGTTGATACTTGTTCAATATGAATTAGGTTGTTAAATCCAAGATTATGTCCTACCAGTTAACCAAGAGGGGGGGGGGGGGGTGAATTGGTAATTAAAAAATTTACCCTCTTTTAAAATTTTATACTGAAAATTTACTTTAATGAATTTTGTAGAAAAAGATTTTTCAACCACAAGTTAAACAGTAAAAATAAAAGGCAGTGAAAAATAAGAAGACACAAGATTTATAATGGTTTGGTCAAACACGACCTACATCCACTCCCCGGAGGCACCCTCCGAGTATTGCACTAATACCACTAGTGACTCTCCTTTTGCACCCACATCAAGGTGGAGAAGCCTTTATAAAACTCTCTCTCACCACTACCCGATGCGGTAGAGAACTGTCATCCTTTTACACTCTTCCCAGTGTTGCCAGAGAACCCTTCGTCCTTTCACACTCTTTCGGTGTAGGTAGAGAACCCTTCGTCCTTTCACAATCTCCAAGTGTGGGCAGAAAACCCTTCGTCCTTTCACACTCTCCAAGTGTAGGTAGAGAACCCTTTGGTTGTTCACACTCTCCAAATGTAGGCAGAGAACCCTTCGGCTGTTCACACTCTTCAAGTGTCGGCAGAGAACCCTTCGGCTGTTCACACTCTCCAAGTGACGGCAGAGAACCGGATCTCCTTGACAGATCTTCTCATAAGAAATCTAGAAGGACTAGATAAAAGAGTGAAGTAATCACAAACCACAAGTAGAGACTCTTACCTTTGAGTACCAAGTGAATCCTTAACGCTCTAGTAGTAAGAATCCTTCTTCAAACACTCTCTCACACTCTCTCCTTGAGTCTCTCTTTAGTTGGCATGAAAATCAATAGGCAAAAAGATCAAGAGGCATCTTTAATTGGACTTTATATAGGAAAGACACAAAAAACTGTCCAAAAACTGCTGAAATTCAAGTCTGTAAATAGTGGATCATCCCGTACGATCGTGGATCGTCCTGGACGAATATACTTAAAACAGTTGCATATGAACCCAATGTATATTGGTACGAACTGACTTCGTACACGATTATCGTCCCATACGAACTTAGTTCGTCTGGTACGAACAGTTGTACCATGGGTTGGTTTCGACACACTGCAGGACGTTACCAAAAGATAAAGAGAAAGAGCATTTCATCCTGGGATGAATAGAGGTTTGTCTTGTCGAAAATTTTCCAGAGAGCATTTCGTCCTGGTACGAATATAGGTTTCGTCTGAACGAAAATTTTCCAGAGAGCATTTCATTTTGGGACGAATTGGAGTTCATTTGGATGAAATTTTTACAGAGGGCATTTCGTCTTTACACGAATAGTATTTCGTTTGAATGAAAATTTTCCAGAGAGCATTTCGTCCTGGGACGAATAGAAAAATTCATTTGGACGATCATGACTTAAAAAAATTTTCTCACTTCCTGTTTGTTCCATTGCTTTTCCGAAGGGATAACTGACTTGATCGTCCCGTACGAACTTGGTTCATCCCGTACGATCAGTATGATTTTTTAAAGATCTCCTCATGTGTGTGTGTGCTAAGTTACTTAATTACAATCACTCCCTCTTAAACTCAATACAATGAAAAGTACAAGCTTCAATTTAGAAATTATCTCATGCTGAATTTTGATTTGAAGTCTTCACTAGTCTGGAGTTCGATTATCCTGAAATGTTAGTCCACACAAGAGGAAAAAAAATTCCTCTACAAACTGTTATGAGAAAAATAAAACTTTAAAATAATAATATTTAGAATCATCAAAACTTTAGAAGTTGCAAGAATGTAAAACATGCAAATAACTATTCTCTTAACAATCTACCCCTTTTTGATGATGGCAAAATAATTATTATTTGTATAAATTTGAAATTCTAAGAATCTCCTAAACTCCCCCTAAATTGATGAACATATGAAAATAAAGAGGCATTGCACAACTATTTTATCTTTTTATAATTTAATTTTTTTTATACAAACAGATACGATACAAAGATACAAAAAAAAAACTACGATACAAAACATGCACACAGATACGATACGAATAATATTTTCTCTCCCTTTTTTATAACAGCAAAATGAGAAGAAGAAAAAAGAACAAAAATATAAGCAGTCATATGATAATCCTTTGATAATTGATCCTTGAAAGTGATTGAAATAAATATTGCAAATAAAATCAAATAATTAGGTAAGTAAAAATGATTCATAGAATTTAAGAAGAGATATAACATTGATGATAAAAAATATATATAAAAAATATGAATCAATTTAAACACCAAAATAAAGAAAATTATTGCATAAAGGATGAATATAAAATTTATATATTTCAAATCTCAATACGAAATATAAATATACAGAAGATCAATTTAAATTAAGAGATTAAATGATTGTGGAAAGAAATAACTACCACATGTGGCACTTTGCACATCTTTTTCAATAGTTGTGGCACATTTTTGTGCATATTTTAACTTGGGGGCTTATTTTGTGCATCTTTTTCAAATTGCGAATCATTACGCATTTCTTTTAATTTTTGTACATTTGTACATTTTTTCAAGAGTAATCTTGATCTTTCCAAAATCAATAATAAAAAATTTTAAATTTTTCTAAGTGCATCAATATTTATTGATAAGTGAAATACAAAATAAGAAAACATCACAATTGCAATAATAATTTGAAACATTAACGTAGTCTAATAAGATACATGAAATTGACAATCTTAATTATATTAAGTTATAAGCAAAACTTAAATTTAGAAAAAATAGATTTTCTAATGAATTTAATTTTGAGTTGCAGTTTAAGTTATCGCACTTGTAGGATCAAAAATTTTAGGTATTTTCATATAGGCTAACACACATTTCAAAATAAGATTAAAACTATGACATAAGAAGTCAGTTCGTACCAATATATATTGGGTTCGTATGGAACTACATGATGTTACCAAAAGATCAAGAGAAAGAGCATTTCGTCCTGGGACGAATAGAGGTTCGTCTAGACGAAAATTTTCCAGAGAGCATTTCGTCCTAGTACGAATATAGGTTTCATCTGAACAAAAATTTTCCAGAGAGCATTTCGTCCTGGGACGAATTGGAGTTCATCTGGTCGAAATTTTTACAGAGGGCATTTCATCCTTGCACGAATAGAATTTCATTTGAACAAAAATTTTTTAGAGAGCATTTCATCCTAGGATGAATAGAAAAATTCGTCTAGACGATCAGGACTTAGAAAATTTTTCTCACTTCCTATTCGTTCCATTGCTCTTCCGAAGGGATAACTGACTTGATCGTCCCGTACGAACCTGGTTCGTCCCATACTATCAATATGATTTTTAAAGATCTCCCCATGTGTGTGTGTGCTAAGTTACTTAATTAAGTCACTCCCTCTTAAACTCAATACAATGAAAAGTACAAACTTCAATTTACAAATTATCTCATGCTGAATTTTAATTTGAAGTCTTCATTAGTCTTGAGTTCGATTATCCTGAAATGTTAGTCCACACAAGAGTAAAAACAATTCTTCTACAAAGTGTTAGGAGCAAAACAAAACTTTAAAACAATAATATTTGGAATCATTAAAATTTTACAAGTTGCAAGAATATAAAACATGCAAATAACAACTCTCTTAACAATCTCCCCTTTTTGGATGATGATAAAACAATTATTGTTTGTATAAATTTTAAATTCTAAGAATCTCCTAAACTCTCCCTTAATTGATGAACATATGAAAATAAGGAGGCATTGCACAATAATTTTATCTTTTTATAATTAATTTTTTTTTAATACAAACAGATACGATACGAAGATACGAAAAAAGAAAAATTACGATACAAAACAAGCACACAAATACGATACGAACAATAATTTTTTTTTAAAAAAAAAAAATTAAAATGATATCAATACCACATAAAACTCAAATACAAAAAAATCAAATGAAACAAACACATAACTTAAACAAAATACATCACAGTGTAACACATCACAATCACATCAACTAAAGAAAAAATATAACCAAGTACATGAATCACTCTAATGGTCCCTGATCTGGAGGAGGAGGAGGTACTATACTAAAGAAGTTAAAATAACTGCTTATCATAAGTATGTTGGAACTAATATCATTCATCTGCTCTCTCATATAGCCCATGTCCTGATTGTATCGAGTATCCTGCTGCTGCAAATGAGTTTTAATTTGATCAAATCTTTGATCAAAATGAGACTCTAGGCGATCAAATCTCTGAACCAAATCTTGGTAATTTGGTTCACTAGCAAGTGCAGGTACAGGTTCATGTTCCTCCTCTGAGTCACTAATAACATGTGTTTTATGTGGTTCATTTTTGCTGAAGATTGCTCTAAAAGATTCGTCATTGTAGTAGAGAGGTTCTTCAAAATCTTGAACTGGATGAACCAATTCATACTTCTTTTCCAAAATGTAGGCAACAAGATGTCCTAAGGCAATGTTCTTTTTTCTTTTATGAGTGACATGACCAATTTCAAAAAGTTCATAAAGATAATCAAGGATTAGTTGGGCTTTATCAATTGGTTGCTTAGTCATATGCCTTGAACATCCACTGTCCAGGTGCCATATGCTCTCACGAGACCTTGTGTGAGAGCGACCCTGTAAGATTATCAAACATTAGACTTGGGAACCCAAACAAGTTTGGGTTCTCCTTTTGACAATTTATAAATAGATGCATGTATGATATGTCTAGGTTTATGGATCTTAGGTTTCCACACCAAATAAGTTTTCTTCTTCAAAGTGTAGGTGTGAGCTATGTGTCCAATCAATCCACAATTGTTACATTTGACTTTCGGAAAAGGATTTCTAAGTCTTCTACTTTTCAATTGTCTATTTAGGGATTGCATAAATTTTGGATATAAAATAGGATTAGTGAAATCTTCAAGTTTAGGGGGTATCCTATTATCCTTGAGAGCTTTTATCGTCAATTTGTACAATGAATTCATATCTTCCAAAATTCGATTTGTATAATTTATTCTATAAATTTTGCTCTCAGATTCATCATTAAAATTTTTAAATTCTTTTTCAAGTTTTGCATAGGATGATTTCAAACTTTTATGATTTTTATTCAAGTCATCAAACTCATCAAGTAGTTTCATGGGTTGTCATCAATTAAAGCATGATCTTTCCTAAGAATTTCACGTTCCTTTTGTAATTTCTCAAGTTCTAAGCTCAGACTAGTATGCATTTTCTTCATCTTCATATATGCATCATGCATGTATTCAGAAACTTCAAAAAGTTCATCGTAAGTTAAGTCACATACCTCTTCTTAATTCGACTAATCAAGATTATCGACCATTAAGCATAGATTAGTGACTTCCTCTTCCTTTTTCATCTCGGACGAGTCCATAGCTGAGTCTGCCTAGAAAGCTCTTTGGAATTTCTTCTTGCCCTTCTTCACAATTGGTTTCTCCTCTACCTTCTCCTTGCTAAGAGTGGCTTTGAGTTTTGGGTAGTCTATCTTAATATGTCCAGGTTTCCTGCACTCATAGCAAAGAACATCATTTGAAACCTTGACATTCCTATTAAATTTACCTCGATTCCATTGCTGTCATCTTTTCTGCTTCCTCTTCAAAAAGCTTCTGAATTGTCTAGTCAATAATGTGATGTCATCTTCATCCTCAGGTTGTGAGTGTTCACTCTCAGATTCCTCTAATTTTAGTGCTATGTTCTTTTTTCCTTCGTGGTTTACCTGCATCAATCTTTCTTTGGCTAACTCCTTGCTCGTAAGCAATTAGCGAACCAAGAAGATTGTCAATAGAGAAAATGTTTAAATCTTTAGACTATGTAATTATAGTAATTTTAGCATCATAATAAGTAGGCAAACAACGAAGAATCTTGTTAACCATTTTAGCATTTGTTAGTTCCCTACCCAATGCATGTAAAGAGGTGACTATTTGTGTGAATCTTGTGTAGAAATTAGAAATGGATTCATTTGATTTCATGCAAAATAATTCATAATCATGCAACAAAATATTAAGTTTAGATTGTTTAACCTCATTAGTCCACTCATAAGTTATACAAAGTCTTTATGATACGTCATTTCCACTCTTACAAGTAGAAACTCGCATGTAATCTTTTTATTTAAGTGCATAAAAGAAACTATTCAAGCATTTGGCGTTTAGTTGTGCTAAGTCAAGTTCTTCTACTGTCCAGTCCAGAAAAGTTGTTTCAACTCTAACTCCGTCAACTAGTCTAGTTAGTTTTGTATAGCCTTCCTGAACTAATATCCATATACGATAATCAAGTGACTGTAAAAATGTAGACATGCGTGTTTTCCAAAAATCTAAAGAAATATTATCGAACAATAGAGGTCTAGTTATAGAGTAACCCTCAGGTGTACTTCGATTTCCAAATGTAGCCATCTACGTTAATCAAAAAGTAGTCTAAACTTATGATTTTGAAAAAAAGCTCTGATACCACTTGTTAATACTTGTTCAATATGAATTAGGTTGTTAAATCCAAGATTATGTTCCAGCGGTTAACCAAGATGGGGGGGGGGTGAATTGGTAATTAAAAAATTTACCCTCTTTTAAAATTTTATACCAAAAATTTATTTTAATGAATTTTGTATAAAAAGATTTTTCAACCACAAGTTAAATAGTAAAAATAAAAGGCAGCAGAAAATAAAAAGACACAAGATTTATAGTGGTTCGGTCAAACACGACCTACATCCACTCCCCCGAGGCACCCTCTGAGTATTGCACTAATACCACTAGTGACTCTCCTTTTGCACCCACAGCAAGGCGGAGAAGCCTTTACAAAAACTCTCTTTTGCCCCTACCCGGTGCGGCAGAGAACTGTCGTCCTTTTACACTCTTTCCAATGTTGGCAGAGAACCCTTCATCCTTTCATACTCTCCCGGTGTAGGCAGAGAACTCTTCATCCTTTCACACTCTCCAAGTGTGGGCACAGAACCCTTCGTTCTTTAATACTCTCCAAGTGTAGGTAGAGAACCTTTCGGCTATTCACACTCTCCAAGTGTAGGCAGAGAACCCTTCAGCTGTTCACACTCTTCAATTGTCGACAAAGAACCCTTCAGCTGTTCACACTCTCCAAGTATCGGTAGAGAACCGGATCTCTTTGACAGATCTTCTCACAAGAAAACTAGAAGGACTAGAGAAAAGAGTGAAGTAATCACAAACCACAAGTAGAGACTGTTACCTTTGAGTACCAAGTGAATCCTTAATTCTCTAGTAGTAAGAATCCTTCTTCAAACACTCTCTCCTTTAGTCTCCCTTCAGTTGGCACGAAAATCAGCAGGCAAAAAGATCAAGAGGCAGCTTTAATTGGACTTTATATAGGAAAGACACAAAAAATCGTCCAAAAACTACTGAAATTTAAGTTTGTAAATAGTGGATCATCCCGTACGATCATGGATCGTCCTGGACGAATCTACTTAAGACAGTTGCATACGAACCCAATGTATATTGGTACAAACTAACTTCGTACACGATTATCATACCGTACGAACTTAGTTTGTCCGGTACGAACAGTTATATCATGGGTTGGTTTCGACAAACTGCAGGACGTTACCAAAAGATTAAGAGAAAGAGCATTTCGTTCTGGGATGAATAGAAGTTCGTCTGGACGAAAATTTTCCAGAGAGCACTTTATCTTGGTACGAATATAAGTTTTGTCTGAACGAAAATTTTCCAGAGAGCATTTCATCCTAGGACGAATTGGAGTTCGTTTGGACGAAATTTTTACAGAGAGCATTTCGTCCTTACACGAACAGGATTTCGTTTGAACAAAAATTTTCCAGAGAGCATTTCATCTTGGAACGAATAGAAAAATTCATCTGGATGATCAGGACTTAGAAAAATTTTCTCACTTCCTACTTGTTCCATTGCTCTTCCGAAGGGATAGCTGACTTGATCGTCTCATACGAACCTGGTTCATCCCGTACGATCAGTATGATTTTTTAAAGATCTCCCCATGTGTGTGTGTGCTAAGTTACTTAATTATAATCACTCCCTCTTAAACTCAATACAATGAAAAGTACAAGCTTCAATTTATAAATTATCTCATGTTGAATTTTGATTTGAAGTCTTCATTAGTCTGGAGTTCGATTATCCTGAAATGTTAGTCCACACAAGAGGAAAAACAATTCTTCTGCAAAGTGTTAGGAGAAAAAAAACTTTAAAACAATAATATTTGGAATCATCAAAACTTTACAAGTTTCAAGAATGTAAAACATGCAAATAACAACTCTCTTAACAATCTCACCCTTTTTGATGATGACAAAACAATTATTGTTTGTATAAATTTCAAATTCTAAGAATCTCCTAAACTCCCCCTGAATTGATGAACATATGAAAATAAGGAGGCATTGCACAACAATTTTATCTTTTTATAATTAATTTTTTTTAATACAAACGATACGATACGAAGATATGAAAATAATAAAAAAAACTATAATACAAAACAAGCACACAAATACGATACGAATAATATTTAAAAAAAAATTAAAATGATATCAATACCACATAAAACTCAAATACAAAAATATCAAATGAAACAAACACATAACTAAAATAAAATACATCACAATGTAACACATCACAATCTACTACATCACAATCACATCAACTAAAGAAAAAACATAACCAAGTACATGAATAACTCTGATGGTCCCTGATCTAGAGGAGGATGAGGAGGTACTGTACTGAAGAAGTTAAAATAACTGCTTATCATAAGTATGTTGGAACTAATATCATTCATCTACTCTCTCATATACCCCATGTCCTGATTGTATTGAGTATCCTGCTGCTACAAATGAGTTTCAATTTGATCAAATCTTTGATCAAAATGAGACTCTAAGCGATCAAATCTCTGAACCAAATTTTGGTAATTTGGTTCACTAGCAGGTGCAGGTACAGGTTCATGTCCCTCCTCTGAGTCACTAATAACATGTGTTTTATGTGGTTCATCTTTGTTGAAGATTGCTCTAAAAAATTCATCATTGTAGTAGAGAGGTTTTTCAAAATATTAAACTGGATGAACCAATTCATACTTCTTTTCCAAAATGTAGGCAACAAGATGTCATAAGGCAATGCTCTTTTTTCTTTTATGGGCGACATAACCAATTTCAGAAAGTCCATAAAGATAGTCAAGGATTAGTTGGGCTTCATCTATTGTTTGCTTAGTCATATGCTTTAAACATCCGCTGTCCAGGTACCATATGCTCTCATGAGGCCTTGTGTAAGAGCGACCCTGCAAGATTATCAAACGTTAGGCTTGGGAACCCAAACAAGTTTGGGTTCTCCTTTTGGCAATTTATAAAGAGATGCATGTATGATATGTCTAGGTTTATGCTTCTTAGGTTTCCACACTAAATAAGTTTTCTTCTTCAAAGTACATGTATGAGCTATGTGTCCAATCAATTCATAATTGTTACATTTGACTTCTGGAAAAAGATTCCTAAGTCGTCTACTATTTAATTATCTATTTAGGGATTGCATAAATTTCGGATACAAAATAAGATTAGTGAAATCTTCAAGTTTAGGGGGTATCCTATTATGCTCGAGAGCTTTTATCATCAATTTGTAAAATGAATTCATATCTTTCAAAATTTGATTTGTATAATTGATTCTATAAATTTTGCTCTCAGATTCATCCTTAAAATTTTTAAATTCTTTTTTAAGTTCTGCATAGAATGATTTCAAACTTTCATGATTTTTATTCAAGTCATCAAACTCATCAAGTAGTTTCATATGGTTGTCATCAATTAATGAATGATCTTTCCTAAGGATTCCATGTTCCTTTTGTAGTTTCTCAAGTTCTAAGCTCATACTAGTATTTATTTTCTTCATCTTCCTATATGCATCATGCATGTGTTCAGAAACTTCAAAAAGTTCATCATAAGTTAAGCACAGATTAGTGACTTCCTCTTCCTTTTCTATCTCTGACGAGTCTGCCCAGAAAGCTCTTTGGAATTTCTTCTTGCCCTTCTTCATAATTGGTTTCTCCTCTACCTTCTCCTTGGTAGAAGTGGCTTTAAGTTTTGAGCAGTTTGTCTTAATATGTCCAGGTTTCCTACACTCATAGCAAATAACATCATTTGAAACCTTGACATTCCTATTAAATTTACATCGTTTCCATTGCTGGCGTCTCTTCTGCTTCCTCTTCAGAAAGCTTCTGAATTGTCTAGTCATTAATGTGATGTCATCTTCATCCTCAGGTTGTGAGTGTTCACTCTCAGATTCCTCCACTTTTAGTGCTATGTTCTTTTTCCTTCGTGGTTCACCTACATCAATCTTTCTTTGGCCAACTCCTTGCTCGTAAGCAATTAGCGAACCAAGAAGATTGTCAATAGAGTAAATGTTTAGGTCTTTAGACTTTGTAATTATAGTAATTTTAGCATCATAAGCAGTAGGCAAACAATGAAGAATCTTATTAACCATTTTAGCATTCGTTAGTTCCCTACTCAATGCATATAAAGATGTGACTATTTGTGTGAATCTTGTGTACATATCAGAAATGGATTCATTTGGTTTCATGCGAAACAGTTCATATTCATGCAACAAGATATTAAGTCTAGATTGTTTAACCTCATTATTCTCCTCAGAAGTTATACAAAGTCTATCCCATATATCCTTTCCACTCTTGCAAGTAGAAACCTGCATTTAATCTTCTGATTTAAGTGCACAAAAGAACTATTCAAACATTTGGCGTTTAGTTGTGCTAAGTCACGTTCTTCTATTGTCCAGTCCACAAAAGGTGTTTCAACTCTAACTCCGTCAACTAGTCTAGTTGGTTTTGTATATCCTTCCTGAACTAATATCCACATACGGTAATCAAGTGACTGTAAAAATGTAGAAATGCATATTTTCCAAAAATCAAAAAGAATATTATCGAACAATGGAAGTCTATTTATAGAGTAACCATCAGGTGTATTTCAGTTTCCAAATGTAGCCATTTACGTTAATCAAAAAGTAGTCTAAACTTATGATTTTAAAACAAAGCTTTGATACCACTTATTGACACTTGTTCAGTATGAATTAGGTTGTTAAACCTAAGATTATGTCCCAGTGGCTAACCAAGAGGGGTGAATTGGCAATTAAAAAATTTACCCTCTTTTAAAATTTTATATCAAAAATTTACTTTAATGAATTTTGTAAAAAAAGATTTTTCAACCACAGGTTAAACAGTAAAAATAAAAGGCAACGGAAAATAAAAAGGCATAAGATTTATAGTGGTTCGATCAAAGATGACCTATATCCATTCGCCGGAGGCACCCTCTGAAAGTTCGTTCGGGATATTAAGCCCTATGAACTTAGTCCCAAGCAAACCAAGAGGGGGGTGAATTGGTATTTTAAAAAATCTTTTCAATCAAGACAATAATGGAAAACCAAAACTCACCACAATAGAGTAAATGCGGAAATAAAAGCGCGGAAGCAATAAAGCAATAATACAGAGATTTATAGTGGTTCGGTGAACACGACCTACATCCACTCCTCGGAGGCGCCCTCCGAGTATTGCACTAACTCGTGACTCTCCTTTAGCACCCACAGCTAGGCGGAGAAGCCCTCACAACATACTCTTTTTGCCACCCCGGCAAGGCAGAGAACCTATCTCCTTTTGCTTCCTCCTGAAGCTGGCAGAGAACCACAACCAGTCGCTGAAGATCCTTACCTCTACCGACCCTTCCACGGACGAGAAACTCCAGACGAAGAAGAAGCAGAGCGATCCTTGAGTAACCCTTGTGAATCTCCTCACAAGCTCCCCCTCACAAGATCCTCTCTCTCTCTCTCTCTCTCTCTCTCTCTCTCTCTCTCTCTCTCTCTCTCTCTCTCTCTCTCTCTTTCTCTCCTCAAGGTCTTCTCAGGTCAAGGCAGCAGCACTTGTGTTATCTTGAAGTGTCGGACAATCGGATCTCACATGTCCAGGTTTTCTGCATTCAAAACAAACAACATCAGATGATCTTTTGACATGTTTATAATCCTTACCTTTTCTCCAGTTTTGATGATGCTTTTGTTTCTTCCTTAGAAAGCTTTTGAATTGCCTTGTGATGAAGGAAACTTCATCGCTTTCAGACCCGGAAGATTCAGAATCTGATTTGTGTTCCTTCAGTGCAACTGTTTTCTCCTTCTTCTTCTCACCTGCATCAAGATTTCTTTGATTCACCCCTTGCTCGTAAGCAATGAGTGAGCCAAGTAAGTTATCAATAGAGTAAGTGTTCAAATCCTTAGATTCAGTGATTGCAGTAATTTTAGCATCGTACGAAGAAGGCAAGCATCTCAAAATTTTGTTTACTTTTTCATAGTTCAAAAGCTCTTTTCCTAAAGCATGCATTGAAGTAATAATTTGAGTAAATCTAGTGTACATGTCTGTTGACCTCATTTTTGTATGAGGTCACTAAGACCCTTCCAGAAGCCAGATTTAATCCTAGACCCTAGGATCCACTCTAGACCTTAGGATCTTTCCTAGAACTAGACCTTAGAGCCTATTCTAGAGCCTAGGATTCCCTTAAATCCTAGATCTTAGAATTTTTTTTCTAGATCCTAGGATCACTCCAACTTCAAATCAACCTCCACCTCTGATCAACCTCAATTTTAAATCAATTCCTATATTTAATCTACTCCAATTTCAATTTAATCCCTACCTGTGATCAATTTGAATCTCAAACTCCATCCAATTCAAATCCAAATTAATTCAAACTTCAAATCAAATCCAAACCCAGAATTCAGACTCAAATTCAAACTCTAAGAGGCCTTGTCCTAAAGACCCTTTTCAGAGATTTTTCAAACATTTTAAAACCCAATCAAATGGCCTCTGATTCAGGGTCTATCACTTGCAAAGTGATAAGACATGTCTCTAGAGGCTGCCCTCCAATTTTGAGCCCATTCTGAGGTCTCTAACCCCAGAATCTGAATTAAAATTCAAAGGCTGTAAAACCTTCAAATATTTACAACCTATGCCACTGAGCATAACCCTTTTGAGATTTTGACCTTGGAACCCTTATCCAAGCCTCCAATCACTTCCAGACCTTTGAATTTAACCCATTGAGCAGTAAACTGCATTTTTCAGACCCATTTTTGACCATAGTTGACCAATAGGTCAAAATTGACCAAAATACCCCTATGGGGCTCAAATGGGGATTTCAAACCAAATGAGCTCCAAATGGGATGCAACCACCTTTGACAAATTTCAAATATCATTTCAAACCTGTTGAGCCCAAACCCAGACCCTGGGTCAACCTGGTTGACCAAGTCAACCCAGGTTGACCAAACAGGCCCTTAGGGACTCAAATAGGGATTTTGATCAATTTGACCTCCCCAGACCCAGGAACTACCCTCAATGGTCTCCAAATGCCTTTTCAAACTTGTTGAGCCCAAACCCAGACCCTAGGTCAACCTGGTTGACCAAGTCAACCTAGGTTGACCAAACAAGCCCTTAAGGGTTCAAATGGTGATTTTGACCAAATCGACCCCTCCAAACCCTGGGACCACATCCAATAGACTCAGGATGACGTTCTGAATTTGTTGAATCCATTTCTAGCCCCTGAACCCAACTGGTTGACCAAGTCAACCAGTTTTGGCCTAGAAGCCCATTAAAGGCCCATTAAGCCTCCTTAATCCATTTGACATGCATGGCTCTTGGAACCACCCTCCAATCCACCTAATCAACTCATTTGAATTACCTAAATAAAAATTTCATAACCCTTGATGGAGTTGACTGGTCAACCAGTCAACTCAAGGCTTAAGGGACCATTTGTATGGTCAAACCTTTCAACCCATTGAACCTAGCTCAAGCCATACCCATCCAGCCACTTGGAAAGACTCCATGACCTGCTTGGATGCCACATCAGCCCCATTGACCAGTTGACTGGTCAACCTGGTCAAACCCAAGCTTAAACCTCTTCTAGAAGGCTTTATCACATGCTAAGCCCCTTTCCCTTGATTTAAGCTGCTTTAGGCCGACCCCTTAATGTCCTAAAGCTCACTTGGAGCTCTCCTAACCAGGCTCAGGGTCTGGTTTAGCCTTAAATGGCAATGTCTCCTGCACTCATCCCAAAGCCGCCCAATAGGATTGAGGCGTGCCCAGCCTTTGGGTCAGCCTTCTGGCTGTCCCAGGGACACTTGGCAACATCTGAGGACCTGGTGAGTCAATCCCAGCCATCCGTTTGGCCTGGGGGCGTTTGAATAGGGGGAAAAGGCCTTAATGCCAAAAAACTCTAACCCTAATCATCTCTCACTACTCAAGCCCTCTCAAGTCCTGTCCCCTGTTCGTTTTTTTCTCCAGAGCTTCCTCTACCTCCCCACTACAAAATCCAAGTGGTTGCACGTCACCGGCGGCGAGTTCTCCGGCGAACCCACCACCTAGACCGTCTCAAGCCTATAGCAGTCGATCCAGACGTGTTCGAGCTCGGATTTCTGCTGGGGATCTTCACTTGGACAATCTACAAGCTCATCCATTCAGAAATTTCGAAGATCTAACGGTATAACTCCCTAAAACCCTAGATCTAGTTCACATTAGTTAGATCTAAATAGCTTTATGCTTTTAGGGTATTAGCTAAAACAAACTATTCCCCATTATTTCTGTTCATGCCTACTCTTTGCGTTTAAAATTTCAAGTGAAATGATCGATCCGATCGAAAGAACGAGGCGAAATACGTTCTCTAGGGCGTCACTCACGGTCTCCGGTGAGTGTACGTTTTCTGGACCGTTGATCGCTCGATCAACGGTCCAGATCGAGCCCTTCCGCGGTCTGATCCGACCGCGCATTCGATCTGTCGTTCGATCAGCCGTCCGGCGAGATCAGGGCCGTCCATTCGGAACAGCGGGATCGAATCTCCCCCGTTCGATCTTCTCCTGGTGAGATCAAACCGCGGGATCTGATCTCAGCCGTTAGATCGAACCCGCGGGTTAATCCAACGGCTGGCAAGAGCCGCTGACGTGGTTAAGTGAAAACCGCGTGAAGCGGCCCGCGGCCGACGCGTGTCCCCGCCGTCACGCGGTTTCGATCCAGCCAATCCGAGCGCGCCGCGTGTCTGACCGCCGCCGTTTAATTAAGGAAAAATGTGTTTTAATTGATTTTAATTACAGAAACTTTGGAAAATTATAGTAAATTAAATACTGAACCAAAAAATGAGTGTAATAGCTCATTTTGTTCAGTTTTGCATCCTCTATTTTCTAAAATTATTTTTAAATAAAAGTATTGTATAGTTTAAAATTAATTTCTATAATATGTTTTCTTATTTTTATTTTATATTTAAATAAGTAAAACCCTGTTAAGTCCAAAATTTGGCTTGAGTTATTTCAGACTTGTTTTTGATCTCCAGTAATTTTCTCAGATTTATTTAACCTATATTTTAATAGTTATTAAGATTTAAAGTGTAAAGGTATTTAAAAATTAAAGTAATGATGAATTTAAATTAGCTTGTATTGCATTCAAACATTCATTTGAAATTTTAAATGGAGCTTTATTGTGTTTACATGAATTCAATGGGGAATGGTGGTTAATCAGTGGATAATTAATTTTATAATTATTCATTGATTAATTCTTTAATTAATTAAGATTTAATTTGATTTGCATGCTTAAGGTGCACACACCACTTAGTCTAAGGCTCTCCTAGATTTAGGTATTGAATGTGTTTATGTGGTTCATGCATGCCTTGTGTATTGAGTACGAGGGTTAGTTCAAACATTGATTCAAGCCCATCAAGATTAGTGACATAATTAAGGACAATAATTAAGGACTCATGTATAGAAAACTTAGAAAAATTTCCATAATTAGGATTCACTTTCCCTTGAGTTGAAACTTTGAACATTTGAACTTAGTGACACCCTCAACCCCTAGGGAAATTTTCACTGATTTTTGAGATCATTAGGTCCCCTAATTAATTTTCTAAGTCTTAAACCCTTAATTAACCCTTTAAAACTTCTAAAATTGTAATAAATCCAATTTAAATCCAAAAATTACATATAAACCCTCAAACTGACCAGAATTCAGTCCTTAATCTATGATAATTGGAAGCCCCTTGATTTGACAGCATTTTAAACCCTAATTTAATTTTAAGTAAAAAATCAATGTTTAATTGAGATAATTAATTAATAATAATTAAAAAATCAAAAAAATCTCCCAAACACTTGGGGATCTCTTCTTAGATTATTCCTGACCTTTGGAGGTGTTTTCAAGAGATTGGGAATTTGTTTAAAGCAAAATCACAAAAGAGACCCTCTAATTAAGAAATCCCTAAAATTCATTAAAATGCACAAACTTCAATAATCCATAACTAATTCTAGAAAAATCCAAATTACCCAAACTCACTTGAATTCAACTCATATTGATGTCTAGTATTTATTAAAAATATTAAATTCCAGAAATTTGCAATATTTTAAAAAGTCAACAAATCGGTCAACTTTAAGTCAAAACTAGTTCAAAACTTCAAACCTTTGTAATAAAATGTAGAAATATCCGATTTTAACGTACTTACCTTCTAACTGATCGTAGTAAGGTCTAGTATTTTAATAAAATACAAACATTCCAGAAGTTGGTCGTAATCAAAATTTCAACTTTTAACCCCTTAATTAAATCATTAAAATATTCAAAAAATTCATAAAACTCATAATCATTCTAAAATTCAGAAAATATTGGTTTAATGTCCAAAACACTTAACAAATCCTTTAAAACACAACAACCACCCTAAAGTTGAAGTTTATTGGCTGGAATACTCCGGGCTGCGGGGCTAAGTGTCCTAAGGAGGCTGGTTCCTCGAGCCTGGTGGCACAACGCCACGAATGGATTCTAAAGGGTGTCAAACCTTAAAATGGATTAATTTTTTTAATTATTTAACATTTTAAAAGTCTCTAATTCAATTACATTAATTTGGTTTATCGGCTGGACTACTCCGGGCTGCGGGGCTAAGTGTCCTAAGGAGGCTGGTTCCTCGAGCCTGGTGGCACAACGCCACGAATCAATTAATGGCAAACTTAAATTAATCAACTTTAAAAATCAGTAATTAACTCATTTTTGTATTAATCCACTTTTTTTAATTCCAATCAATTTAAACAACTTAATCAACCCCGATTGCTACTGGGTAACCCAGGCCTACGAGGCTATTAGCTTAGCCCCAAGGAAGGTGAAATAAACTTCACGGCCTCGGTGTGAAACAAAGGTAGTAATCAATTAACTTTTAAAATATATTTAATTAAAATTCCTAATTTATTAATACTTGAATTTTAATCTAAATTCCCTCCTAAGCCTTAACAAACTCAAACTTTTAGACAACTTTAACTAATCACCTACTTTAGAATCTATCCCAGCCACACGACCTTTCTCACACACTTTAGATGATGTGCTAGGAAAACCAACTCTAGATCTAGGTTAGGCCGGTGTTTACTTTACTGCTCTGTGCCGGATTTTTTTTGTAGTTTTCACTGCATGTTGTGGATGAAATTGCTTTGCTGTGTCTGCTTACTTTTTCTGTACTCTGTGGATGGATTGATGTGTTTGGCGACTAGATTACCCTTAGGTTAGGTACGATCTGGATGTTGACACAGTTTTCTGCAGGTGGCCACGCTCATGCAGGGCAATGTAAAAAGGGGGCAAAATAAAAAAAAATGCACAAATATTATAAACTCTTTGCACAGGTGCTTCAGCTGCTAAAGCCCCCAAATCATAAAAAGAGCGTGGCCACTGTGTTTACTTTCTTTTCTGCTCATATATAACTGCTTGGGAATAACTGCTTTATTTATATTAATTGCTTAGGATAACCTTGCAGGTGAGTCTAGATTTTTATTTTGATATCAATGTAATTTGTATAATTGTTAAGTGTTGTGAAAGTTAAGTTTGAGTTTGGGATACATAGATCCAAAGCTTGGATTCCAAAGAGGAAAGGATACCCCTTTGGGGAACACTCCTTTTCCATTTGGAAATCCAAATTTGGATCATACCTCTTCCTTACCCAAAGAGGAAGGAGTGGCCTTCCCCTTTGAGGGAAGTGCCCTCTTATCCATTTGGGTAATCTACTACGAAGATTCCAAGAAGATTGAAGAAAAGGAGTCCAAAGAAGAATGAAATTGAAGATTCGAAGATTTGAAGATTGAGAGTATCCCACTCAAAATAACTTGCGTCATTACTAGGCTTAGAATCCGGGTTGTTGTCAGTGGTGCCCGGCCACTTTACTTTCTGTAATATTCTGGTTTGTAATAAGCAAGGCAATTCTGCCTATGGACATTTATTAATTAATTTGTATTTGATGTGATGATTTGATTGCCTTTAGGATTATTTGTTTTTACTAGTTTTTTGGCGATTGCATGCCGCTTTTTGTTTTTTCGCCTGGATACGTGAGGCTCGTGAGGGTGTGAAACTTTTCTACTCATAATTTTAAAAGTCTAAAATTTTAGTGAGTCTAAACAACATAGAAAGATAACGAATCTAGGGAATTAGCCGGGGATCGCCCCCGGGGTCGCATGCATATTTTTGCATTCTTCTTTCCTTGTTTTAGACCCTTCCCCGCCTACGGGTAGAGTCCGGATAGTCTGACCTATGAGGACGAGGTGTCGGACCTGGGGAAGTCCAGTCTTCTAAAAAATTATTTTATAAGCCTGTTTTTTAAAAATTTCAAGCATATTTGATTTGAGGTTGTTAACCAGCATGCATTGCATTAGATACAAATTAAAGAGTCAAAATTTTAATTTCATAGTCCTTAGCATTTTAGCACCCAACATAAGTCAAAGGGGCCAATTAGGAGAATCTCTAGATGTCGGCCCCGACCTTCTAAAACTTTAATTACAATGTCCCCACCACTCTTACATAAAAGACCGGACTCATCTCTTTTAAATCGACTAGGTGGTTAGCTGGCTCCCCAATCCAGGCCGGGGTAAGTCCAGACCTTGCACTGCATTAGTTAGGATCGGACGACTGTGGTCCAGTGTCCAAAATAGATTTAGGATCCGGGGCAGATCTTTGATTATAAGACCCCAAATTTCGGGAATATAGTCCCAAATTTCTAATAAAATACTTAACTCTAATTAAAGCTTCATTTCAATCCTAAAACATAAAGCCCAACACTTAGATTAAGTTGGGACACTTCCGGATGGTTCTGGAATCTCAAAGTGTCCCCTACCTCTCATCCTTTGACTCCGTTAATAACTGCTCAATTTTGATCCATTCCCTTTTGATTTTCCAATAATTCTATTCATACTTTGATATCACTCCTAGAAATTCTAACAAAATTTTGCCATTATTTTAATCGAGAGTTTTCGTAGGAGACCTCGTTTTCTTACGATGTAATTAACTACGAGGGCTTGCGCTCGTAGGAGATTTAGAACCACACACGCACCTGATTTTAAAAATTGATTTTTCAAAACTCAATTGGATTTCTTTGGGAAAATTTAAAATATTAGTGATCATTATTATCATATTCAAAGAATTATCATCGAATGATATTTTCCCCCTTCGGGGAGATACATCTTTCTTTGATAAGGCTTTGGATGTGAACCTAATGATCACACTTCTTGAATATTGTAGCTGGATATTCAGTTGAACCTCACTTTGACCCTTCGGTGCCATATGAAGTTCTCTTTAGCATCCGGTCATAATATTCAAGATGAATTTCATAATTCTAAATCTGAATACCGTTATGAAATTTTATTTTCACCTCTCGAGGTGATATACTTTTTCTAACGAGACAATTCGATTTTAGAATTCAATTTTAAGTCCCAAAGAAAACTAATATTTTTAAAAAACATGTTTTCAAAATTCCACCAACAATGTCAGAAATAGATTCATGAGGTTTCATACAAAAAAGTTCGTAGTCATGCATGAGAATATTTAATCTAGATTGTTTTACTTCATTGGTTCCTTCATAAGTGATACATAATTTATCCCAAATCTCCTTACCTGTTGAACAAGTAGAAACACGCATGTAGTCATCAGATTTCAAAGCACAGAAAAAACAGTTTAAACATTTTGCATTTAATTGAGCTAAATCTTGTTCATCGAAAGTCCATTAAGTAAAAGCAACTTCAGTTTTAATGCCATTAATTTTACGAGAAAGTGGAGAATAACCTTTTTTGATAAGCATCCACATGCGATAATCTGTAGATTGCAAAAAGTAGACATGCGGGTTTTCTAGAAATCAAAAGGTAAGTTGTCAAACACTGGAGGTCGTGTAATTGAATAACCTTTAGCAGTGTTTCTATTCCCAAAGTTAGTCATGGATCAAATTCAAAAAGTTTTCAAACTTAAATTTTTGAATCCCGCTCTGATACCACTAGAAAGTTCGTTCGGGATGTTAAGCCCTATGAACTTAGTCCCAAGCTAACCAAGAGGGGGGTGAATTGGTATTTTAAAAAATCTTTTCAATCAAGACAATAATGGAAAACCAAAACTCACCACAATAGAGTAAATGTGGAAATAAAAGTGCGGAAGCAATAAAGTAATAACACAGAGATTTATAGTGGTTCGGTCAACACGACCTACGTCCACTCCCCGGAGGCACCCTCCGAGTATTGCACTAACTCGTGACTCTCCTTTAGCCCCCACAGCTAGGCGGAAGAAGCCCTCACAACAAACTCTTTTTGCCACCCCGGCAAGGCAGAGAACCTATCTCCTTTTGCTTCCTCCTGAAGCTGGCAGAGAACCACAACCAGTCGCTGAAGATCCTTACCTCTACCGACCCTTCCACGGACGAGAAACTCCAGACGAAGAAGAAGTAGAGCGATCCTTGACTAACCCTTGTGAATCCCCTCATACCCTCCAAGTATTGCACTAGTACCACTAGTGACTCTGCTTTTGCACCCACAATAAGGCGGAGAAGCCTTTACAAAAACTCTCTTTCGCCCCTACCCGGTGTGGCAGAGAACCGTCGTCCTTTTACACTCTTCCTAGTGTTGGCAGAGAATGCTTCACCCTTTCACACTCTCCCAGTGAAAGTAGAGAACTCTTCATCCTTTCACACTCTCCAAGTGTGGGCAGAGAACCCTTCGTCCTTCAACACTCTCCAAGTGTAGGCAGAGAACCCTTCGGCTGTTCACACTCTCCAAGTGTAGGCAGAGAACTCTTCGGTTGTTCACACTCTTCAAGTGTTGGCAGAGAACCCTTTGGCTGTTCACACTCTCAAAGTGTCGATAGAGAATCGGATCTCCTTGATAGATCTTCTCAAAAGAAATTTAGATGTAATAGATAAAAGAGTGAAGTAATCACAAACCACAAGTAGAGACTCTTACCTTTGAGTACCAAGTGAATCATTCATGCTTTAGTAGTAAGAATCCTCCTTCAAACACTTTCTCACACTCTCTACTTGAGTCTCCCTTCAGTTGGCACGAAGATTAGTAAGAAAAAAGATCAAGAGGCAGCTTTAATTGGACTTTATATAGGAAAGACACAAAAAATCATCCAAAAACTGTTGAAATTCAAATCTGTAAAAAGTGGATCGTCCCGTACGATCGTGGATCATCCTAGATGAATCTACTTAAAGTAGTTGCATACGAACCTAATGTATATTGGTACAAATTGACTTCGTACACAATTATCATCATGTACAAACTTAGTTCGTCCGGTACGAACAATTATACCATGGTTTGGTTTTGACAAACTGCAGGACGTTACCAAAAGTTCAACATAAAGGGCATTTTGTCCTGGGACGAATAGAGGTTGGACAAAAATTTTCCAGAGAGCATTTCATCCTGGTACAAATATAGGTTTCGTCTGAACGAAAATTTTCTAGAGAGCATTTGTCCTGGGACGAATTAGAGTTAGTTTGGACAAAATTTTTACAGAGAGCATTTCGTCCTTACACGAATAGGATTTCGTTTGAACAAAAATTTTCCAGAAAGCATTTCATCCTGGGACGAATAAAAAAATTTGTCTAGACGATCAGGACTTAGAAAAAATTTTCTCACTTCCTGTTCTTTCCATTGCTCTTCCGAAGGGATAACTGACTTGATCATCTCGTACGAACCTAGTTCATCCAGTATGATCAGTATGATTTTTTAAAGATCTCCCCATATGTGTGTGTGCTAAGTTACTTAGTTACAATCACTCTCTCTTAAACTCAATATAATGAAAAGTACAAGCTTCAATTTATAAATTATCTCATGCTGAATTTTGATTTGAAGTCTTCATTAGTCTGGAGTTCGATTATCCTGAAATGTTAGTCCACACAAGAGCAAAAACAATTCTTCTACAAAGTGTTAGGAGGAAAACAAAACTTTAAAATAATAATATTTGGAATCATCAAAACTTTACAAGTTGCAAGAATGTAAAACATGCTAATAGAAACTCTCTTAACAATGGCCACTTGACCGACCCGTCTCCTCATGCTGGGTCGGAACCCCCAAGCTGCGAGGAACCGTAGGATTCTTCCTTTGGTACCTAGAACCTCATCACACGCAGGAGAAAAGGTAAAGCTCGATCCACTCAAGTCCAAACTAACAAAGTGCAAGAAAAAAGAGCTGAGGCTCTGCCTCCTTCCCAGCCTTGTAGTGTGGGGACGCACCAGCTTGAAGAAACTTTGAATAGAACTGCCAACTCCAAGAACTTCTCCCCCAAAGACCCCAAGATCATCTTCAGTGCTAAAAGATCGACTCAAGACCCCTCCTCCAGCATGGTCAACCTCTCCAAAAGATAATAAAGGACCCCCAAAACTTTCCTGAAAAAGATATTACTTCATTTGGGGCCTATAGCTACTTTGCCTAGGAAGTGGAGGAAGAACCTACATGATGACATTGGCAGGGACTTTGTCCCCTTTGGTGAACAATGATGGCTCCCCTGTGTTCACGCCCAAGGGATTAGGTGGGACTTATCCCTCTGCCAGGGAAACGAGTAATCATTCAGCCTTCGGGCTATTTCAAATTTCCTTTTGGAATCTCCCCCCCCCCCCCCCCCCCCCCCCCCCCCCCCGGAGTGGTTCTTTGAGCACCACCGCAATCTCTTGGGCATGCGGCTGGGGGTTCCCTCTGTGTGAACCAAAGGGGCCTTACCTTGCTTTTTACTTGCTTTCTTTTTTGGGTGTCTTTCATGTATGGTGGGATACTTGTCTATGCTTAGAGCTTCCCCCTTTTATTTTTTTGCCTTGGGAAGACTCAGAATTATAGCTCCATATTGACTTTGTTCTTTTTGGCCTTTAGTGAATGCAAGATGCAATGTTCCGCTCTCATTTTTAAAATATTCCTCCTCTTTTCAAAAACATTCTATCATGTTTCATCCTATAAATACCCCCCAGGGTAATGGAAAAAAATGCACATCCTCCTCTTCTCCCCTCTACTTCTAATTTTCTTATATTTTGAGGCATTCGACTATTTTTGGTAGGTGGCATCCTCTACTCAAATTCAATGCTTATCTATTGTGTAGAAGTTAGAATTTCTCACTTTATCCCCCATTTTTCTTCTTACTCTAGTGGCACTCTATTATTTCTTATAGATGGCATCCCCTACTCAAATTCAGTACCCTATTTAGTGTAAGAGTTCAAATGGGTGATCACACCACCAAAATCCCCCCTAGCCAAAGGAGATAACCCTATTGTCCAATATGACGGTATGAAGAAGACTCAGAAAGTGTCCAAAGCTAATGATGTCGTATCATCTATAACCAGTGATTCCTTGATCATTTTTAGGAAGAAATTTTACTTCCCTAATGATATTGTGATGAAAGTGCCTAAAAATATTGCTTGTACCTATTCTCCTCCCTAATATTTTTGATGGTGTACATGTTCAGTTTGTGAGTGGGATTGTGATTTCCACCTCATCTAGAGTTGATTGACATTTTGACGATATATGGAGTGAGTTTGTCCCAACTTTCTTATAGAGTCATGTCAATCATAATGAGATTGATCATGTTTTTCATAGATTGTGGAGTGTTGTTGTCTCTAAAAGTTCGTTGGGGATGTTAAGCCCTATGAACTTAGTCCAAAGCTAATCAAGAGGGAGGTGAATTGGTATTTTTAAAAATCTTTTCAACATAAGAAAATAATATCAAATCAAATCTCACCACAAGAAAATAAATGCGGAAATTAAAAGTGCGGAAGCAAAAACAAGAACATAGAGTTTTATAGTGGTTCGGTCAACTCGACCTACGTCCACTCCCCGGAGGTGCCCTCCGAGTATTGCACTAAACTTGTGACTCTCCTTTAGCCCCCACAGCTAGGCAGAGAAGCCCTCACAAAGAACTCCTTTTTGCCACCCCGGCAAGGCAGAGAACCTATATCCTTTTGCTTTCTCCTGAAGCTGGCAGAGAACCACGATCAGTTACTGAAGAACCTTACCTCTACCGACCCTTCCACTGACGAGAAACTCCAAACGAAGAAGAAATAGAGTAATCCTTGAGTAACCCTTGTGAATCCCCTCACAAGCTCCCCCTCACAAGATCCTCTCTCTCTCTCTCTCTCTCTCTCTCTCTCTCTCTCTCTCTCTCTTTCTCTCCTCAAGGTCTTCTCAGGTCAAGGCAGCAGCACAAGATGTTCAAAAATGTTGAACAAGAGCTCTTACATAGAAGAGCTTCAAAGGAGCTCATTAATTGTAAGTTGCCGACTATATCGTCCAGGCCGATATTGACATCATCCTAGCCGATCAGTACAAAACTTAGAAGATCGGCCTGGGGACCGCCCTATTTTGGGTGCTGGACGATTGAAAATTGGCTTGATCATCCTGGCCGATCTCACGATCGTCCAGGCCGATTAGTTCAAATCAGAGGAAAATCATCCTGAGCACCGCCCTGTTTTCAAACTGGCCGATCCCGATCGTCCAGAAGTAACTAAGGTTTTTGAATATATCATCCTAGCCGATCCTGCGATCGTCCAGGCCGATGTGATCGTATCAATCATCCTTAATTACTTCCCTGATTTGTCTGATTAATTAAGGCATAATTGTGAATATCATCCAGGCCGACCCAAAATCGTCCTGGCCAATTTCCAAAAATACATAATGCCTTAATTTTTTATGGCGGCAAGTTCTTTCTATTTTTAGCTTATCATCTTGGCCGATACACGTATCGTCCAGGAAGATCTGTTAATGATGGCTGCCTTAATTAAGAATCATGATTAGAGTCTCTGTTTTGAACTCGATCGTCCAGGACGATCCAAGGATCAGCCCGGCCGATGTGAGCAAAAATAGAGATTCTAAGTCTCTCAAGTGTGTGTGTGCGTAGGGTTACTTAGTATTAGTCTCTTTGACATTACAAACTGACTCAAGAAGAGAAAAAATATAATACAGACTGACTCAGCCCTATCTAGTTACCCAATCTTGAACTTGCGTTGTTTGTTCATCCGATATTCGATTCCTAAAATGTTAGAAGAAATAGGCAGTCCAAGAGAGTCAGTAGTGTTTTCCAATCATCAAAACATAATCATGAAACTAGATTTGCAACAATCTCCCCCTTTTTGATGATGTCAAAACACAAGTAGGAAAAACTTAGTAAAAACAGCAATTCATTAAACTTTCAAAGTTTACAAGCTAAGCACCAACTTTTCCTACCACATCCTACTCTCCCTTTTTTCATCACAAAAAGAGGGTCCTAGACACACAAGAAAGGAAAAACATAAATAGAAAATAAAACAAACTATAAGACAAACTATAGAAAACAGAAAATAGAAAATAGAAAATAGAAAACAGAAAACTAGAAAAATGAGGGATCATGATCATCAGATGGAGGTGGAGGTGGTGGAGCCTGCTGAAAGTAGCCAGCAAGCGAAGTAAACTGAGCATTGAACCAGGCTATGTCCTGGTCGTGCTGCTGCTGCTGGTGAGTCATGTAACTGTCAAAGCGGGCTAAGTCCTCTGTGCGGAGGCGATCGTCCCGAGGAGTCAAGCCGGACGACCGTTGAAAAAGCAGATCATCCGGGCCGATTAGGTGTATCGTCCAGGATGATAAACAATAATTGATCGTACCGATCAAAGTTAGGACGTTTTAAATCAGTGCCACGTGTATCGTCCAGGACGAACAGTGGATCGGCTAGGACGATTGTCTAATAATGGATCGTCAGGGGCAAAATTTAATGATTTTAAATGTACGACACGTAGATTGTCCAGGATGATCAAATGTATCGGCCAGGACGATGTTCATAAAATTCATCGGCCAGGATGAAAAAGTTATCGGCCAGGACGATTGGTTATCGACAAAAATGATCAACATGATTGCAACAGAGTTCGATCAGATCATCCAGGACAATAATGGATCGTCCAGGACGAAGAGTTGTAGTAAGCACAGTGAAGTTCAGCAGATGGAAATTTGAAGAGAATTTGTCTTATCGTCCAGACGATAAAAGTATCGGCCAGGACGATGTGACTAGAAATTGAAAATTAATGAAGGATGGTGATGATCAAAGCTCTCAAAAAAATAAAACAAAAGAAAATCAGAAGAAAAGAAAAAGAACTATAAAAAATAAATAAATGAAAGAAAAAACAAATATTTTTATTTTTAATTTTTCTATTTTTTTTATGTTTTAGCAAAGCATTTCGTATGAGAAAATCTCAAATAATTTAAACTTTAGAGTTTCAAGAGATCAAGGAATTTAACAAATCCCAATCAGAAGAAGGTAGAATATCCGATTCTGTTAATCCTAGATCGGACATCCTTCAGGGTACAAATTTTCTTTTGAAAAATAAAAGACCTAACTCAGAATAACTAAAAAGGATAAAAAGAAGATCCGTTCAAAACTTGTTTACAAAGAAAATATCTTATAAATAATAAAGTAAAGTAATTTGTCTCGATCATGGAATTTGAAATCAAGTCTTTGGAATCATCAAACAACCAATGAGTTTTCTAAGTTTTAAAAGTTTAGAAAAGAGAGGATAGCTTGCATTTAATGGGCTCATTTTATGCCTCTTGTCACTTTGATTGGCTCTTTGAGCATCTTTTTATCTTTTGATACACTTTTGTGTATATAGTTTTCTTTTCAATTTGGCGTCATTGGCCTCTTTCCTTTTTAATTCTTGCAAACTAAAAACTCTTTAACAAACCCTTAAAACTAAACTTAGTTGTGAGTATATCCTCCAAATATTAGAGAATAGGAGCACTCTCTCTAACATAGAGAAGAACAATCCACAAAACAAAATCAAAATCATGTGATAAATGCAATGACAAAATTTCAATTAACATGAAAGATGTATAAAAACTTTGGCTATTATGCATAAGACAAATTATTGTAGCAAGAAGAAGGATCTTAATTTCAAAAACCATTGGTTAAAAAGAGTTTAGACTTTTGTTTAGAGAAGAAAATCATACCACTAAGCAAGGTTAGAAGGAGGGAAACCATCAATAGTATTTCTCCCTTTAACCGATTTAGAAAAGCTAAATACTATCTCCAAAACTCCAAAATCTAAAAGCTTGAAAATATTCAACATATGGAAAATCAATCATAAAAGCAATGTGAAAACAAAATAATAAAAAAAAACTAGCACACAACAAAAAAAAAAAAACCTTAAAACAACACTAGTCAAAAACACATTTCAAGAATTTATTGAAGCAGTAATTTTAAGCATTTATGAGCTGTGAGCCTCTATATGTCCAATTATCCTATGCTCCCACGAGGTTTTTGGTGAGAGCACTCCTGCAAAACTCAACAACAGTCAGATTTAGGAACCCAAACTGGTTTGGGTCCCATCTTATGAAAAGTAGAAGGTGATGCTTGTGTGTCATGCTGTGAATCATTCAATTTTGGTCTCCACACCCACTGTGTACTACGATAAACTGTGCAAGTGTGTGAGATGTGTCCTAGCATGCCACAAGAAAAACATTTAACTCCAGGAAAAGGTTTTCTTAAATGGTGCCTTTTCGTAGGTTCTGGCTTTTGATTAGGAGATGGTGTCATCCTAGCTTTCTTACATGTATCCAAATCATTTTGAATCCTCAAGTTAGTTCTTTTTAAGGTATCATTATCAAACCTCAAATATTTCTCAATCTCTTTAGATTTCTTAAGATTAGAATTAAGTGAGGTGTGTGAAACTTTCAATGCATTATATTCATCAATTAATTCCAAATGTTTCTTGTTTAAGTCATCAAATTCATCAAGAAGAGCCATGTGATTTGAATCAATTATTGCATGATCTTTGAGAATAACTTCATGCTCTTTTTGTAAGTTCAAAAGTTCTAATTTTAGGCTTGCATGAGTTTTCTTGAGTTTTTTGTATGATGCATGTATTTTCTCACAAATCTCAAATAATTCATCATACGATGTTTTGCATACCTCATCTTCATCACTTTGATTTTCTCCCATTAAGCACAAGTTTGTTGTCTCATTCTCAGGTTTAGTTTCAGAGGAATCAGTACTAGATTCTGCCCAGAACGACTTTTGAACTTTCTTCTTGTCCTTTTTGAACTTAGGTTTCTCCTCACCTTTTTCCTTGCTTGAGTGATCTTGAAGTGTAGGGCAATCAGTTCTCACGTGTCCTGGTTTCCTGCATTCATAATAAACGACATCAGAAGATCCTTTAGAATGTTTATGATCCTTAACTTTTCTCCAATTTTGATGATGCTTTTGTTTCTTCCTTGGAAAGCTTTTGAATTGCCTTGTGATTAAGGAAAATTCATCACTTTCAGACCCAGAAGATTCTGAATCCGATTTGTGCGCCTTTAGAGCAACAGTTTTCTCCTTTTTCTTCTCACCTGCATCAAGATTTCTTTGATTCACCCCTTGCTCGTAAGCAATGAGTGAGCCAAGTAAGTTATCAATAGAATAAGTATTCAGATCCTTAGATTCAGTGATTGCAGTGATTTTAGTATCATATGAGGAGGGCAAGCATCTCAAAATTTTATTCACTTTTTCATAGTTCGAAAGCTCTTTTCCTAATGCATGTAGTGAAGTAACAATCTGTGTAAACCTAGTATACATGTCAGAAATAGATTCAGATGGTTTCATATGAAAAAGTTTGTAGTCATGCAAGAGAATATTCAATCTAGATTGTTTTACTTCATTGGTTCCTTCATAAGTGATACATAATCTATCCCAAATCTCCTTACCTGTTTAACAAGTAGAAACACGCATGTAGTCCTCAGATTTCAAAGCACAGAAAAAATAGTTTAAACATTTTGCATTTAGTTGGGCTAAATCCCTTTCATCAAATGTCTATTCAGTAAAAGCAACTTCAGTTTTAATACCATTAATTTCACGAGAAGGTAAAGAATAACCTTCTTTGATAAGCATCCACATGCGATAATCAGTAAATTACAAAAAAGTAGACATGCGGGTTTTTTAGAAATCAAAAGGTAAATTGTCAAACAGTGCAGGTCGTGTAATCGAATAACCTTCAGTAGTATTTCTATTCCCAAAGTTAGCCATGAATCTAATTCAAAAAGTTTTCAAACTTAAATTTTTGAATCCCGCTCTGATATAACTTGAAAGTTCGTTGGGGATGTTAAGCCCTATGAACTTAGTCCCAAGCTAACCAAGAGGGGGGTGAATTGGTATTTTTAAAAATCTTTTCAACACAAGACAATAATATCAAACCAAATCTCACCACAAGAAAATAAATGCGGAAATTAAAAGTGCAAAAGCAAAAACATGAACACAGAGTTTTATAGTGGTTCGGTCAACTCGACCTACGTCCACTCCCCAGAGGTGCCCTCCGAGTATTGCACTAAACTTGTGACTCTCCTTTAGCCGCCACAGCTAGGTGGAGAAGCCCTCACAAAGAACTCCTTTTTGCCACCCTAGCAAGGCAGAGAACCTATCTCCTTTTGCTTCCTCCTAAAGCTGGCAGAGAACCACGATCAGTTGCTGAAGAACCTTACCTCTACCGACCCTTCCACGGACGAGAAACTCCAGACGAAGAAGAAGCAGAGCAATCCTTGAGTAACCCTTGTGAATCCCCTCACAAGCTCCCCCTCACAAGATCCTCTCTCTCTCTCTCTCTCTCTCTCTCTCTCTCTCTCTCTCTCTTTCTCTCCTCAACTCCTGGAATTTACTGAGTCTCGATGGAAATTATCGAAAATACTCCTTTAATGATTCTCCTTAATTTTGGAAAATCCTAGAGAGGTGAGAAGAATGCTTAGTAATTTTTTTTTGCAATGAATTGTTTGATAAACACTTTGGCCAATTTGATGAAAGTAGGGATCGTTCTTGCTAGAAGTGAATTGAACCAAATTTGAGCATGTCCTTTGAGGGTAGTTTAAAAAACCCGGCAGATGAACACATCCAAGGCTCACTGAATATGCCTGATGTTTCTAATATGATGCTCAGTTGTTTGAATCCTATTAGAATTGGGTGTTAAAGAATGGCTTTAGTTAGGGGTGATGACTTCTATAAATCCCACTAACGAATATATTATCTTACACCTCCCACAACGAACACTTCTTGGACTAGTCTTTCTAGTTCATGTCATAGGGCATTATGAGGGAGCTCAGCAATGTGTGGTTAGACTAAGCCTTAAGGGATGTCCAAAGGAATGTAAGGTTGCTAACCTCAATATGAAGGATGAGTAGAACTTGCAATATCTGCAAGTTCGTTATCTTAATGTGATTGTAGATGCCTCCTTTACGGAGGAAGAGGGATCTCTGTGTGAAGAAGTTTGAGCTGAACATCTTTGATAAGTGGTGGATCTCGAGGTAGAAGAACCTTCTCTTGTGGTGCTATCCTCAGTTGCTAAGTCTGTCAAAGGAGTTGAAGGATCTCATTTTGAGATTCTTCCATCTTTCGGATACGTTCTTCTAGGAAAGGTTCCAAAGTTCCTTTTATAGTAGCATTTTTCTCCTAGGATAAAAAGAGGTAGACATATGGCGTCTATGATTCATAGACTAATTTCTAGATTGATGGGTATTGGAGTGGGAGGCTCCCAAGATGTGATTGCTTCACCTGTTAGCCATTAAAAAAAATACTTAGAATTATGGGATTGTTTCTCACAGAGGGTGCCAATATATTTGAGGCTAGAATAAAAATGGCGATAGAGCTAGAAATTTTTTGTCTTAGCTTTGTAGGGATATCCAAGACACAAGCAGAATAAAAAAGAAAACCCAAAATTTTATAGGGAAAATCATAGAAAAGGAAAAAACTATGGGGCCACACCCAGTTGAAATGATTCCACTAGTGTTTGGTATGGTTACAATTGACTGACTCATCCCTGAGATTGAGGATGATCAGATTATAATAATCAACCGTCAAGTTAAAATTGAGTTATAAATAGAGATAAAAAATCCCACAACATTTGGTGGTCTAGCAAAAATTTGGCTTCAATTAATGGTTATGCAAAAATCCAGTCAGTCAACTATCGGGTAGAACTCCAACGTTAGTTGATAGCCTGGCAGAACTCCAACGTTGGTCAGCTACTTGGTGGAAGTCTGGAAGTGGTTGAGGAGGAGTCTGATCGCAAGAGAACTCAAATTTCTCTTCTTTCTTCTCTTCTCTTCTTACTTTTACTTCCTTCTCTTCTCTTATTGCTTAGGTCCATCTCATGAAAAATGAGGGGTCTATTTATAGTTTTTTGAGAGTGGCATGGCTAGTATATAAGAGGGAAATCAAGGGTAAATTGGGAGTGGTTTGAAAGGACTACCGATGTTGAATCTCTTGATCATGGATCATTTTTTGGGCATTTGAATATCTAAGCGATATTAGAATTTGATGATCTTACACTCATTGGATTCATCTCATCGAAATGCTCAATTCGACTATAAGCATGTCATGTTTGGTAATCAAAATTAGGGATTGAATCTTCCAATGCACTTTGGGTCTTTGATTTGGTCCTATTTGAGCTTGTATTGCGTTTAATTTGGTGTTATTAGGTTTTTATTTCTAAGACATTTAGTCTGACTATAAGTTTGCTGAAATCGGAGTTCAGTTGGTCCCATATTTAATTATTAAATTTCTCACTTGATTTTGCTTTGAGATTCATGCCCAATCAAGATATTTTTTTGTTAATATATCACAACCAATATACACAACTAATTTATTCTAAAGCATACAAATATAGTGATGCTATCAAGATGCTTTGCTAGACAGATAATTCAATAGGATCCATCGAAGCAGATCATTTGAAGTGTTCAAAGATTCGGGTGAAAGGCTTTAATAATTAAGTAATGCATTTAAATTAGGGCTTAGTGTCGAGCGGGGAAGATGAATCGCACGAGCTGTGAAGAGTAAGAAATATGAATAGATGTACAAAACTTTAATATGAAAATTGCATTTAAGATGGAGCAGTTTTTCTAAATTTCAAAGGGGGCATGTGCCCTTGTTAGCCCACTACCAATTTTCCTATTGATTCTATAACTTTCATATTATATTTATTTATGGTAGATTGTTGATCTTGTCGTTAGATACCATGGGTTGTAACTATTAGTACTTTTATTTGTTGTTTCTTTACTTATTTTTCCATATTGCTTTGTAAATAGGTAAAATTGATAATTTTTCTTTGCCTTCTCATCATTATTTTAAACTTCTCAAATAAAAAGGTAGACATCTATCAATCTCAGTTCATTAACAAAAATTTTTGAATGTACGTTTATGAATTAACTTAGATGTTTCTCTTTCTCCTGTAGTTGTTCTAATTGATTTCTTTAATTAAAAGCTGCATGGGATTAAATTAAAAAAAATTATTGTTCACTAACTCTCCTATCCTAAAGAAAAATTTGAAAGTACGAGATGCGCCAAGAGGGTGGGGGGGGGGGTGAATTTGAAATTTTTTGCAATAAAATAACAATCCTAAACATGAGTTTTATTTTTTTTTTATTTTTAAAATTTAAACAAGAAAATTAAATTGATGCGGAAGCAAATTCTTAAAACACGTTTGTAACAATAGGTTGTGAAATTTTAACTTGCTCAACAAAGAATTATAATGTGATTTTCAGAAAGCAATTATAACAAATGTAAAAATGCAGAACGTTAATAAAATGTAGTAAGGGAAAAATCACACAAGAAGATTTATAATGGTTCGGTCAATTGACCTATGTCCACTACTCGGAGTCCTCCACTCCAGGAATTTCATTACTAAATAGTAATTCTCCTTTTGCACCCACAGCAAAGCGGAAAAGCCTTTACAAATCTCCCTTTCACCTTCCCGGCGTGGCGGAGAACCAAATGCTATATCACCCTCCCTGTGATGGCTGTGAACCTTCTCTTTTTTTCTCCCTCCTGGAAAAGGCATAGTACCTTAGAGGACATAGAACTTGAAGGATCTCCCCCTTATAAAGCTTTCTAGAAGATCTTCTTGGGCCATACGAGGAGCAACGTGCAGCAAGCTAGGAGCAATCGTGTGATCTCCCTCACACTCCTTCTCCCTCACAATCTAACCTTCTCCCTCCTCTCACAAACCCAAAATCTTCTCAGAAAGCTCGCTCTCAAAAAATTACCTTTTAGTCATGTTCCACTCTCACACATACGCCTCAAAGATAGAAGTTTAGATATTTAAATAAAGCTCTAAGAAACCCTAAATTTTCAATATAGTCATTATGTTTATATAATATGATCCACTATTGTACAATATGATCTGTTCAAAAAAACCTTCATCCTAGTATGAAGGAGTACAAACAGGCAATTTATCTAAACAACATCATACAGTATGATTAAACATCATCCAGTATGATATGTTATTTTCCTTTTATTCATATAGGATGAACGCTAGTATAACCAAAACTCATCTATGTTCATCGTCTGGTATGATCCACATCATAGAGTACGATATGTTAAAAGCTTAAGGTCATCCAGTACGATGTTCACTTCATCCAGTATGATTAGTTCAAAACTCAAGGGATCATCTGGTATGATGTTCAGGATGATCGAAATTAGCTTCAGTTGATCGCACAGTAAGAACAATGTCATACAATATGATAATAAATTAGAAATTAATCCTTGATTTACTGACTAATCATGGGGGTTAATTTAAGTAAGTATTCAAATTATCGTATAATATAATTTGATCGTACAGTACAATCAGTGCAAAATTTTCTATTTGAAAACTTAAATTAATTTGATAGCTAGGGTTTTCAATTAAAAACACATCGTACAGTATGATACTATTCGTATAGCACTATTTATTCATAGGTAGTCGTTGAGCCATAGTAATTCGTACATTACAATTTAAACTCATACAATACGATTTAAAGAGAGTTAAAAAAAGAATTTTTAATTTAAAAGAAAGCTTTCTCCCTGTGTGCGTGCTTGGTTGCTCAGTTTGCATACACTTTGTGGCCAGACTCTAGAAAAGAAAAAATATAAAATAAATGATAATTAGATGGTTTCAAACTTTGCATCCTACTCTACCCAGTCTTGAATCTTCTTGTTGACTTGAGTAATATATAATCTCCTTGAAATTTTAGTACTAACAGACAAGAGAAAAATTCAAAATATTCAATGAATAATCAAATAATTCAAATTGACATTATTTATCATCATCAAAATCTCATGCTAGGGGTCATGGACTTCAATAATCTTCCCCTTTTTGATAATGTCAAATAATGTTGTCAATAAGTGAATTAGCATTTTTTGTGTTTTTTTAAAGAAAATATAAAAGTAGTAAGAGAAAATATCGACAAAGATAAGCAAACATGCATTACATAAATAAAAAATAAGATACAACAAATTACAACAGACTTCTCCCCCTTTTGACATAACCAAAAAGAGGTGTAATGAACATAACATAAAAAAAAACATATGACAGTGATAAGCCAAAAAATGGGATCCTGATCAGGTGGTGGTAGAGGTGGTTGAAAGTAGTGGTGGATGGACATGAATTGTTGATCAATTGAAGAGAATCTTTCCCCCAACCATCACATGTCCTCCTCATGTTGTTAGTGCTATTCTTGGATGTGAGCATCAAGACGACTTTGGAGTTAGTTGAATCGTTTAACTAGGTCATCGTAAGGATAGGCCAGTGCAGGTCCTCGAGGTGGTGTATGCCTTCTTAGTGGAACAAGAGCTCCTACTGGAGCGGCCTCTCCTTCTTCTTCATCAAATTTTGGTTCATTCTTTTCTTGCCCCCGATGAAACAAAATATGAAAGGAGGCATCCATATAGAAAATTGATAGATTGCCGGGTTCACCAGGATAGGTTATTTGATATTTATTCTGAAGAATATAACCTATGAGGTGGCCAAGGGCTAGGTTGAGTTTTCTATGGGTGGTAGGGAGGCAAACTAAGATCATTTTTTAGATAAAATCAATAATTAAATCAGCTTCATCAAATTTGGTGTTTGACATAATGAGGTAGGTAACAATGGATAAGATTGGGGTCATGAAGATTCTATCGCCAACTTTAGGAATGATTGAAGTTTGAAGAACATGCTGAATAATTCTAGCATTCTGGGTTAGTGTCTGGACAAGTGGTAGGTGTTAGTGAAAGGAAAAATTTCTAAGGACTAGATTAACGACACTCCAATCAAAATCATTTGTAAGGAACGAGTGGGATCTAGAACCTTCACTAGAAAGCCCAATGTATTGTGTGAGGTCTTCCTTAGTTATTTCAACATTTTGTCGGCAGACAAAGGAGGTGAGAGTTAAGTTTCAACATTCATAGTGAGGTTGGTCAGAAATTCAAAGAGAAGTTCAGAATTATAAGGGAAGGCTAGGGTAAGGAGAAATTGCAAGGTTGTAGATGCAAGTAAGCTCATCACCTCAAAATTTAAGGCAGCTTGATTCAACATTTGAGACGGGGTAATTTTGCATGCCTTAAATTTATGGTAGGATTTTTCATATTTGGCGGACAAGAAATGGTTGTTGTGATGGCGAGAAGAAGGGTTAGTCGACCGCGCTTGTTGGAGCTTGCCATTGAGTGAAAATAGGTAAGAGTTAGTGAGGTGGCTAAGGAATGAGTGAAGTAGTCATAGGTGCCCTCGAATTTATTGAGTTTTTAGTATATCGTATAGTACGATCGAGGATTGCACAATATAATGTGTAATTATGTCGTCTGGATGAATAGTTGGGGAAAGGTAGTCAAATCATATAGTATGATTAGTATCGTACAATATGATATGAAGGAATTCTAAACGTATTGAAGGTTGTCGGTACGACCTTTGATAAAAAGAGTAGTATAGTACAAATGCATGTGCATACAGTTTGAACCACAATTATATCATACCGATCGACTTTAAGTCATCCTCATCCATTTGCACATATGGATATTGTATAGTACAAAGGGCAATTATATCATACCAAACGATTTGAATGCACAGCCACGTGTATCATATAATATGATGATAATCGTACAATATAATATGTAGATAATAAATTGAATCTGGATAGTTAGTTTAATGGAGGGTTGTGATCTGTGCAGTTTTGATAGATCGTACAGTATGAACTAAAGTCGTAAAGTATGATGAAAAAAAAAAAGTTTAGTTAGTGAGTGTGTGATGATCAGGAAACACTTTAGACTAAAGTGTTTTTTTTTTAAATCACGCATGAATATCAATGACACCAAGTCTTATCCTCAAAGTGCTAAAGGTGTTGTAGGCTAGTGGTTTCGTGAATATGTTTGCAAATTGATTTTCTATAGCTATATGTTATAATTCAACATCTCCTTTAGCTACAAGATCTCTTATGAAGTGATGTCTAATGTCTGTGTTTTGTTCGAGAATGTTGAATTAGATTTTTAGATATGCAGATTGCACTCGTGTTGTCACACATGATTGGGATGGTTTGTATGGATAATCCAAGTTCTAGAAGTTATTATTTCAACCATAGTGTTTGTGCAACACAACTTCCTATTATTATATATTCTGCCACAGTAGTAGAGAGGGCTACCGAATTTTGCTTCCTACTGGACCAAGAAACTAAAGAATTGTCCTATTAATTGGCAGGTGCCATTGGTGCTTTTTTTGTCTACCATATATCCTACAAAATCAGAATCTGAGTACCCTAAGATTTTAAAGGAAGTGCTGTGTCTAGGATACCAAATTCCTAAGTTTGGAGTGCCTAGTAGATATTTGAGGATTCTCTTGATTGTAGTTAAGTGTGACTCTTTATGATCTGCTTGAAAATAAGCATAGAGGCACACACTAAACATTATGTTCAGTCTACTGGTAGTTAAGTAGAGGAGAGATTTGATTATTCCTTTATATTTTTCTGGTCTACTAATTTTTCATTCGGGTCTTTATCTAGTTGAATTGTAGAGCTCATTAGGGTGTTCATGGGCTTAGCACTATCCATTTCATATTTTTCAAAATATCCTTAATATATTTCATTTGACTAAGAAATGTTACATTTTTATTTATTTTATATTAAATCCAAGAAAATAATTAAGCTCTCCCATCATACTCATTTCAAAGTCATTACTCATTATTTTTTAGAATTCATCACATAATGTTTTATTTGAAGATCCAAAAAAAAATGTCATATACGTAAATCTGAACAATGAGAATTTTATATTTTACCTTTTGTAAAAAAAAAGTGGTGTCCACCCTCCCCTTAACGAAATCTCTGTCTAGTAAGAATGAGCTAAGTCTTTCGTACTAGGCTCCAGGTGCATGCTTTAATCCATATAGTGCCTTTTTAATTTGAATACATGGTTTGAAAATTGTGAACTTTTAAATCTAGGGGGTTGTTCAACATAGACATCCTCTTTGATTACCCCATTTAGAAAAGCACTCTTACATCCATTTGATATAATTTAAAACCTTTGAAGCAAGGAAAGGCTAAGAGCACCCTTATGGCTTCTAGTCTAGCTGCCGGGGCAAAGATTTCTTCAAAGTCTATGCCTTTAATCTAGTTATACCCCTTAGCTACTAGCCTAGCCTTATTTCTTAATATGATTCTTGAGTCATTCACCTTATTTTTAAAGACCCATTTTGTTCCAACTACACTATGCTCTTTAGGTCTCTTGACTAATTCTCAAACATCATTCCTAGTAAATTAGTTTAATTCCTCTTGCATTGCTAGGATCCAAAATTCATCTCCTAAATCTTGATTTATACTTATGGGTTCTATCATAGAGATGAATATAGAATGACCAACCTCCTTCCTAGGTCCATGCCTTATTCTTACACCTTCTGATGGATCTCCTAAAATTAATTCTTTAGGATGACTAGAAGAGTATCTCCAATCTCTAGGCAAGTCTTCCTGAGGTTTTACCCTTTCTCTTATGGTTATAGTTTCTACTCCTTGAGTTGCCTATACTTCATCTTCTTTCATTTTAGATTTAGAGGGCTTATCCAATTCATCAAACATTACATGGGTGGACTCTTTTATTACTAGGGTTCTCTTATTGAAGATTCTATAGGCCTTACCTATAGATGAATAACCTAAGAAAACACCCTCATCAGACTTGGGTGTTGCGTATCTGATTTCAGGAAATAGAATTTTGATGATAACAAATACTTCTATTTCTCTATGACTGCCTACTAACATTTCAGGTCCACAAGATCAAAACTGCAATTTGAATCAGCTCAAGATATGCGATATTTTGAGCTAATCAATCCCGGACGATCAAGCTATTTTTCCATCGTTCAGACATCCATCTAGGGTGATGCTCTGGATGATATTCATCAAATTGAACTAATTATACAAGACGATATACTACATCCTGGATGATATGAATAAATTTCCTTCTAATCGTCCTGGATCATCATGGATGATTGAGCTGATTTTGTACTGATCTTACAGGACGATAAAGCTGGTTTGTGGCAATTAAGAGCTATTATGAAGCTCTTCTATTTAAGACCACTTATTTACTCAAGAAGAGTATCTTTTGCTACTGTCTTGACCTGAGAGAGCCTCGAGTAGAGGGAGAGGGAGAGGGAGAGAGAGAGGATCTTGTGAGGGGGATTTTGTGAGGGGTTTCATAAAGGTTGCTCCAAGCATTGATCCACGTTGTCTTTTTTGATCATAGTCCCTTATCCTTGGAGGTTTGAGAGAGGTCCACTTCAATAATTGATCAAGGTTTTATGCCTGTTTTAGGAGGAAGCAAAAAGAGTTGGGTTCTCTGCCTCACCGGTGTCGGTGGAAAGGAGGTTTTGTAAAGACTTCTCTATCTTGCTGTGGGAGCAGAAGGAGAGTCACTAAGTTTAGTGCAATACCCAAAGGGCGCTTCTGGGGAGTGGATGTAGGTTGAGTTGACTGAACCACTATAAATGTCTGTGTTCTTTACTACTCTTTTTTTCGTATTTAATTTCAATACTTTAAATTTCTTTGTGATGAATTTTGGTTTGGTTTAAGTTTTGTTTTGATTGTGAAAGATTTTTTAAAATACAAATTCACCCCCCCCCCCCCCCCCCTCTTGGTTAGTCTTGGGCTAGTTTATAAGGGCTTAACTTTCCTAACAAAATTTCAAGTGGTATCAGAGTGGGATCCATAAAATTGAGTTTTTGAAAACTTTTGAATTTCGATCCATGGCTAACTCTGGTAATTGTAATACTGTGGAAGGTTATTCTATTACCCGATTACCTTTATTTGATAATATTCTATTTGATTTTTGGAAAACTCACATGTTTATATTTTTATAATCAATTGACTATCGCATGTGGATGTTTGTTAAAAAAGGTTATTTACCTCATTCACATAAAATTAATGGCATTAAAACTGAACTTCCTTTTACTGAATGGACTTTTGATGATAGAGATTTAGCAGAAGTTAATGCGAAATGTTTGATGTGTTTTTTCTGTGCTTTAAAATCTGAAGACTACATGTGTGTTTCAACTTGTGCTACTGGTAAAGAGATTTGGGATAGATTGTACATTACTTATAAAGGAATAAATAAAGTTAAGCAATCTCGTTTGAATATTTTATTGCATGATTACAAACTTTTTCATATGAAACCTTCTGAATTAATTTCTGAAATGTAAACAAGGTTTACTCAAATTATTACCTCTTTGCAAGCCTTATGACGAGAACTCACTAAATATGAAAAAGTGAATACAATTTTAAAATGCTTGCCTCCCTCTTTTGATGCTAAGATTACTACGATTACTAAATCTAAAGATTTGAATACTTATTTAATTGATATTTTACTTGGATAACTCATTGCTTATGAGCAAGGGGTGAATCTAAGAAATCTTGATGCAGGTGAGAAAAAGAAAGAGAAAACAGTAGTGCTGAAGGCCAATGACATGGACACTGACTCTTCTGGGTCTGAAAGCGATGATGTTTCCTTAATCATGAGGTAATTCAAAAGCTTTATAAGGAAGAAGCATAAGAACAATCATAAGTGGAATAAAGGTAAGTGTTGCAAAAATTTTAAGAGTTCTCATGATACTATCTATTTTGAATGCACGAAGCCAGGACATATTAAAGCTAATTGCCCTACACTTAAAACTCATCCTAGTAAGGAGAAGGGTGAGGAGAAAACCAAGTTCCAACAGGACAAGAAGAGGTTCCAAAAGGTATTTTGTGCAGATTCTGCATCTGACTTCTATAAGACTGAAGCTGAAGAGGAGACTACAAACTTGTGCTTGATGGTAGATGATCAACTTGGCCAAAGTGACCAAGAAGAGATATGTAAACTAATCTACAAGCAACTACTTGAAGTTTCTGAAATAATTCATGCATCATATAGAAAACTTAAGAAAACACATTCTAGCTTGAAATTGGAGTTTTTAAAATTGTAAAAAGAGCATGAAACTTTACTTAAAGATCATTCTACAATTGATAGCAATCGCATGTCATTACTTGATGAGTTTGATGCATTAAATAAAGAGAATGTTGAATTATCTGATACACATGATTCCTTGAAAATATCTCATGCTGAGTTTGAAAAAGAGTTTAAAAATTTAGAAAATAAACCAACAATGCATGCATCACATAAATTTAAAAAGAAGCATCACCACCTGAGTAGATTAATAAATTCTTTTCCTGGTATTAGATATTTTTCATGTGTCATCTTAGGACACATCTCACAAACTTGCACTATTCACTATAGTACACATTAGGTGTGGAGACCTAAATTGCATGATAACATACATGCATTGCATTCTTCTTTCCATAAGAAGGGACCCAACTATGTTTAGGTTCCAAAATCTGACATTTGAAGATTTTATAGGCTTGCTCTCACAAAAGGCCTTCTGAGAGAATATGATACCTGGACAACGGATGCTCATGAAACATGACTAGAGATGCTAACTAATTCATTTCGTTAGAGGGCAGGGCTGGAGGCAATGTTACTCTTAGAGACAACACCACCAGGAAAGTGGTGGGCATCGGTATAATTGAAAACTCCAAGTACTTTTTGATTGAAAATATTTTGCTTGTAGATGGACTGAACCACAACTTGCTCAGCATCAGTCAGCTTTGTGATAAGGGCTTCATTATAAAATTCTTGACAAATACTTGTATTATAAGCTTAAATAACAACATTGTTTTGCAGGGAAAGCGGATCAATAATATTTACATGCTTGACTTAAATAAAATTGAATGTGTTGCTTCATTTTACTTAAAACCTGCCACTAATGATTCATGGTTATGGCATAGGAGGTTATGTCGTGCCAGTATGAAAACTCTTAGAAAAGTGACCTAGTTAGAGGTGTCCCCAAACTTAAGTTTTTCAAAGATCACCTTTATGATGCCCGCCAATTAGGAAAATAAGTTCAATCCTCTTTTCACTCCATTAAGGACATTAGCACCTCTAAATCTTTAGAAGTCCTTCACATAGATTTGTTTGGACCCATTAGCACTGCCAGCTCAGGGGGAAAAGTCTATGATTTTGTGATTGTTGATGAATACTAGAGGTTTACTTGGATTAGATTTCTGTCACATAAGAATGAGTCTTTTGATAAGTTTAAATCCTTCTTCACTTGGATTTAGAAAAATCTAGGTTGTGAGATCTTGAACATCTATAGTGACCATGGGGGAGAATTTGAAAATGAGAGATTTGGAGACTTTGGTGAGGATAAGAGGACTTTGGTGGTGGAGGAGACTACTCATGTAGTGTTTGATGAATCTGATCCTAAGAAGTATAGGGTTGAGGAGGAAGATGAAGTTGGAGAAAATATCACTGGAGTTGAAAATTTACAGAAGAGGGTAGAGCTCCAAAACACTAGAGTAGGTGAGATTACCCAAGGAGTAGAAAATATAGACCTGGAGGAAAGGGTTGAACCTACACACACCTTGCCTAGAGATTGGAGATATTCTTTGAGTCATCCTAAAGAACTGATCTTAGGAGACCCTTCTGAAGGTGTTAGGACTAGGCATGAACTTAGGAAGGATGTGAACCACTCTACCTTTATCTTAATGACTGAACCCACCCACATCAACCAAGCCTTGTCTGATGTGTTTTGGAACTTAGCCATGCAAGAGGAGTTAAACCAATTTGTTAGGAATGATGTTTGGGAGCTTGTAGAAAGACCAAAGGGATAAAGTGTAGTTGGAACTAAATGGATCTTTAAAAATAAGATGAATGATTATGGTGTGGTGGTTAGGAATAAGGTAAGATTGGTGGCTAAGGGGTACAATCAAATAGAAGGGATTAATTTTGAGGAGACCTTTGCCCCTGTAGTTAGATTGGAAGCCAATAGAGTGTTATTAGCCTTTTCCTGTTATAAAGGATTTAAGCTTTTCCAAATGGACGTTAAGAGTGCCTTTTTAAATAGGGTAATAAAAGAGAATGTGTTTGTAGAGCAACCCCCAGGTTTTGAGAGTTTCCATTTTCCAAATCATGTTTTTAAATTAAAAATGTTCTTATATGGATTAAAACATGCGCCTAGAGCTTGACATGAGAGGCTTAACACATTCTTAATAGAGAGGGAATTTGTTAAGGAAAGCGTAAACACCACCCTTTTTCTAAGAAAAGTAGGAGATGAATTACTCATTGTTCAGATCTATGCCGATGATATACTCTTTGGATCTTCTGATAAGAGGCTATGTGATGATTTTTTTAAAATAATGAGTAAGGAATTTGAGATGAGTATGATAGGAGAGTTGTCCTACTTTTTGGGGTTTAACATAGGATAATTGGAGATGGAACTTTTCTAAATCAATCAAAGTATATAAAGGACATCTTGAAGAAATATGAAATGGATAAAGCCCAGCCAATTAATACTCCCATGACCTCCAGTGTTCAGTTGGATAAGGGGATGATTGGCTCTTTACTTTACCTGACTACTAGCTGACCCAATATAATGTTTAGTGTTTGTCTCTGTTCTAGATTTCAAGCTGATCTTAAAGAATCTCACTTGACTGCAGTTAAGAGAATTCTTAGATATCTCTTAGAGACCCAAAACTTAGGAATCTGGTATCCTAGGCACAACACTTCTTTTGAGATTATTAAATATTTTGATTCTAATTTTGTAGGATATAAGGTGGATAGAAAGAGCACTTTTGGGACTTGTCAATTCATAGGACAGTCTTTAGTCTCCTTGTCTAGTAGAAAGCAAAACTCTATTGTACTTTCCATTATTGAAGCTAACTACATTGCTTTATAAAGTTGTGTGGCCCAGGTCCTTTGGTTGAAGCAGCAAGTTATGGATTTAGGATTACCTGTGGGTACAATTTTGATCCTTTGTGACAACACTAGTGCCATTTGAATTTCTAAGAATCCTATCTAACATTCAAGGACTTAGCACATAGACATAAGGCATCACTCTATTAGAGATCATGTGACCAAGGGAGATATTGAGTTACATCATCTGGCATCTGAGAATTAATTGGCTGATATCTTTACTAAACCACTGGCCTTCAACACTTTCAGTACTTTAAGGACTAGATTGTGTGTGATTGACATAAATGCTTGAACTTGATTCTTACTGATTCCTGTTTTTTTGTTTATTTTTTAATTCTATTGTTATAGTTTTTTCTTATTTATTTTTCCACTTATGTTGTTTTATTTCTCTTCGTATGTTTTCATTTGTTTTTCTTTTAATTAATGTTGAATTGATATCTTATGCTTTGTTTTTATTTTTGAAAATTTGTAGTCAATGTTTAACATCTCTAAAATAATTAAAGGGGAAACACTATTGATTATTTCCTTTTATCTAACTTCTTTTAGTGGTGTAATTTTCTTTTCAAAATAAAAGTCTATCTCAAATCAACAACTAGACTTTGCAATTGAGATCCTTTCAATCTTGCTACAGTAATCTATCTTACATATATAATATTTCAAGTCTTTATTTTACCTTCAGTTTTTTGTAATCTTGTCGTTGCATTTATCATATAATTTTTTATTCTATTTGTGATTCATTCTTCCTTATATTAAGAGAGTGAGCTTTTCTTCTCTAATATCTAGAAGATATAATTATAACTAAGAATATTTAAAAATTTTGAAAAAGGGGTTTAGCTTACAAATAAATGAAAAAAAAGTGATCAATGATGCCGAAATAAAAAGATGCGCAATGATGCCAAATTGAAAAAAAAATTCACAAATTGTATCAAAAATCAAAAGATGCGTAAAGAGTGCCAATCAAATGGATAAGAAGCATAAAATGAGTCCACCAAAAGCAAGCTTCTTCCCTTTCAAAAATTTTAAATCTTAGATGAATTCATGTGTCACTTGATATTTTTCAAAGGCTTGATTTTGGAATTCATAATCGTAACTAATTACTTTGATATATTATTCTATAAAATATTTTTTCTAAAACTAAGTTTTGAATGGATCTCTTTTTCTTATCCAATTGATTTTTGTGATTTAGATCTTTGTTTCAAAAGGTAATTTGCCCTGGGAGAAGTCCGAGCTAGGGCAAACAGGATCGATTATTTTACCATTTTTTGGATTTCAATGATGTTAACTAATTGATTCTTATAATTTTTTAATTCAATCACATGAAAAATTTGTCATATTCAAGTTTTGATAAAAAAAAATTATGTCTTTATGTCTTATTTTGGTATTTTGTTTTTATTCTTTTTATTTGATTTTCATGTTTTTGGGCCTTCTCTAATTATCTCCATCCATCATCTGATTTTAAATTTTTTGTCACATTATCCTGAACGATATTCATATCGTCCTGGACGATCGGTTCAATTCACTCTTAAAATTACATCTGCTAGCTGTTCTGACCTTTCTGCTTCTGATTGTCCTGGACGATGCATTATTGTCCTGAACGATCTGATCGTCTTCTGCTTCAATCATTTATGATTGTCATGGCCGATCCTTTTTTGTCCTGAACGATGCACTTACTCTTTGCTCAATTTTTGGTAATTATCTAGTACAATCCACCAGTTTGTCCTAGACAATACACATGGCAATACATTTAAAGCCTTTAAATTCAGCCGATACGATCAATTATTGGTGATCAACCTGGACAATCCACATGTTCATCCTGGATGATACACGTGGCAATTCTTTTAAACAATTTAAATTTAGCCGGTATGATCCATTATTGTGCATCATCCTAGATGATCCACCTAATCGTCTCAGATGATATGCATTTTCAACGATCGTCCAGATTGTCTCTTCAAGAGTATCGTTTGTGTCTTATCATTCCAGATTATATTTGATCATCCTAGATGATATTACCACCTTTTTTACCAATCATCCCAGATGAAATTATTGCACCCGATCATCCTGGGCGATCGAGATGATTCTTTAAAATCTGAGGATTCTAAATGTTTTTTCTCACACATTCTTCTTCCATCAGTCTTGCACTTCCTATTTCCTTGTTATTCTTGATCATGGCAGGAGGAAAGAGGTCTCGCCATACATTTAGAAGTTCCTTGAGGGCGGATTTGGACCTTCGCTTCACCGAGGAAAGTGACCAAGTTGCCTATTTGAGGTACAAAATAGCCGGGATCACTATATCCCAGGCTGTTAACCCTCAAATTCTCTCATATCCAATCATTGATTTGTTTGCACACACTTCCTTGACCTTCCTTCTCACTCTCACTATCCCATTCAACTCCGAACTTCTTTTTGAATTTTATGCTAGCCTTCGCATAATTTCTCTTTCATTGCTCTCGGGTCCTATGTGAATTGATGTCCTGTCAAAATCACATATCAGGACTGTCAAGAACTTTTGCACCTTTTCACCACAGGGGACAAACTCCACTCTCTATGTTCTAATCCTGACTACGATTGGGCTTCAGCCAATCACTTTTTAAGGAACACCAATGCTCACTTTCACGTTGGAGAGACTAGCAGCTTACTCAAAGATGCTAGGAAAATCCAACTTATCCTTTATACTTCTATTATTCCAAAAGCTAGTGATCGCATTCATATCACTCCACTTCGTTTGATCACCACTTTTTACATTTTGGCCCGTCGTGAATTTAATGCCACTAATTTGATCTTTCGTTATATTAAAAATCTGACTACTATTCGAGATCCAGGATATAGAAGGAAGCCCAATCTTTCCCTAGGACATATCATTGCATATGTCTTAGAATTAAAATATAACCTCCAATATCCTACACCTCCCAACTTCCAGCGCTTTCCTTCTACTCCAATAACTCCTTCCATGTCCTTCACAATACTCGTCTCCACCCGAGGCACGAGGAAGCCAAGGGAGCTGAGGAGGAGGAGGCTCCCACTCTTATTCTTGCACCTGTTCTGCTCTGCGAGCACTCTCAATTGGATTAACTGGTTGAGTGATTTGACTAATGGGAGACATAGTTTAAGACCTATATTATTGTGCAGAAGCAGCAACATGCTGAGGACATAGCCTGTTTTGACTCCTACATGGCACAACATCAGCGCCAGCATGACCAGGACATAGCCTAGTTTCGAGAGCAGTTTTCCACTCTTTCTAGCTACTTTCACCGACCACCACCACCTCCTTCAGATGATCAAAGGCCATCATTCTTTTAGTATGTTTTTTTATGTTATTTTTTATTGTAGCTTGATTCTGTTCTATAGTATCTGCTTTGTTTCTTTTTACTTCCCTCTTCCTTTTTGTGATGTTAAAAGAGAGATTAGTTTGTTGTGCTGTTTATTTTATAGTTTGATTCTATTATTGATAGTTGATCTGTGTTTATTTCTTCTCATTAGTTTCATTAAACTGCCTTGAACTGCTTTAATTATTTTTATGTTTGCCATCATAAAAAAGGGGGAGATTATTGCGTATCTAATTTCAGGAAATAGAATTTTGATGGTAGAGAAAACTTTTGTTTCTCTATAACTGTCATGCCTACAAACATTTCAGGTCCACAAGATCAAAACTATAATTTGAATCAGCTCAAGATTGGGTAGACTAGTTCTGAGTCAATTTATAAATCTTTTGCCTTTTTTGAGTCAATTGTAAATGATGTGATTTTTTATGCTAAGTAATCTTGCACACACACACACATTTGAGGGAAAATTTCTGAGTGTTTTAGAGTTATCTATTTTTTATCACATTATCCTAGATGATCTCTATATTATCCATGACATTCAGTTAAAAATAGAATCCCTAATTAGGGCATCCTGGTTAAGGCAACCATTATTATACATATTGTCCCAGATGATTTTATAAATATCATGGATGATAAGATCAAATCGGAAAAAATCAGCCGCCAGATCAGTTAAAGCAAGTTATATTTTTGGACATCATCCAGGATAATGTCCTGGATGATGAAGAACAGTTATACCTAAATTAATCTGGTATTTAAGGAAAGCAATTAAGGTTTGATTGACTGACATTATCATCCTGTATGATCTTAGTATCGTACGAGACGATCATATAATAAAACCTTAGAATTATCCAGGACTACCAATGCGATGTTCTGGATGATATATGATGTTTTTTGCTAATTGTCCAGGTTGATCGTGAGATCGGCCTTGACGATCAAGCTATTTTTTATCTTCATCTAGACATCCGTCCAGGGCGATGTATTGGATGATATGCGATGTTTTGTGCTAATCGTCCCGGATGATCGTGAGATCGTCCTAGACGATCAAGCTATTTTTCCATCATCTAGATATCCATACAGGGTGATGCTCTGGACAATATTCATCGAATTGAACTAATCGTACATGATAATATACTATCATCCTGGACTATATGAAAAAAATTCCTTCTAATCATCCCAGATCGTCCTGACTGATTGAGCTAATTTTGTACTGATCGTACAGGACGATCAGCCGATCACCTGGATGATAAAGTTGGTTTATGACAATTAAGAGCTATTTCAAAGCTCTTCTATTTAAGACCACTTTTTTATTAAAGGAGAGTATCTTTTGTTGTTATCTTGACCTGAGAGAGCCTAGAGGAGAGGGAGAGAGGGAGAGAGATGATCTTATGATGGGGAGTTTGTGAGGGGTTTCACAAAGGTTGCTCCAAGAATTGATCCACATTATCTTCTCCGATTGTATTCCCTTATCCTTGGAGGGTTGAGAGAGGTCCACTTCAACAATCGATCAAGGTTCTCTGGCTGCTTCAGGAGGAAGCAAAAGGAGTTGGGTTCTCTGCCTCACCGGTGTCGGTGGAAAGGAGGTTTTGTAGAGGCTTCTCCACCTTGTTGTGAGAGTAAAAGGAGAGTCATTGAGTTTAGTGCAATACCCATAGGGCGCCTCTGGGGAGTGGACGTAGGTCGAGTTGACCGAACCACTATAAATCTTTGTGTTATTTACTACTATTTTTTTGCATTTAATTTCCGCACTTTAAATTTCTTTGTGGTGAATTTTGGTTTGGTTTAAGTTTTGTTTTGATTGTGAAAGATTTTTTAAAATACCAATTCACCCCCTTCTTGGTTAGCCTTGGGCTAGTTCATAAGGGCTTAACATCCCTAACGAACCTTCATTGGGATCAAATTTTCTTAAGGGAAGTTTTTCATTAATTAAGATAAAATATTTGTAACCAAACACATTTAAGTGCGAAAGATTTGGTGTCCGACCATTAAGGAGTTCATAAGGCATTTTATTCAGCTTTGATCTAATGTTCACCCTATTTAAGACAATACATCGTGTTTACCGCTTCTGCCCAAAAATATCTAGGAAGAGTGTAATCAGCTAACGTTGCCCTAGCAACTTCTACAAAGGTTATATTCTTTCTTTTTGCTATTTCATTTTGCTGAGGAGTTCTAGGGGCTGAGAAATTATGCTCTATTCCTATCTTACGATAGAATGATTCAAATCTTTCAATTCAAAACTCTCCACCATGATCTCTATGGATTGTTGAGATTTTGCGTCCTAATTTTTGTTGAATCCAAGTGGAGAAAGTATTAAATTCCTCAAATGATTCATTCTTTTGTGCTAGGAATCTTACCCAAGTGAACCTAATAAAGTCGTCTATAATTACAAATCCATAATTCTTTCCACCTAGGCTAGCTGTGCTAATGGGTCCAAATAGGTTCATGTGAAGGATTTCTAGTGGCCTAGATGTATTCATATCTTTGATTGAATGAAATGATGATTTTATTTGTTTTCCTAGTTGGCAGGCAGCACATAGATGGTCCTTAGTGAAGTCTAACTTAGGTACACCTCTAAGTTTTTCTGGGTGATATTTCTAACAGTTTTCATACTAGCATGGCACAGTCTCCTATTCCATATCCACGAGTCATCTATTATTATTTTTAAACAAAGTAAATTTGAATTTTCAATGCGATCAAGATCTAACATGTAAACATTGTTTATTCATTTTCCTTCTAATACAAGTTTGTCATTTAAACTAATCAGACATTTGTTAGAAAGAAATTTTATGTCAAAACCTTTGTCACACAATTGAATTTTTTTTTTGAAGATTGCAAATTGCATTAAGGGTAAATAAAGAAGCTATTATAAACTAACCATTACAGCAATCATATTCCTTCTTCAAAATGTTATACAAAGAAGAAGGAATATCGAAAAAAGTAAAAGAATCAAAACAAAAGTTATTCTCCAAAGCTAAAGAAGCACACAAATCAACGATTTTATTAGAATTCCTAGAGGTATGATGGAAGATTTCCTTGTTGAATTCATTGAGAAATGATAGCTTCTCAGTAATGAAATTATTCACCACCTGTGTTGATTTCAGCATAGAATCATGAAGGAATTTGATGGCTTTATAGCTTTCACCCTCAATTATTATTCCTTTGCTTTCAAACATCCAATCTCTTAAGAATTCTTTCAATGTTGAAATAGCATCTAACTCAAGTTGATTGATATCCCAATGCAATTTCTGCTTACCGAAGGAAAGAAGCATTCTACCTTTGGAATCTCTGACTATACCACCAATGCTTTCTTTATTAGAATCCAATAAGGAAGCATCCACATTTATTTTTATCCAATCTAGTGGTGGGGGGTGCCATGAAGATTTAGACTCCAAAAGGAGGGAGGCATCCAAGTTAACTAGCATCAGAAATCTATTTATAGCAGTGAATAAGATGTTTGCAGCCAAAACCAAAGTGGGTAAGGTAGAATTGCCATGTTTTACATCATTTTGATAATTCCAAGAATAAAAAGTTATTGTACAGTAAATCCTTACAATCTCCAAGCACACTTTGGAAAGATTTCTGAGTTGTGAAATACAATATGCCAAGGAGTGGAAGATAGGACTATTGAATCCCCAAGATCTTAATTTGCAAATAATATCAATAAGAAATTTGCAATGAACTGCAACATGCTCACAGTCTTCGACTTTGGGACACCTTATTGCACAAAGATCACGATTATAAAGTTTTATATATTTCAAAAACTCATTTCTAGGAATAGCAAACCTACTCATCCTCCACCAAAATAGTTTGACTCTGGGTTTAAGTTTTATCTTTCTTAACCAATTTGAAAACCCAAAGTCTTCATCCACATTGTTAAACGGTTTGAGCATATGCCAAGGCTAAAATAGATTTGCCAAAAAGTTGAAAAAGGAGTTCCATTTGATCATCATCCCCTTCATGGATAATACAATGCTACACAATGAGATTGACCATGTTTTCATTAAAAAAATGATTTAATTTCAAGAGATTCCATCTGTCATCCCCGAGAAGGAAATGCTGTAACATCATGTCTTCTAGCCCAATGCAATCAGCAAGCATGTGCCATTTATTAAATCATTTGTCTAATAACCATATTTCATTCATGACATTAATATTCTTGCCATTAACAATCTTCCATTTAACAATCGATTTAAGGAAAGAAGCACCATCCACGAGAATAGACCATGCAGCCGAATGCCCACTCTTGAGCCCTCTACTCCAAATATTTGGACCATACCTTGTAGAAATACATTTGTATAAAAATGAAGAAGGATTTTGAGATAGCCTCTAGCTTAATCTAGCTCTAAGAGGTCCAATTTTTTTGACAGTTGAGAACAATCCCATCCCACCTAGAGCTCTTGGTTTATATAGATCTTCCCAAGCAACATTGTTCAGTCCACTCTTGCCATGATCATTATGCCAAATGAAGTCTCTACAAATTATATCCAATTCATAGAGAACACTTTTGGAAACCAAAGAGTGGGAAGATATAAAAGTAGGCAAGGAGAGTAAAGAAAACTGGGTAAGAATCAATCTACCAGCTAAGGATATAAATCTAGCACCCCAAGCATTAAGTCTCTCCAAAGCATGATCTATGACAAATTGGAAATGTTTCTTAACGATCCGCCTAAGAACAATTTTATGCCCAAATACTGAAGTTTGCTAACAACTTTAAAGCCAAATTTCTTACCAATTTTCCTTCATAAATCTGATCTCACAAATTTCCCAAAAAAAAAATCCGTGATTTGGCATTGTTAATAATTTGACCTGTCCAACCACAATAATCCCCAACTAAATTCATAGATTGGAGCATATAAGAAGATGTTGTCCCAAATAGTAAAACATCATCTGTATATAAAAGATGAGTGATTAGGAACCTTTGAAGAATTTTGAATGCCCAACTGATGTCCGCTTTGATTGATAACATTGGATAAAAGCTATGAGCACAAAATAAAGAGGCATGGTGACATAGGACAACCTTGCTGAAAACCACTTCTAGCTTCAATCCATCTAGTATTTTTGCCATTTAAAAGAATAGAGAAGTGAACATTGATCACTCATTCCATAATAAGATAAGAGATCTTAGTTGGAAACCCAAACCATTTTAAAACAAGGTCTAGAGTCTCCCAGATCATACTATTAAAAGCATGAGCCATATCAAGCTTAATGGCCATAAGTCCTTTTCAGTTTTTGGAAATTCTGAATTTGTTAAAAATTTCATGAGCTAAAAGGCAATGATCTGACATGGATCTACCCGGAATAAAAGCGACTTGCTCCTCAGAAATGAGTTTAGAAATGCAACACTTCAATCTATTCACAATCATAGTTGATGCAATCTTGTAAATGGTTTGATAAAGGCTTATGGGACGAAAGTTAGAAGGTGTTACCCGATTTTTGATTTTGGGAATAAGAACCACCAAAGTGTCTTTCCAAGCTCCATGCATGTGTCCTATCTTAGAAAAATCACTCACAACTTTCTAAGTTGCATCTTTAATGATTTCCCAATAAAATTTGAAAAAGGAGGATGTACACCCATCTAAGACAAGAGATTTGTTTAAGCCTTGTTGAAAAACTGCTGCAGTGAGCTCATTCTCGGTAAAGTTAGCTTCTAATAAATCCCTTTCAGTATCATCAATCCTCTGGTCCTGACTAACCGAAGGCCAGTTCAGTCTCATACACTCTCTGGATTTCCATTTGTTTTCAAAAAACTTCAAGAAGATAGATTCAATTTGTTCCATGTCTTCAACCATATTGTTACCATCATCCTTGATTTGCCAAATCAACTTTCTATTCCTCCTCGCTGTAGCATAATCATGGAAAATTTTTGAATTAGTGTCTCCCTCTTCATTCCAAGTGGCCTTCGCTCTTTGGTTCCACCACATAGATAATCTGAGCAATGTAACATTAAGTTCACTAACTTTAGCTCGGAGAAGAGTTAGATTTACTGGACTAAGGCCACCATCTGATTCCTCTTCACACTATTATTTGAGGATCTCTTCCTTCAATTCCTCCTTAAGAAAATTTAAATTTTTTCACTTATTTTTATTCCAGAAATAAAGAGACTTCAAAGATCTCTTAATCTTCCTATTAAGAACCTCGGTTGCATTTCTGAAATCATGCTTCTACCAAGCTTTAGTAACACTCTTCCAAGTAGCAGGATAGGATTTCCAAGTGTCTTCAAACGTGTAGATTCTTGATTGAAGCCGTTGCACATCATTAATTTTGAAAGCAATGGGGCAATGGTCTGATGCAACCCTTGCTAGATGTCTAACTGAAGCTGAAGGAACAAGTTGAAGAGCTGCAAAATTCAGCAAGCAGCGATCCAGTCTTTCCCAAATTCATGCAATTCCTTGTTTGTTGTTGCACCAAGTAAACCATGGACCAACAACGGCCAAATCATGAAGATCATGATTAGCCATAAAGAGTTTCATCTCCTTAGGCCCCTTAGTCATATAGACTCTCTTACCTCCTCTCTTATCTTGCTTAGAGAGAAGGCAATTAAACTCACCACCCATAATGGTAGGAGCATCACCCAATACATGTTTGCCAAGACTATTACAAAGGTCTCTCCTGATCTGAAAATCCTTGGGGCCGTAGACCATAGCCACTTGCCAACTTCCCTTACTAGGAGTATTCAGGATGCCAAAAACTAATTGTTAGGAGTGGTCGATCACATTGAAAGAAACCAAGTTTCTCTTCCAAAGAACCAGAATTCCTCCAAAAGTGCCAACGGCAGGAAGATGAAAAAAATCCCAGTCATTACCAACGATCATGTTAACATCTCTTCTATCAATATAGCCTAATTTGGTTTCAGCCAAACCAATAAAAAGAACAACATTATCTTTTACAACTTCCCTTAGGTAAAGAGAGGCCTCCTTCTTCTTGACCCCTCTACAATTCCAAAAGATGAATGAAGACATTAATTACCTAAAGGGGAAGAGTCCATGCCTTTTTTTTCCTCTTGCCTTCAACTTTTCTTTTCCTGGAGACTGGTTCAATAGGTCCCAGGAATTTCAGCTGCAACTTGGGTTTTTATTTGGCAAAGTTAGAAGACTCTTTCTATAAAATTCCCTACCTTGGTTTTCGTACATAACCATGGTTCTTGATATCAATGATTTCAGTTACTCCAGTGTTAGTAACTGAAGCAATAACATTTTCAGCAAGAACTATTTCTTCAGTAGAAGCATTAAGGCTAACAGTATCAGTTTTTTCAACAGAAATTTTAGCTGCTACAGAGCCCTGAATGCCTTTAGCCAACAGAGGATCAATTTTTATTTTGTCAGATAAAACAAGAACATTAGTGAATACAGGGGAACCAGTAGTAATAGCTTCTATTTCTTCCAAAATTTCACTATCACAATCAAAAAACTCTTCAGACTCATCAAGCTTATTGAATTCTTCTGAGTTACCATCATCCAGCTTATTGGTTTCTTTAGTCAGAACTTCAAAGAAATTAAAAAAGTTAACATCAATTTTAGTATTATCAGTCACCTGATTGTTGCCATAAGAAGATCTGTCCATAGCCAAAGCAGTATCCGAAATAATCCCAGTTTGGGCATTATTAAAATTTCTGAATGTAGTATCAACATGCTTGGCTTTCCACTTGCCTGAATGATTCCTATTCTGATTTTGTCTATTTTTAAATTTAACATGTATCCAAGGCCCGTATTTCTCATTTTGACCATCATAAGTAGCATCATGTTGAATGATAAGTAGCATCATGTTGAACAGCATCATTCTTATCATTATAATTTTCATTAATCTTGTCATGAATAGATCTAAGAATCAGGCATTCCGATTTTAAGTGTCCAATTTTGGCATAATGAAAGCAAAAGGATGTTAATTTCTCATATTCCACTTTTTTGAAGAATCTTCCACCCAAACCATCAACCCAAACTCCCAAAGGCAGTTTAGTTTCTAAGTTAATACAGACACAGACCTGAGCAAATTCCTTCTTACTCCATTTAAATGAGTTACCATCCAAGTACATTGGTGTACCTATTCTTAAAGCAATCTTAACAATATTGACTTCATCCCAGCAATATAGTGGCAAAAGTGGAAAACGGATCCAAACAGATGCTGATAATCCTTTAAGATATAAAGTTGAGAAAAGAGGCCACCATTTGTCCAAACCAATAATATGACCTCCAATGTACCACGGGCCACCGCTAAGAACTTCATCTATGGCTTCAAGAGTCTTGAAAGAACAAAAAATCCAATTCAATCCCAAGGAAGTCAAGTGAAAATTACCAAATTTATTCCATTGCCTCCGGAGTTCGATGCTACAAACCGAAAAGGGAATGTTCTTCCCAAAAACTTTCAGAACAATAGAATTGGTGAGAATTTTGGAATTTGCAACTTCCAAATCAGAATTCAATTTCACCGCCACCCCGTCTGAAGACATTTCTATAGAATTCAAATCAAAATTGATTTTGATATGATGAGGTTTCTTCCAAGAATTAAGAAAGGAATCTTTTTGATTGCAGGATTCATCAATTGGCTGATCAACAACTACTTTACTCAATGGAACAGTGTTGACGCTTTCAATAGGAATAACATCAGGATTCGCAAACTTAACCTCTAAATTTTGATTAAGAGTTCTTTTTTTGTTCCCAACAAACTTACTAACTTTAAGGATCATATCCAAAGATATAGAAGCATCTTGGTCCAAGGTTCCAAAAGAAAACCCGTTGGAGACAAGAACTGATTCAGAGAGTTTCATTGAATCATGATGATCAGGCGTAGAGGTCAACAATGAAGGTTCAACCAAGTTTTTTCCCTTTCCTTCAACTTCAGGGAGATGTAATTTTTCATGTTGAGCAATTGAACCAAAACCTTGTCTGATGATTAAAGGTTTAAAACCTATTCTTGAATTCATCTGAGCGTCAACACAAAGAGGAATACATTCTTTAACAATAGCAACATTATTTGAGATTGAAGACAATATTGACCTCATTTTTGTATGAGGTCACTTTCAATCCCTTCTTGAGCTTTGGACCTTAGGTTTCTTTGGACTTTAGATCCTAGGATCTTCCCAATTCATAGACCTTAGGCCCAATCCAAATCTTGACTCAATTCAAACCCAAAACTCAGGGTTAAAGACTCAAGTCCTAAATTTCTTTCTAGGTGATTTTTCCATCACCTTGAAACCTAGTTAATTGGCATCGGATTCTGGGTATATCAATTCCATATTGATGTGACATGTCTCTAGTACCAACCCTCAAAATTTGAACTTATTTGGAGGACTTTAACACCATAAACAGAATCCAGTTTCAAAGATTGCAAAACCTTCAAATATTTACAATCCATGCCACTGGACCTTTCACCTAGTGGAATTTGACCTTGGAGCCCCCTCCAAACCCTTTGATCACTCCCAAGACATTGATATTGACTTGCTAAGAAATAATCCATATCTTTCTAGATTCAATTTGACACACAATTGACTCAAGGCCAAAATGACCAAAAAGCCCTTAAAGGGGATTTTTGGACTTCTGGCCTAAGCTCAACTTGATTTGACTCATCAACCTTTGAAATTTTCTCCAATCATTTTAAAACAATATTTGAGACCTAATATACCCAATTCAAAATCTTGAGTCAACTTGGTTGACCAGGTCAAGCTAATTTGACCTTAAGACCCATTATGGGTCAAAATGGTCATTTTGACCCAAATGATCCCTCCACACCTTGACACCCTATCCATTAGGTTCATATGACCAAGTTGAATTCAATGGACCCAACCCTTGGTCCTAGGTCAACTTGGTTGACCAAGTCAACCAAGTTTGACCAAATCCCTCATACACCTCCTTTCATCTAAACCCTTTTGACCAAATCTGTTTCTATCCCATTTAAACCCATTGGGTGACTCCTTAGACTTCCAAGAGACCCCTCTTAGAAATCCAAGTCTTGGGTTCACTTGGGTTAGCCTTTTGGCTTGACCCAAGTGCCCAAAGAGAGACCCCCTTTGAGCCATTTTTCAATCCTAGCCAAATTAAATCCAAACCAAGGTGTCATTAAGTCTCCCCTGACCCAATACATCTCCCTTAACCAGCCTAGCTATTGAGTCCACTTAGTTCAAGAGTTAGGCTAACCCAAAGTGGCCAAAACCAGTTGGGATTGAGCTAACTCCAACCTTGAGCTCAATTGAACCTGACCAACACCTCAATTAGGTGGCCCTAGGTCCAACATACCTCCCCCAGCTGGCCCAAGCCTTGGGTCAACTTTTGGGTTAGCCCAAAGTGGTCAAAACCACATGGACTCGATCTTTTTCTCATCTCAGATCAAATTGAACCCAAGTGCCACTTGCATTGGGTGGACCAGACCCAGACCCATCTCCCATATCAAGCCCAGGGTCTGGCCTGACTTGGGTTGAGCCCAATTCATCCCAAATTGAGCAGGTTTGGGTCAAACTGAGCCACCCGATCAAATTGAACCTCCCCAAGCCCAATCGAGCTCACCCTTGAGTCCAATGTGTCCCCATCACTCTTTCCAGGTCAACCCGACCCAGGCTCCGGCAGGGGGCGGCCAGAACCAATAGAGAATAAGCTTCGATGGTCCCCCGCTTTGATCCTGACCCAAAGCCTTCCAAAGGCTGTGCTCGCCAGCTTTAGGCTCATGAGCCCTCTAGGAGGATATTTCCTTCCACCTGGCACCCATCTGAGGCCTAGCCCAGTCAATCCCGGCCATCCAAGCTCACGGGAGGTAGCTGAATAGGGTAGTTCATTCCAAAGGCTGCCATTCGATTCCAAGCTTTTGAAATCACTCCCCAGAGTTTCCTCATTCCTCCTGTCTCATTTCCCTGCCTCCCGTACCATCCCGTCGATCCTTTTGAATGAACTCCAGCGAAAGCTTTTGACACCTCGCTCGAAGTCGTACCTCTGGCCATCCTCCGGTCCCGGCATCTGAAGGAGATCTGTTCACCTTCATCCCCTGAAGCTGAGTGCTAGAGAAGCTCATCTGTTGAGGCCTTCTCTGTGGTAATCTTTCAATCCCGAGCTCCCTAAATAGGTAGTCCAGTCAAGTGTTTTGGAAACCTTCACCCCAATGCAACTCCACCGTTGGATTGAAGGTTTCCATGCTTCTGATCCTCCATGTGAAATTTCATCAAAGTTCACCGGCGCGATCGCTCGGATCACGCCGGAAAAGCCCTACCGCTTCGGGCTCCCGTGGGAGGTTAAAGACACAATCCTAGCCATTGATTTCAATCAACAGCGCGGATTAGATCCCGCTATTCTGGAGGTTATTTGATCCTGATCGTCTGATTGTTCATCTGATGGTTATGGTTAATCCGACCATTATCCAGTCAGTTGCCACTGATTGCCCCGCCGATCGTGATGCGCTGCTTGTAAAGTGCTGGCTGACTGGGTAATTAAGGGATTTAGTTTCACAAAAAATCAAGGGAACTTCAAAAATTGATATCTCCCTGCACACATGACCAAATTAGGTGTTCTTAGGCTCATTGGAAAGATCACAGGGAGATCTACAAAAGCCTTAAGATTCTAGGCTCTAGTTGCATATGTATTAAGTTTAATTTCAGTATTAGAATTTTATTAATTATTTCATTTATTGCTTAAATTTAATTCATGAGAGCCTAGAATTTTGGGAGAATGAATTTGGGCATGTCCTTGATATGTCTAAAATTTTTCTCCCCTGTTTGAAATGTCCAAGGGCATTATCATGCCAATTTTCATTTAAGGGTCATGGTTTGACCCTCAAATCCAAATTGGAACCATAGTTTATCCAATGAGGTTTAGGATTTGGTTTTGAATGTGATGATGATGTGTAACATAAGGAGTTTAGGGCCAATGATTTTGCCCCAATCCAACACTAGGATAGCTCCCTATGATTTTTTTAAGATGACTAGGGATCACCTTGGGTGGCTTGGTTAGCCACCTTAGAGAATTCCATTTGAGCTCAAATCTGGTGTGTTTAAGCCCTGAGATCAGGTGATCTCATGGTATAAATTTCATTGGATTTGGTGTCCATTTGGTCCACCAATTAGCAGAAAAAAAATCCCCCCTTTAGAAATGACCTAAAGACTAATTGATTCACCAAAACCCTTGTTAATCCCTAAAAATTGCATAAATACCTCTAACTAGCCATATTTGAACTCTTAATTAGTGAAAATTGAAATCCCTTCAATTTGACATTAAAATCCACTTTAATTTAATTTTAATCAAAATTAATGTTTAATCAATTTTAATTAATTAAAAATTATTAGAAATCCAAAAAATATCTTTAAACACTTACTGATCTCTACTTATATCATTCCTGATCCTTGGAGTTGATTTCAAGAAGTTTAGGACTAGTTTGGGTTCAAATCACTAAAAAGGACCCTTAATTATAACAATTAAATAAATCCTATAAATGCCCTAATTTCCAAAATTCATAATTAATTATAGAAGATTCCAAATCAATAAAACTCAGTGGATAATGAATCTAATTAAAATCTAGTATTTTCTAAAAATGTCAAACCCCCAAAATCTGGTCAAAGTCAAAAAGTCAACATTTTGGTCAATCCTAGGTTAAAATAAGGCAAAACTTTTAAAAATCATAATTTTTCAAAGCAAATTCCAAATTGAGTGTTCCACCAGTCTAACAACTCATAATAAGGTATAGTATTTGTTAAAAATCTTAAACTAATAGAATTCACTTTGTTTTTAAAAATCAACTTTTGACCCCTTAGTTAATATATCTAGATAAATTCCTAAAACCTATTAATTCATTCAAATTCCAGGATTTCATAAGGTTGTTAATAAAATGCTCAACCAATCTTTTAAAATCAGTAATTAATTCTTTTTAATATTAATCCACTCCTTTAATTCTAACCAATCTAAATTAACTTAATCAACCCCGATTACTACTGGATAACCCAGGCCTATAAGGCTATTAGCTTAGCCCCAAGGAAGGTAAAATAAACTTTACGACCTCAGTGTGAAACAAAGATAGTAATTATTTAACCCTTAAAATATATTTAAATAAAATACTTAATATATTAATATTTAAACTCCAACTTAAATATCCCTTTAAGCCTTAATAAATCCAAAATTTTAGATAACTTCAATTAACTACCCAGCTTAGGATCTACCCCAGCCACATGACCTTTTACACACACTTTAGATGGTTTGCTAGGACAACCAACTCTAGATCTAGGTTAGGATGGTGTTTACTTTTCTACTGTGTGCCAGATTTTTTATGATTTTACTACATGTTGTGGATGAAATTGCCTTACTGTATCTGTTTACTTTTCTACTGCACTCTATGGATGATTGATATATTTGGTGACTAGATTATCCTTAGGATAGGAGCGTTCTGGATGTTCACATAGTTTTCTACAGGTGGTCACGCTCATGCAGGGCGATAAAAGTGGTGCTAAATTAATAAGATTCAATTATAAATATGCTTGCATAGGTGCTTCAGCTGCTAAGCCCCCAAGTAATAAAAAGAGTGTGACCACTGTGTTTATTTATTTATTTGCATGCATATATAACTATTTGGGAATATTTTTTGATTTATTAACTGCTCAGGATAATCCTACAGGAGAGTCTAGAATTTTTATTTTTATACAAATGTAATTTGTGCAAGTGTTAAGTGTTATGAAAGTGGAGTTTTGAGTTGGGATACTTTGATCCAAAGGTTAGATTCCAAAGAGAAAAGGACACCCCTTAGGAGAATGGTCCTTTTCTATTTGGAAATCCAAATTTGGATCACTGCCTCCCTACCCAAAGAGGAAAGAGTGGCCTTCCCCTCAAAGGAAGTGCCCTCTTATCTATTTGAGTAGCCTACTACGAAGAATCCAAGGAGCTTGAAGGAAAGGAGCCCGAAGGAGAACAAGATTGAAGAATTGAAGTCTAAAAGTATCCCACTCAAAACCACTTGCATCTCTACTAGGTTTAGAATTCGGGTTATTGCCAGTGGTGCCCGGCCACTTTACTTTCTGCAAGACCCTAGTTTGTAATTAGCAAGGTAACTTTGCCTATGGATATTTATTAATTAATTTATTTATATTTGATGTGTTGAGATGATTACATATAGAATTACCTGCTTTTTCCAGTTTTTGGGTGTTTGTGTGCCACTTTATCTTTCATCTGGATACGTGAGGCTCGTGAGGGTGTGAAAGTTTTAGACTAATAATTATAAAGTTTAAAATTTAGCGAGTCTAAATAACATAGAAAGATAAAGAATCTAGGGAATTAGTCAGGGATCAACCCTGGGGTCGCATGCATATTTTAGCACTTCTTCTTTCCTTGCTTTAGACCCTTCCCCGCCTACGGGTAGAGTCCGGATAGTCTGACCTATGAGGATGAGGTGCCGGACCTGAGGAAGCCCAGTCTTTTAAAAAAACTATTTTTAAATTTCGAGCATATTTTAATTGGAGTTGTCAACTAGCATGTATTGCATTAGAGACAAATTAAAAGTGTCAAAATTTTAATTGCATTAGTCCTTAGCATTCTGCACCCAATATAAGTCAAATGAGCCAATTAGGGAAATCTCTAGATGTCAGCCCCAGCTCTCTAAAACCTTAAATAAAATGTCCCTACCACTTTTTTATAAAAGATCAGACTCATATATTTTAAATCGATTAGGTGGTTAGCTGGCTCCCCAATCCAGGCTGGGATAAGTCCAAGTTTTGTACTACAATAGTTAGGCTCGGACGCCTGTGGTCCAATGTCCAAAATTAAATTTAGGATCCGGGGCAGATCTTTGATTATAAGACCACAACCTTCGAAAATATAATCCCAAATTTCTAATAAAATGCTCATCTTTAATTAAATATCATTTCAACCCAAAATGTAAAGCCCAACATTTATATTAAATTGGGACACTTTCGGATGGTTCTGGAATCTAAAAGTGTCCCCTGCTTTTCTTTCCTTGATTCCAGTAATAACTGCTCAACCTTGCTCCAATCTCTTTTAAGATTACAAAAATCACCTCCTTCTTAATATCACTCCTAAAAAATCCAACAAAATTTTGTCACTATTTTAATCAAGAGTTTTTAAAGGGAACTCTGTCTCCCTACGATGTAATTAACTATGAGGGCTTGCGCTCGTAGGAGATTTAGAACCACACACATCTGATTTTAAAAAATTGATTTTCAAAACTCACTTAACACTTTTTTTAAGAAATATACTTCATAACAATCATTAATATCATAGTCATATGATTATTAACATACGATATCCTCTTTCTCCGAAAGGGATCTATCGTGTGTTAACATCAATTTTGAAATGAAATTAACGATCTCCTTCTCTTAATTATCGTGGCTCAATTTTAGATTAAGCCTCATTTTGACCCTCTCGGGGTCATATGTGGTTCTCCTTTAAATCAGGCTATGATAGCTAAGAGAAAATTTATAATTTTGGATCTAAACCCATTAGGAGATTTTATCTTCATCTTTCGAGGTAATATATTATCACTAATGGTTCATTCGGCTCTAGAATTAAAATCCAAATTTAGTTCCAAGTTTCCCAAAAGAAACATTTGAGGCTCAAATTAGTATTCTTTAAAAAAAATTCAACCAACGATGATCGCTATCGTAATGCCCAAATAACTACTTAATAGTGGTATTTTCTCTCTTAGGGGAGATATATTATTTGTTCATAAGGTTTTGGGCATGAGATCAACGATATTCTACTTAGGATACCATAATTAGAAATTAGAATGAACTCCATTTTGACCCTTCGAGGTCATATTTGGTTTATCTCGGATCTAGTTATGGTATTTAAAGTAGGACTTATAATTCTAAATTTGAACCCTATCTCTGAAATTTTATCTCCACTTTTCGAAGTGGTATAATTTTTCTAATAGGACAATCATTCTCAAAATTCGAGTCTAAGTTGATTTTAAATTTTTAAAGAAAACTAAGCATTTTAAAACCTGCTTTAAAAATTCCACCAACAGACAACAGAGAAGACGATGGAGACAATCGACCAGAAGGAAGCCAATGTTTAGAAGGTGAATGGTTGTCTGAAGGAGGTTGATAATCCGACAATGGTTGAACGGCCGACGCTGCCATGAAGGAGGCGGGCTACCTGGAAAAAAACTAGATTTGAAAAAAATCTTCTCTCTAGAAAGATGCAGAGCTTCTCTCTCTCTAGTCACACAATTGACTAATAAATTATGTTTTAAACTATCAACTAATAAAATATTTTCAATTAAAAAATTCTTAGCATATCCAACCATACATGAACCCACCACTTTTTTGATGGTGTTGTCTCCTAATGTTATTTTGCCTCCGGTCCTGGTTTTCAAAATTATGAACTTCTTCATGTCTCCAGACATATGTCTCGAGCAGCCACTGTCTAGGTACCACATGCTCTCACTAGGTCTTTTGTGAGAGCACCCCTATAAAGTCTTTTAAGGGTTAGATTTGGGAACCCAAGTGAGTTTGGGTACCTCCTTATGCTTGCATGAATGAAATGTATGCATGATATGCTGTGATGAACACAATTTAGGTTTCCACACTAGGTGTGTCCTATGGTGAATCGTGTAAGTGCGGGCTATGTGACCTAGCATGCCTCAAGGAAAGCATTTAATACCAGGAAAGGGGTTCACTAACCTATGTGGGTGATGATGTCTCTTCCTAGGTTTGAATGATTCATGCCATTGTGATTGATTGCAAAACTCTTCAAGTGAATGTGCGTTTTTATTTTCATTCAAAGCCTTTATCTTGACTTGTAAAAATTGGTTTGCAAGTTTAAGATTTGCATTTTCAACTTTCAAAGCATGTTGGGGTTTCTAAACTTTTTATTGAAAGAAGAAAATTAAAATGATTTTAAAGTAATTTTGAAAAGAGTAAATAGTCACACAATATTTCTTATGAAAAAGATAGAAAAATAAATGCAAGAAATGAAAATAAGAGGCACAATATTTTTATGGGGTTCGACCTGGATTCTAATCTGACCTACGTCCATGCTAGCCAACTCTTGGGCTAGAATTCACTAATCCCTGGCAAACCTCACTTCTTTAAACCAAAGAAGTTCTTTACAACCTAAGTACTCTACTACACGGGTGAGTACAACCCAATCTAATTACAATTAAAACTTCACTAGGCCAAATGGCTTAGATCAAGAAAATGAAAAATATAATTTAATGTAAATAATACAATACCAAATTATCTTGCAATAAAATATCCAAAATATTTGAGGTGATCTTAAAAATTAACTTTAATCACCTCACTACTTGCAAAAGAAATATTAAATTTGCTCACTTTAAGATAGATTTATATTTTATTTAAAATAAGAATAATATTTTAAATACAAATATATTTTTGCTGATTTAAACTTTAATACTTCAAATCAAATAAAATGAATTAGATTATATATGTAAATCTATGACACCTTAAAGAAAATAAAAATTCTTGCTTTGCTAAACTTTATGGATTTAAAAGATCTAATATAGAAAACTAATATAAAATTTTCACCAAGTATTTCACCAAAAAAATAAATATTTTAAAGAAAGAAATATATGGTGAAAGCTAAAGAACAACAAGTAAAAATTTTGTGAAGGAAAGTAAACTCAAGAACTCTAATAGAAGTTACTTCGTTTTATGTGTCGAAGCTTTCAAACCGAGAATTCTATCTCGCAAATGAAAAGAGCTCTTGGAATAAAAATTAAAGTTTTTCCTCTCAAGATTTAGCATGTAAAGAGGAAAGGAAGAATGGAAGAATTGCTGGAGATTTTCCTTTGAGCAGCCCTTACATGAAAAAGAAGAGAGGTATTTATAGGGAAAAGGGTAGGTAAAGCCAAATTTGAATAAAATTATTAATCTAATATATTTTATATAAACTAATAATATTATATGTCATCAAGAATTCATTTATATTAAATATATATGAGATTCAAATGTCTATAAAATGGCTAGCCAGTAGGGAAAGTCAAAAAGTCTTTATATACATCCAAAATAGGAAAAAACGGCTAGCAGCAAATTATATTTAAATCATATAATGTTTAAAAATTCATTATAAATTTCAATGAAATTCAAATGAGTCATATAACCTATCAATTTTTATCTATAGAATCCAGGCAATCTAATGCAATAAAATGTAGACCACGTTTCCGACAAAATAATATCATATACAGTAAAATGAAAAATCATGCACATCTTTAAATATTTAAGGATATATTGAATATTAATATAATATTAATATGTAATATATATATAATTAATCATACATTAATAAATAGATATGAAACAAGTCAGTTTAAAATAAATACATAATAAAAGTTTTGCCATATAATCTTATTACCTTTAATTTCCCTAATTAAATAACTTTCCATATTTGATAATAATTATACAATCAATGAAGGTTATAAAATTTATTTAATAAAAAAAATCTTATAGATTTCTATATGAAGATTAATATATAATTAATATATATTTAGATTATGAGAAAATCAAATCATGCATGTAAATATTAATGGACCATTAACATACTCCTACGATAATATAAAGTCCTTCAAGTTGTCCATCTTGGTCCATCTTAATCTCAACATTTGATTGAAATTGAGTTGTGCCATGTAAATCCCATAAGAAATTACAATGCACATCATTACACCTGAAATACTTAGCACACAAATTAGAGCATCCAAGCATATATTTGTTATCATCAAAATCTTTAAAATAGGTTATGAGGTAGATAATATCAACAATCTTCCCCTTTTTGATGATGACAAACTTATGTTGGGTATAGTTATAGCAAAGGTGAAAATTGATCTTTTATCATAACTTTTAAGCATTAGAAAAATATATATAATAATTGAGAAATATATGAATAATTTTCCTCCTAAATATATGCATGTAAAATGAATTATGACTAACATATATAGTTCTTCTCCCCCTTTGACAACATCAAAAAAAATGATTAAACTTATAAAAGAAATTTAAATATTAGGATCTAACATCCTAAGCATACATCATAACATGCAAAATTGCTCTTCAGCTAATGGATTTGTAAAGATATTAGCTATTTGAGAATCCGTGTTTACAAAATCTATATTCACATCACCTTTATTAATATGATCTCTAATAAAATGATGTCTAATCTCTATGTGTTTAGTTCGTGAATGTCGTATAGGATTTTTTATTAAAGTTATAGCACTTGTATTATCACATTTAATAGGAATATTTTTAAGTTTAATTCCAAAATCTTCTATTTGTTGCTTTAGCCATAAAACTTGAGCAACACAACTACCTACGGCTTTGTACTCTGCTTCAGCACTGGATAAAGCGACTGAATTTTGTTTTCTAAAAGACTAAGAAATAAGCGATGATCCTAAAAATTGATAGGTTTGTGATGTTCTTTTTCTATCAACCTTAAAACCAGCATAGTCTGCATTAGAATATGCAACTAAATTACAGAATAATAAACTTTTAGGATACCATAAGCCTAACTTATGAGTTCTAATCAAATAGCGAAATATTCTCTTAACTTCTATTAAGTGTGATTCCTTAAGATTTGCTTGAAATCTTGCACATAAACATACAACAAACATAATATCAGGCTGACTAGCAGTAAGATACAAAAGTGAACCTATCATACTCCTATAAAGTTTTTGATCTATTGGTTTTCCTGATTCATCTAAATCAAGCCTAATTAATGGGCTTATAGGAGTTTTACTCAATTTGAATCTCTTCATATCAAACTTTTCTAATAATTCATTTATGTATTTGGTTTGGCATATGAATGTGCCAGACTCTAGCTGTTTTACTTGAAGCCCTAAGAAAAAAGATGAGTTCTCCCATCATACTCTTTTCAAATTCTTTTAATATTAATGAGGAAAACTCATGACATAAACTTTCATTTGTACTTCCAAATAATATATCATCAACATAAATCTGTATAATAATCAAACCATATCTAATATTTTTGATAAAAAGAGTTGTATCTTCCTTACTTTTTTTAAAATTATGTTTAATTAAAAAGTTACTTGACCTATCATACCAAGCATGTGGAGCATTTTTTAAACCATATAATGCTTTATTTAATTTATATATATGATTAGGAAAATTAATGCTTTCAAAACCTGGTAGTTGTTCTACAAAATTATCTTAATCAATATACCCATTCAAAAATGCACTTTTGAAATCCATTTAAATTTTTTTGAAATCCTTAAAACAAGCAAAGGCAAGGATTAATCTAATGGCTTCTAGTCTTGCTATGGGTGCAAAAGATTCTCAAAGTCTATTCCTTCTGTTTGTGTGTATCGTTATATAACTAATCTAGCTTTATTTATAATAATACTTCCCGAGTCATCTAGCTTATTTTTATAAACCCATTTAGTTCCAATTATATTTTGATCATCAGGTCTTGTGACTAACTCCCAAACATCATTTTTTATAAATTGGTTAAGTTCCACTTCCATAGCAATTATCCAAAAATTATCTTGTAAAGCTTCATCTATATTTTTAGGTTCAATTTCTGATAGAAATGCAGAATGTTCTACCTCATCCATTTGGTTTCTCCCAGTCTTAACACCTTTGGAAGGATCACAAATTATTAACTCTTTTGAATGATTTCTATTATATCTCCATTCTTTTGGCAATGAATCATCCTCTTTTTTTTCCAAATGTATTTTCTTTATATTTTCAATATCATCACCATTCAAATCATTTCTTATTAATATATATGGTTTTCATCAAAAATTACACGAACGAATTCTTCAATAATTAATTTTCTCTTATTAAAAACTCTAAAAGATTTTCCAAAAATTGAATATCCTAAGAATATACCATCATCAAACTCACTATCAAATTTATCTAAAGGATCCTTATCATTATTTAAAATAAAACAGTTACATCCAAAAACATGTAAATAACAAATCTTAGGATTCTTTCCAAAAAATATTTCACAAGGGGTCTTTTTAAGAATCGGTCTTAAATAAACTTTATTTGTAATATAACATGCAATGTTTATTGCTTCTCCCCAAAAATACTTTGGAAGTTTATATTCATCTACTATTGATCTTGCTAATTCTACCAATGTACGATTCTTTCTTTCAGCTACACCATTTTATTGAGGAGTCCTAGTAGCTAAAAAATTATGTCTAATTCCATTTTCATCACAATAATTTTGAAATGATTTATTTTCAAATTCTCCATCGTGATCTGTTTGAATTCTATGAATCAAATAACCTTGTTCTCTTTGATATACTTAGCAAATTTTTTAAAATCATCAAATGCATTATTTTTATTAGCTAAGAATAATACCCAAGTGTATCTTAAATAATCATCTATAATAATAAATCCATAATTTTTATCACCTAAACTAGTTGTATTAATTGGCTCGAATAAGTCCATGTGTAATAATTCTAAAGGTCTACTCGTAGAAACTATATTTTTACTCTTGAATGAACTTTTTATATGTTTACCATGAATGCATGTATCACATATAGAATAAAAATGAAATTTATTTTTTGGTAAACCAACTACTAAATCAAGTTTAGAAATTTTATTTAAAGTGTGGATATTAGCGTGACATAACCTTCTATGCCATAACCAAGCATCATCATTTGTAGATTTCATGCAAAGTAAATTCAAATTAACATCATTTTTATTCTCTAAATAAATTGAATAAATATTTTTATGTCTATTTCCTATAAGAAAAATAGTTTAATTAATTCTAATAATGCAATGTGAAGCATAAAAGGAAATATTTAAACCTTTATTACATAATTAACTAATCGATATTAAGTTATGTTTTAAACCAGAAATAAATAAGAATTTTTTAAACTAATAGAGTTCTTACATATGGAACTAATGCCAATAAGCTTTCCTTTTGCATTACCTCCATATGTGACATAATCTCCATAACTTGATTCTAATGTAGAAAATTTTTATTTATCTCTTGTCATATGTCTTGAACATCCACTGTCCAAGTACCACATGCCTTCATTGATTTTACTTTTAAGGCATTCCTTTTGAGAATCACAATCTGATTCTCGTCTTGCCATACGGCAAATGTTCACCTCTTCATTTGATGAACTTGATTTATCTGAATCTGGGTTAGCCCATAGAGCCTTCTTCTTCTTCTTGAAATACTTCTCTTCATTCTTGTCATTCTTTCTATCTATATCCATCTCTTTCTTCTTTGAATCAATAAGATCTGGACAATCTCCCCTTATATGTCCAGGCTTCTTGCGATGGTAGCAAAAAAATCCATTCTCCTGCAGAAAATTTCTTAGTTTAAATTTTATAATTTTTGGATTTCTTATACCTTTGATTTTTCTTCCTTAGTAAGCTTCAAAGTCTTATTGAAAGCATGGCCACCTCATTACTATCTTCATTAGAGCTTGATGAACTAGGTTCATCATTATCATTAACCTGCAAGGCAATAGTTTTACCTTTCTCTTTCTCTTTCTTTGAAGATCTATCCAATTTATCCCTTTGAGCTATAATCTGTTCATGTGCTATCAAAGAACCCAAAAGCTAATCAAGTAGATAAGTAGATAAATCTTTAGTCTCACTAATTGCAGTTACTTTAGCATCCCATTCTTTGGGAAGGCATCTAAGAATCTTATATACTAAGTCTTGATTCTTATATATTCTTCCAAGAGAATGTAATGTATTAGTTATTTTTAGAAATCTCGTATACATATCAGAAATAGATTCAGATGGAGACATATGAAATAATTCATATTCATGAACAAGTCTGTTTATGTGAGCATCTCTAACCTCACTAGTACCTTCATAAGTTATAATTAATTTATCCCAAAATTTTTTTGTTGAATTTAACATAGAAATTTTCATGTAATCATCTGGAAGAAGTGCACAATGCAAAGTATTACATGCCCTAGCATTTAACTCTTCTAATTCCCTCTCTAATGCAGTCCATTCATAAAAAGGATTTTCAAATTTAATTCCATTAATTTCTTTAGTGGGTGTATGATATTGGTGTGTAAGCATGTGCCAATTACGAGAGTCTTTCCCTCTTAAGAATATACTAATTCTATGTTTCCAATAATCAAAAGGAATATTATCTAACAATGGAGGATGATGAGTGGATTGTCCTTTGGGAAGTGAACCCTTAGGAAAACCTTGTGCCATAGTTTATAAGTGGATATACTCTAGGATGTTAAGCCACAATAAAAAGAGCCATGGCTCTAATACCAATTGTTGGATGACTATGGCACCTTAAGAGGTGGGGGGGTGAATTAGGGTATTTAAAATTTTTATTAAAAGAAAAAAATTAAAATAATTTAAAAGTAATTTTGAAAATAGTAAGTAGTCAGACAATATTTCTTATGAAAAGAAAAAGAAAAATAAATGCAAGAAATGAAAATAAGTGGCACAATATTTTTATGTGATTCGGCCTGGATTCCAATCTGACCTACATCCACACTAGCCAACTCTTTGGCTCCCAGGTTTGCTTGGCAAACCTCACTTCTTTAAACCAAAGAAGTTCTTTACAACCTAAGTACTCTCTTACACGGGCAAGTATAACCCAATCTAATTATAATTAAAACTTCACTAAGCCAAACGGCTTAGATAAAAAAATGAAAAATACAATTTAATGTAAATATTATAATCCCAAATTATCTTGCATTAAAATATCCACAATATTTAAGGTGATCTTACAAATTAACTTTAATCACCTCACTACTTGCAAATGAAATATTAAATTTTCTCACTTTAAGATAGATTTATATTTTGTTTAAAATAAGAATAATATTTAAAATAAAAATAGATTTTTTCTAATTTAAACTTTAATACTTCAAATTAAATAAAATGAATTAGATTATAGATGTAAATCTATGACACCTTAAGGAAAATAAAAATACATGATTTGCTAAACTTTATGGATTTAAAAGATGTAAAATAGAAAACTTTAATATAAAATTTCCACCAAGTATTTCACCAAAAAATAAAATTTTTTCAAGAAAGAAATATACAGTGAAAGCTAAAGAATAGTAAGTAAAAATTTATTGAAGGAAAGCAAACTCAAGAACTCTAATAGATGTTAGTCGGTTTTGTGTGTTGAAGCTTTCCAACTAAGAATTTGATCTCGCAAATGAAAAGAGCTCTTGAAATAAAAATCAAAGTTTCTCCTCTCAAGATTTAACATGTAAAGAGGTAAGGAAGAATGGAAGAATTGCTGGAGATTTTCCTTTAAGCATCCCTTACATGAAGAAGAAGAGAGGTATTAATAGGGAAAAGGGTAAGTAAAGCCAAATTTGAATAAAACTATTAATCTAATATATTTTATATCATTTAATAGTATTATATGTCATCAAGAATTCATTTATATTAAATATATATGAGATTCAAATGTCTATAAAATGGCTATACACAAGGGAAAGTCAAAAAGTCTTCATATACATCCAAAATAGGGCAAAAACGACTAGCAGCAGATTATATTTAAATCAGATAATGTTTGAAAATTCATTATAAATTCAAATGAAATTCAAATGAGTCAAATAACCTATTAATTTCTGTCTACATAATCTAGACAATCTAATGCAATAAAATTTAGACCACATTTCTCACAAAATAATATCATATTCAGTAAAATGAAAACTCATGCACATCTTTAAATATTTAAGGATATATTAAATATTAATATAATAATATTATGTAATATATATAAAACTAATCATACATTAATAAATAGATGAGAAACAAGACAAGTTAAATTAAATACATAATAAAAGTTTTGCCATATAAGCTTATTACCTTTAATTTCCCTAATTAAATAACTTTCCATATTTGATAATAATTAAGAAATAAAAGAAGGTTATAAAATTTATTTAATAAAGAAATCTTATAGATTTTTATATCAAGATTATTATATAATTAATAGATATATAGATTGCGTGCAAGTCAAATCATGTAAGTAAATATTAATGGACCACTAACATACTTGTACAATAATACAGAATTCTTCAAATTGTCCATCTTAGTCCATCTTAATCTCAACATTTTATTGAACTTGAGTTCAACAATGTAAATCCCATAAGAAATTACAATGCACATCATTAAACCTGAAATACTTAGCACACAAATTAGAGCATCCAAGCATATGTTTGTTATCATCAAAATATCTAAAATAGGTTATAAGGTAGATAATATCAACACCTATTATCTGAATCACTTACAAGAGTATATAAGTCCTTATATGCATTTTCTAACTCAACATGTAATGTTTTCAAGGATTCATGTGCATTAATTAATTCAATTTGCTTCTTATTTAATGCATCAAACTCATCAAGCAGGGACATGTGATCTCTATCTAAATCAAAATTTTCTTTAAGTTAGAATGCTCAGTTTGTAAACTACTAAACTGAATGTTAAGACTAGCAAGCATTTTTTTTAACTTTCTATATGAGTCATGGATTTTCATAGAAATAACCAACAAATATTCATATGAAAGTTAGCATACCTCATCTTGATCTGATTGATCAAGATTATCGTTAGCCATTAGACACAAATTTGTTGCCTCATCCTCTACTTCTTCTTCTGCCGATTTAAGGCAGAGTCAGCCCAAAATGCCTTTTATGTCTTCATCTTCCCTTTCTTATATTTTGATTTCTCCTCACCTTTTTCCTTAGTTGGTGACTCTTTATGTTGGGGCAATCAACTTAAAGGTGACCTAGTTTCTTGCACTCAAAACAAATCATGTTAGATGAAACTTTAGAAGTTCTCAAGCTTTTAACTTTATTCCATTTATTCTGATGATGCCTCTATTTTCTTCTCACAAAATTTTTGAACTGTCAGGTCATCAGGGTTACGTCGTCATCTTCCTCCAGTATAGAACTTTCACTATCTGAGTTGTTCGCTTTTAAAGCCATCGTCCGCTCCTTTTTCTTTTCTCCTGCGTCATTTTGCCTTTGACTCACTCCTTTCTCGTAAGCGATGAGTGATCCAAGCAAATTATTAATTAAATAAACGTTTAAATCTTTTGATTAAGTAATTACAATAATTTTAGCATCATAGGAACTCAGTAAGCATCTCAAAATCTTATTAACTTTTTCATAATTAGAAATTTCTCTACCTAGAGCATATAAGGATGTCACTATCTGGGTGAACCTAGTGTATATGCTCGATATAATTTTACTATATTTCATACGAAAGAGTTCATAATCATACGATAAAATGTTTAACCTAGACTATTAAATCTCACTAGTTCCTTCATACGTGATATACACTCTATCCCAGATCTCCTTACTAGTAGTACAGGTAGATACTCTCATATAGACCTCAGATTTTAAAGTATAAAAGAAATAGTTTAAGCACTTTGTATTTATTTACATTAGATCCCTATCCTCATTTCTCTATTCATTAAAAGGTACTTGAGTTTTCTTGCATTTCACAAGATTGAAAGGTGCATTATAACCTTCTTGAACCAACATCCACATACGATAGTCTATAGACTATAAAAATGTAGACATTCTAATTTTCCAAAAATCAAATAGACTATTATCAAATAGGGTGGACGGGTTATAGAATAACCTTCCACAGTATTACGATTACCAAAATATACCAAGTTCAAAATTTTAAGATTTTCTAAAATATTATTTTTGAAACCCCGCTCTGATACCAATTGAAAGTACAAGATGTGCCAAAAGGGGGGTGAATTGGAAATTTGTTGCAATAAAATAATAAACCTTAATAGGAGTTCTAATTTTTTGTGTTTTTAAATCTTAAATAAGAAAATTAAATTAAGTGAATTCTTAAAACATGATTGCAATAATAGGTTGTAAAATTTTAACTTGCTCAACAAAGAATTAGAATATGATTTTCACCAAGCAATTATAACGAATGTAAAAATACAGAATGTAAATAAAGTACAGTAAGGGAAAAATCACACCAGAAGATTTATAGTGGTTTGGTCACTTGACCTACGTCGACTCCCTGGAGTCCTCCACTCCGGGAATTTCACTACTAAACAAAAATTCTCCTTTTGCCCCCATAACAAGGCAGGAAAGCCTTTACAAACCTCACTTTCACCTTCCCGACATGGAGGAGTACCAAACACTATGTCACCCTCTCGATGACGGTAATGAACCTTCTGATTTTTCTTCTCTTGGATAAGGCATAGTATCTTAGAGGACACAGAACTTGAAGGATCTCCTCCTTAGAAAGCTTCCCACAAGATCTTCTCGGGCCACAGGAGGAGCAGCGTGCAAGAAACTAGGAGCAACCGTGTGATCTCCATCACACTCCTCCCTCACAAACTCACCTTTTCCCTGCTCTCACAAACCCAAACTCTTCTCAAAAAGCTCTCTCTCAAGAAATCACCTTCTAGTTACGCTCCTCTCTCATACACACTCCTCAAAAGATAAAAGTTTATATATTTAAATAAAGCTCCAAGAAATCCTAAATTTTAATATAGTCATTATGTTCATATAGTATGATTCACTATCGTACATTACGATTAGTTCAAAACAACCTTCATCCTGGTACGAAGGAGTACGAATAGGCAATTTCTCCAAACAACATTATATAATATGATTAAACATTGTCAAGTATGATATATTATTTTTCCTTCTGTTCATACAGGACATTTGTTGGGATGGACAAAACTCATCTTTGTTCATTGTCTAGTATGATCCATATCATACAATTTGATACATTAAAACCTTAAGGTTGTCTAGTACGAAGTTCACATCATCCAGTACGATTAGTTTAAAAATTAAGGGATTGTTCGGTACGATGTTCGGGATGATCGAAAATAGCCTCAATTGATCATATAGTACAAACCATATAGTACAGTACGATAACCAATGAGAAATTAATCTTTGATTTACTGACTAATCAAGGGGGTTAATTTAAGTAAGTATTCAAATTATCGTATAATATAATTTGCTCATATATTATGATTAGTTCAAAATTGGTGATTTACAAACTTACTTAAATTAATCTGGTGATTAGGGTTTTCAATTAAAAACTCATCGTATAGAACGATACGATTTGTACAATACGATTTATTCACAGGTAGCCGTTGAGTAGCAGTAGTTCATACAGTACGATTTAAGCTCGTATAGTATGATTTATAAAGAGTTAAAAAATAATTTTTTACTTAAAAGAAAGCTATGCCCCAGCGTGTGTGCTTGATTGCTCAGTTTGTATATACTTTGTGGCCAGACTCAAGAAAACAAAAAATATAAAATAAATGAAAATTACAAGGTTTCAAACTTCACATCCTACTCTACCTAGTCTTGAGTTTTCTTGTTGTCTTGAGTAATATGTAATCTCTCTAAAATGTTAGTACTCACAGATAAGAGCAAAATTCAAAATATTCAATGAATAATCAAATAATTTAAATTGACATTATTTCTCATCATCAAAATTTCAAGCTAGGGGTTATGGACTACAACAAATTTGAATTATTACAAATCAGCCATAATATCTCCTTAGCATGGCTTCCCACTAATGTTCTATAATTTGTTTAAAAATATTGACTCCTTAGCCAAACATTTTTTACTTATTTGATGGCTACACATTAAAAAAAACCCAAAAAATATTCTCCATTTCTATCTTATATTAAAGGTGAAAAACTCTAGAGATACTTCTCTTGCAAAATCCATTGAGTTTTCTCTTTTCTTAAAGAAAAATCTATACCTTTTGTACAAGGATTTATATAAAGTCAACAAATTTTCTTACATGTTTGTGAAAAAAATCTTAAGGTTATTGTTGGATCTATATTTATCCATGGATGATACCTAACCTTACTGGTAGGCCTTCCTAGAGAGTGAGTGAGCTGGAACCTACGTGAGAATAGAGAGTAGAGAGTAGAGCTAGTGAAGAAGACAGAATCTTCAAAATGCTCAAGGAAATTACAAATCTCAAGCTAGATAGCATAAAATTTATTAGAATTGGTCAAAAGACCCAAACTATTCCTAAGATTTTGAGGACTATAAGAAAGCCTAAAGGACAAAAAGTAAAAAATACAATGTCACAAAAAATATTCGTACAATGCTATTAGTTTATAAAAGGTTTCAATATTATTTTAAAGACTAAAAAGATGCTACATGAGTGGAGAAGTAGTATGTTAAATCCAATTTTTTAGAATAAAGGTGATGTATATGAGAGTGCAAATTATAGAAGAATTAAGTTAAAGTGTCATACTTTAAAAATATGGAAGAGTGTTATTGAGCATAGGATATCACATGATACTAATGTTTCTCAAAATAAATTAGGATTCATGAAATGTAGGTATACTATGGAAGTTATACATTTATTGAGAGCTTTGATGGATAAGTATAGAGAGAATAAGGAGGATCTACATATGATAATTATTGCTTTAGAGAAATCATATGATAAAGTTCCAAGAGAAGTGCTCAAAAGTGTTCTAGAGAAGGAGTAGTAATACTTATTTTCAAGTTATTATGAATATGTATGTAGGTGCTATTACTTATGTTTTAACACAAGGTGGTTTGACCAAGTATTTTCTTATTTCAGGTGGATTACATCAAGGTTTAGCTTTAAGCATATACATTTTTGCTTTAGTATGGATGTTCTTACTACACATTTACATAAATATATTCCCTGGTGTATACTTTCTACTGATGATATTCTTCTTATGAATAAGACTAGAGTAGGGGTGCAACTGAGTCAAGCCAGCTCGCGAGCTGGCTTGATCTCGACTCAATAATAAGCTTGATAAGTCAAGCATATCGAGCTCGCGAGTCGAGCTCGAACATAATTTCGAGCTAGATAGCTTATCGAGCTCGAGCTCGAACAACCAGTTGATTGACTCGAGAGCTCATCGAGCAGCTCGCTTTGCTGGAAAAATGAAATTGAGACGGGAATAAGAAATCAGGTAAGCAACGATAGATATGGGAAAAGGAAATTATAGTGGGAAAAATGTTGGATTGGGAAGCGACGATGTTACGACAGAGAATCAGAAATAAGAGCGAGTGACTCGAGAGGGATAACATGAAAGCGGAAGGAGAACTCTAAGGGCATCTGAGGAGGTGGTCGTCGGACCCGAGGTGATAGCCAACTATTATGGGACGTGTTAACACTTCACACTAGAAAGGTAACAATGCTCTATACCCCATCTCATGCATTTATTTCTCATCCTCTTTGAACATGGTTGTGGACACTATTAGTTTATCTTTAATGATTTCCTTGTATTCCTTTTTTTGTATTATTAATTTCTTTGTTACGATGGACTGGGTCACAGAGCGTTGACGGACGCAGCATTGGCAGCGAATGCGTACATGAGCGATGATGATGTGGATGTGGCATTGGTGATGACACGGTGAGCAGAGATGAGGGAAACGGCGACGGACGTAGATGTGAGCAATGACAAGGGAATTTTTTTTCTCTGTCGAGCCGAGCTTAAGAGCTCAATGAGTTTTTTTTTCTCAATCGAGTTGAGCTTGAGATTGATTTTTGAGCTCGACTTGAGTTCACGCTCGAGCTTGAGCTTGGCATTTGACAAACTAGCTTGGCTCGAACAACCCCTGACTCGAGCTCAACTCGACTCATTTACACCCCTAGACTAGAGACAGTTGAAAGAAAACTTGAGTTATGGAAGTCAATCATAGAGTCTAAATATTTTCATTTGAGTAAATCTAAAACAAAATACGTAAAGTGTATTTTTAATAGTAATAAATCTAGTGTGGGTATTATGATTGTGGACTATCGAGTCTTTAAAAAGAGTACACATTTTTTATATCTCGGGTCTAAGTTTCAAAGAAAAGGTGAAAAATATGCTAATATTTTTAGTAGAATTTAGGGTAGTTGATTGTGAAAGTTCGGGCAGGTTGTAAGACCTAGGTGAACTATCCCTAGTCACACCAAGAGAGGGGATGAATTGGTACTTATTTTAACAAATACAACAATAAAAACTTTATTTTTGTTTTATGCTAGATAATGAGTTTTGAAAAAAAAAATCTAAATGAGTAACTTAACACATAAGAAAGAAATTCATAATTTGAGATATTTTTTGTTTTGGGGCACAAGTAAATAAACTAAAATATGATATTTCCCTTTTTGCTAATCATGAATTAACCTAACTGCAACTTATAATAAAAGATGGAATTCAAGTAGGAAATTTAAACTGTAGAAACAAAAATTTAGAACATAAAAAATAAATAAGAAAGAGAACACAATAAATTTTATAGTGGTTCGATCAACCTTAACCTACGTCCACTCCCCAGAATCATCTTCTCTCGGTATTTCACTAACACTATAGTTGCTCTACTTTTTCCCCTATATCAAGGTTGAGAAGCCCTTACAAGAATCACTTCTACCAAACCTAGTATAGCAGATAATCACAAGTTATATCAACCTCCTGGTGATAACAGTAAACCTTCAATCCTTTTTCACCCTCTTGGTGAAAGTAGAGAACCCAATAAATCTTTCTCACCATCCTAGTGATGACAGAGAACCGTCAATCCTTTTTCACCCTCTTATTGAAGAAAGAGAACCCTAGACACTGGCTTTGAAGCTTCTCTCCCAAGAGAAACTTCAAGAACTCATTGAACCCACACAAGGAAGCTAGGTACAAGCTTGCCTAGAGCAATTGTTTTAATACCCCTCACACTCCTTCTCCCTCATACACAACCTAAACTCATTCCTCTCTATACTAGAACCTCTTTCAAGAAATTCTCCCTTAAAGTTCCTTCAACAGCTAAAAGTTCTTTTCCCAAAAGACTTCAATAAAATGCTTATGTATAAGATTTCAAAAAATCCTTGATTCACATCGTACAATACAATCAGTGCAATTTCAATACTTTGTACAATATATATATATATATATATATATATATATATATATATATATATTATATATAATATATATATATATATATATTATATATATATAATATATATATATATATATATATATATTACTATATGATTATTTAAAAATATAGGTTTTCATCTAATATAATCTCTAGGATGACCAAATTACATCTCTATCAATCGTATGATATGATTATAATGATAAAATACAAATAGCCATATTTATTAAACCTTGATTTAATTGACTACATTAGACATAATTTAAGTAAGATTTTAAATATCGTATTGTATGATTACACTCGTAGAGTATGATTAGTTCAAAATTTAATTTTAAAATTTCTTACTTAATTTATCCGGCAGCTTGGTTTTACATATCAAAGTAAATCATATAATATGATTAGTTTGTTAGCTTTAATAAATTAATTAGTCGTTAACTATCTTTTTCGTATAACTGATCTTATAGTATGATCATAATCATACTATAAGATTAGTTCAATAATTTTTCATCTTAAATTATCTTTACTCTTATTTATGTGTGCACGGTCACCAATTTTGCATATACCCTTATATGGCCAAACTCAAGAAATAGAAATTAAAAGAAAGCAAAAAACTATAGACTCTTTTTGAGTGACATCCTATTCTACCTAAACTTGAGTCTTGATCAATCCTTAGTGGTGTATGATGTTCCTGAGATGTAAGCGCGCACAGATAAAAATAATATCTAATTTATATGCTAGAAAAATAAAATCTCAATCAATAATGTTTGTTATCATCATAATCCCAATCTTGGGATCCTGGATTGTAATAGATTGAACTATAGGAATGCATTATGCCTCTTGTGTGACAAAAAAGTACCCCCTCAAACTTAAGGAAAAATTTTAAAAGATTGTTCTTAAACATGCAATGCTTTATGGCATAGAATGTTGACCATTTAAATAGAAGCATAAGATTAAGTTAAGTGTTGCAGAGATCAAGATGCTGAGGTGGATGAGAGACTTCACCCTTAGAAACATAATACAAAATTATTATATACTTGAAAAGGTTAGAGTAGCTCTAGTTTTGGAAATGATTAGAGATAGTCATCTTAGATGGTTTGCTCACATAAAACATTAGCTTTCTAATGGCCCAAGTAGGAGAGTTTATATTGCAGATTTGGCATATATTAAGAAATGTAGATATAAACCTAGAAATTATTGATTAGAAATTATTATAAATGAGCTTTTTATTATATTTAAATAAGGCTTTGACTATTAATAAGACACAATGGAAAAAAATAATTCATATAGCCGACCATATAGTGGGATAAAGGATTGTTATTATTATTATTATTGTATCTTTTCTAGCTTAGCTCAAGAATTTACTATTCATTTAATAATTATTCAAACAATAGACTTATCTATTAATTATATTAGTAGTATGCAAAGGCACTCAACAATAATGTGGTAAGTGCAGTATGCAAGGGCACTCGCTTATATATGAATATAAATTAATAATAATGGTATGTGAGGGGTGTTGCTAAGTGAATACTATGTAGTGTTTTTAGTTTGTTAAGTTTAGTAAAGATTTGTGTTTTAGTTCATGTTGTGTATGAATGTTTTAGGAAAAGAGGAAAAATACAAAGTTTAGAATAAGCACTCCAGCACCAAAACTATCAGCACCGTAGCATCTTTAATGCCCCATCACTAGAACTATCAATATTTTTAACGCCCTAACACTAGATCAAGACACTACAACATCGAAGCCTCAGGAAAATTTATTTAATTTAGCACCTCGATGGAGCAAAGGCTAATACTATAGTGTCATGCATTATCTTAGTGTCAAGAATGAACTTTATAGCTCCAAAGTCTCATGAAAATTATAAATAATTCAATACCAAAGCACCAACATCAAAAGCACTAAAGTGAGGATGATGTAAGCGAGTGCAATAAAACTCATCTTTTGTAATGATGTGGCATAATAGTTATGGAAAATAATTGCCATGATGACTCAGTAAAAAGTGGCATCGGCTTAGTCAACAACCATGCCAAGTCAATTCAATGCCATATAAACACATATTTAGCAGTGCCAAGGAACTAGTTATGTTATAACAACAGGACACCACCTTACCAAGCATCACAATGTCTGAGCTTGTTTATGTATTGTTGTAAATCTGCTTTTAGTGAATAAATTTTTGATGATTGCAAACATTCCTATTTTACTACGACTGCCTTGCCTACTGACGTTTCAGGTCCACAAGATCGAGTGTAACTCAAGCCAGCTCAAGATTGGGTAGACTAAGACTGAGTCAGTTTGTAATATTTTACCTTTTCTTGAGTCAAATGTATCAATGTAGGTCCTGATGCAAAGTTGAAAGTTTGTTAGTGATGTTAAGCCCATATGAACTAGCCCAAGGCTAACTAAGAGGGGATTAATTAGTGTTTTAAAAAATATTTAGATCAAAATATAATCACAAAAACTCAAACCAAAATAACCACAATGAAAATCAAGTGCGAAAGAATAAATACGAGAAGCAATAGTAAAAGGACACATAAATTTATAGTGGTTCGGTCAACTTGACCTACGTCCACTCCCTGGAGGAGCCCTCCTGGTATTGCACTAAACACAGTGACTCTCTTTTTTCTCCCACAGCAAGGCGGAGAAGCCCTCATAAAAACTCCTTTTTGCTGACCCCGACGAGGCAGAGAACCCAACTCCCTTTGCTTCCTCCTGAAGCAGGCAGAGAACCTAACTCCTTTTGCTTCTTCCTGAAGTAGGCAGAGAACCTTGATCGATTGCTGAAGAAGACCTCTCTCAACCCTCTAAAGACAAGAGACTCTAGTGGAAGAAGAAGAAGTGGAACAATGCTTGGAGTAACTATTGTGAAAGTCCCTCACAAGCTCCCCCTCATAAAATCCTCTCTCTCTCTCCCTCTCTCTCCCTCTCCTCTAGGATTTCTCAGGTCAAGACAGCAGCAAAAGATATGCTTTAAGGTTGAACAAGAGATCTTAAATAGAAGAGCTTTGAAATAGCTCTTATTTTATACAAACCGACTTTATCGTCAAGGCCGATAAAGGTATCGGCCTGGCAGATCAGCATAAATTTTGCTCAATCAGCCCGATCGATTTGGGACGATTAGAGTAATTTTGGTCGCATAGTCTAGGATGATATATATCATCCTGGCCGATTAGTTCAAATCTGAGGAAAATTGTCCTGAACATCGCCCTGAATAGAAGTAGGCCGATGTAAATCATCCACTCCATCATCCCGGTGGATCTTGCGATCGGCTCGGCCGATGTGATCATGCAATCAACCTTAATTCCTTTCCTTAATTACCAGATTAATTTAGACATAATTGTGTTGCATCGTCCATGCCAATAGGATATCGTCCTGCATGATGTCCTAAAATACAAAATACCTAAATTGATCATGGCAATTGATTCTTTCTAATTTGAGCCTATTATCCCGGCCGATACTATATTGTCCAGGTCGATCTGCTTAATGATGGCTGCCTTAACGATGATGCCCTGATTGGGGTTTCTATTTTTGAACTGATCATCTAGACCGATATAAATATCGGCCCAACTGATGTTACCAAAAATAGTAAACTCTAAGAAGCAGTCAGAAATTCTCCTAAGGTGTGTGTGTGCAAAGTTACTTAGCATTAGGAACCATGTCTTTTACAATAGAATCAAGAAAAGGAAAAGTGTACAAAGTGACTCGGACTTAGTCTACCCAATCTTGAGCTGGTTCCAATTATAGTCTGATATTGTGGATCTGAAATGTTTGTAGGCAAGGCAGTCGTAGAAAAATAAGAGTGTTTGATATCATCAAAATCATAATCCATGAAAATAGATTTGTAACAATCTCCCCCTTTTCGATGATGACAAACACACAACGAACAATTCTAAGTAGTTAAAACAATAGTGTACTGGAAGCAGTGCAAACATGGAGAACATCAAATATCAGAACAGAACAGTACAAGTACAAACATACTACTCCCCTTTTTGACATCTCAAAAAGGAGGAGACAAAAACCAATGCAGAAAATAAATAGCAAAAGAAAAAACAAAAACTAATCAACAGAAAAGAAGAAACAAACTAGAAGAAAAACTAGAAAAATGATGACCCCTGATCATCTGAAGGAGGAGGTGGTGGTGGAGGTGCCTACTAAAAGTAGCTCGATAGTGTAGCAAACTGGGCACCAAACCAGACTATGTTCTGGTCATGCTGCTGCTGCTGCTAGTGAGTAACGTAGGCATCAAAACAGACTAGTACCGGATAAGAGAGAAAATTTGGATTGACTGGCCGGGAGACTGTGATTCTGGCCTCCTTGTAGTGCTGGTAGACAGCTTGATCATCAGGCTCCAGGAAACGAGGGTCCAGAGTGGCCCTCGAGGAACTTTCAGATGTGAGACGAGAGCGTTTTCCTCCAGCCACTTTCACAAAATAGCAAGAAATCAGAGATCAGGAAGCAAAGAGAAGAATTTGGTGTGAAGAAAATGGTTGGAAGGGCTCAGTTTATAAAGAATCAGCCAGATCGACCAAGCCAATCGCAAGATCATCCAGGCCGATATGCTTCAATAATTATATATAGGCTGATTGGTCAAAAAGGCAGTCTGATCATTCGAGATGATTAGACATGGGCGATCATCTTGAGGAGTCAAGTTGAACGACTGTTAAAAAAGTAGATCGTCCGAGCCAATTCGTTGGATCGTCCAGGATGATGTCCAATAATGGATCATACCGTCTAAATTTAAAATGTTTAAATCATGTGCCACATGTATCGGCCAGGCCAAATAGGGGATCGTCTGGGCTGATTATCCAAAATGGATCATCTCGGTCGATTTTAAAGATTTTAAATATATATCCACGTGTATCGTCCAGGATGAATAAGAGGATTTATCAGGCCGATTTTCCATAAAGAGAAGAATATCGTCCAAGCTGAAAAATGGATCGGCCAGGCTGATAAGAAATGATTGAAGCAGAAGATGATTAGATCGTTTAGGCCGATAATGGATCATCAAAGATGATGAGAAGCAGAAATTCAAATCAGTCGGCAGAGGGAAGCTTTTCATTATAAATTGATTGGATCGCCCTGGCTGATGGGGGTATCAGCCGGGATGATGTGAAAACAAAATTGAGAATCATAGGATGGAGATGATCAGAGAAGGCCCAAAAAACATCAAAATCTAGTGAAAACAAAAAAAAATGATATGAAAAAGATAAACACAAACAAAATAAGGATTTTTTTTTTCAAGGCATGAATATGACATAGTGCCCATGTTATTAAATTTAAAATTTATAATGATCATTAAGTTAACATCGCCAAAATCCAAAAAATAGTTAGAACAACCAATCCTGTTAACCCTAACTCAGTCTTCTTCAGTGTAAACTGTATTTTGAAAACAAAAATCTAAATCAGAAAAGCCATTTGGTTTAAAAAAGGAGATCCGTTCAAAAAATTATTTTCAAAAAAATATTTTATAGAATAATATATCAAAGTAATTAGTTACAATTAGAAATTTGAAATCAAGTCTTTGGAAAATATCAAGTGACACATGAAGTCTTCTAAGATTTAAAATTTTTAAAAAGAGAAGAAGCTTACTTTTGGTGGGCTCTTTTTATGCCTCTTGTCAATTTGATTGGCGCTCATCTTTTAATTTTTGATACACTTTGTGTGTATATATATATTTTTTTTCAATTTGGCATCATTGTGCATTTTTTTATTAACTTTTATGCAAGCTATATCCCTTTCAAAAAATTTTAAATTTTCTTAGTTATGATTATATCTTCTAGATATTAGAGAAGAAAAATTCACTCTCTAATATAAGGAAGAATGAATCACAAAATATAATAAAAAATCATATGATACTTTTCAATGACAAGATCACAAAAATTTGAAAGTAAAATAAAGACTTTGAACATTATATTTATAAAATAGATTACCGTAGCAAGATTGAAAAGATCCCAGTTTCAAAAACCATTTGTTAAATTGAAATATATTTTTATTTAAAAAAGAAAATTACACCACTAAAGGAGGTTAGAGAAAGAGACACAATCAAGGGTGTTTTCACCCTTTAACAGATTAAGAGATATAAAAGCATTGACTCACAAAATTTCAAAATAAAAAATAAGGCATAAAATATCAATTTCAAAAATGATTTCTAGATCAAAAAACAAAACGAAAGAAGTAAAAGTAAAAATAATAAAAAATAAACAACATATCAGAAATCAGTAGGAATAAAGTTCATGCATTTATGTTAATCACACATAATCTAGTCCTTAAAGTACTGAAAGTGTCGAAGGCCAGTGGTTTAGTAATGATGTCAGCCAGTTGATTTTTAGTTGCAACATGATGTAACTCAATATCTCCCTTGGTCACATGGTCTCTAATGAAGTGATGTCTTATGTCTATGTGCTTGGTCCTTGAATATTGGATAAGATTCTTAAAAATACAGATGGCACTAGTGTTATCACAAAGTATTGGATATGTACCTATAGGTAATCCTAAATCCAAAACTTATTATTTCAACCAAAGGACTTGGGCCACACATCTTCCTAAAGCAATGTACTCAGCTTTAGTAGTGGAAAGTACAACAGAGTTTTACTTTCTATTAGACCAGGAGACTAAAGACTGTCCTACGAATTGGCAAGTCCCAAAAGTGCTTTTTGTATCCACCTTACATCCTGCAAAATCAGAATCAGAATATACAATAATCTCAAAAGAAGTGTTGTGCCTAGGGTACCAGATTCCTAAGTTTTGGGTCCCTAAAAGGTATTTAAGAATTCTCTTAACTGCAGTCAGGTGGGATTCCTTAGGATCAGCTTTAAATCTAGCACAAAGATAAATGCTAAACATGATATCAGGTCTGCCAGCAGTCAAGTAAAGTAAAGATCCAATCATCCCTCTACACTTCTTTTGATCAACTAATTTTCTATTAGGGTCCTTATCCAACTGAACACCTGAGGTCATGGGAGTATTAATTGGCTTGGCTTTGTCGATTTCATATTTCTTTAAGATGTCCTTTATGTACTTTGATTGATTCAGAAAGGTTCCATCATCCAATTGTCTTATGTTAAACCCCAAAAAGTAGGACAACTCTTCCATCATCCTCATCTCGAACTCCTTACTCATTATTTTAGAAAAATCATCACATAGCCTTTTATCAGAAGATCCAAAAAGTATATCATCGACATATATCTAAATAATGAGTAAATTATCTCCTACTTTCCTCAGGAAAAGGGTGGCATCCACACTCCCCTTAACAAACTCCTTCTCTAGTAAAAATGTGCTAAGCCTCTCATATTAAGCTCTAGGTGCCTTCTTTAATCCATATAAAGCCTTTTTTAAATTGAAAATATGATTTGAAAATTTGGAACTCTCAAAACCTGGGGGTTATTCTACAAACACATCCTCTTTTATTACCCCATTTAAAAAGGTACTCTTAATGTCATTTTGAAAAAGCTTAAATCCCTTATAACAGACAAAGGCTAATAGCACTCTAATGACTTCTAATCTAGCTACAGGGGCAAAGGTCTCTTCAAAGTCTATCTTTTCTATTTGGTTGTACCCCTTAGACACTAATCTTGCCTTATTCCTAAACACTACACCAGAATCATTCATCTTATTCTTAAAGACCCATTTGGTTCCAACCACACTTTATCTCTTTGGTCTTTCTATAAGCTCCAAAACATCATTCCTAACAAATTGGTTCAACTCCTCTTGCATGGCTAATATCCAAAACTCATCATAAAGGGCTTGATTGATATTGGTGGGTTCAGTCATTGAGATAAAGGAAGAGTGGTTCACTTTCTTTCTAAGTCCATATCTAGTTCTAACTCCTTCAGAAGGGTCTCCTAAGATCAGTTATTTGGGGTGACTCAAAGAGTATCTCTAATCTCTAAGAAAAGTGTGTGTAGGTTCAACCCTTTCCTCCATATCTTCATTTTCTACTCCTTGGGTAATCTCTCCTACTCCTTCAGTGTTTTGGGGGTCTACCCTCTTCTCCAAATTTTCTACTCCAATGGTAATCTCTCCAAAATCATCATCCTCAACTCTAGGCTTCCTAGAATCAGATTCATTAAATACTACATGAGTTGTCTCCTCCACCCCCAAATTCCTTTTATTAAACACCCTAAAAGACTTCCCAACACTAGAATATCCTAAGAACACTCCTTCATCAGATTTTGGGTCAAATTTTCCTAAGTGAGACTTCCCATTATTGTGAATGAAAACCTTACAACCAAAGACATGAAGGTGGGAAAGATTTGATGTTCTATCTTTAAGGATCTCATAGGGTGTCTTATCTAATTTGGCTCTAACATTTACCCTATTCAACACATAACAAGCTGTGTTAACTGCTTCAGCCCAAAAGTATTTTGGAAGTGAATACTCAGCAAGCATGACTCTAGCGGCTTCCACTAAGGTCTTGTTCTTCCTTTCAGCTACCCCGTTCTGCTGAGGGGTCCTAGAAGCTAAGAAGTTGGGGCTAATCCTCTTATCCTCACAAAAGTCTCCAAATCTCTCATTTTCAAACTCCCCCCCATGTTCACTATGGATGGTCAAAATCTCACAACCTAGCTTTTCTGGATCCAAGTGAAAAAGGTTCTAAACTCATCAATAGACTCATTCTTATGTGACAAAAATCTAGTACAAGTAAACCTCGAGTAGTCATCGACAATCACAAAACCATAGACTTTCCCTCCTAAGCTGCCAGTGTTAATGGGTCCAAACAAATCCATGTGAAGGACTTATAAAGGTCTAGAAGTGCTAATGTTCTTAATGGAGTGAAAAGTGATGTGGACTTGCTTTTCTAATTGACAGGCATCACAAAGGTGGTCTTTTGAAAACTTAAATTTGGGGACACCTCTAACTAGGTCTTTCTAGGTCACTTTCCTAAGGGTTTTCATACTGGCATGACATAATCTCCTGTGCCACAACCATGAATCATCAACAACAATTTTTAAGAAAAATGAAGCAGCATATTCAATATTATTTAAATCAAGCATGTAAACATTATTGATCTGCTTTCCCTATAAAATAGTATTATTATTTAAGATGATAATGCATAAATTTGCCAAAAAAAAATTTGATGAAGCCCTTATCCCAAAGCTGACTGATGTTGAGCAAGTTATGTTTCAGTTCATCTACAAGCAAAACATTTTCAATCAGAAGGTTCTGGAATTTCCAATTATACCTGAGCCTACCACCTTCCTGGTGGTGTTGTCTCCAAGAGTAACCTTGCCTCCTGTCCTGGTCTCCAACAAAATGAATTGATTGGCATCACCAATCATATGTCGAGAGCATTCGCTGTCCAGGTACCACATGCTCTCATGAGGTCTTTTGTGAGAGCTTGCCTATAAAATTATCAAATGTCAAATTTAGGAACCCAAACTTATTTGGATTCCTTCTTATGGAAAGTAGAATGTAATGTATGTTGTGAATCATATAACTTGGGTCTCCAGACCCAATGTGAACTATGGTGAATGGTGCAAGTGTGAGCTATGTGTCCTAGTATGCCACATGAAAAATATCTAACTTCAGGAAAAGGATGCACTAATCTACTCATGTGGTGATGCTTCTTTTTATGTGATGCATATAATGATGGTTTTTTATTTTCATAAGTTTTTATATTTTCTAACTTTTTAAACTCCTTTTCTAACTCAGCATAAGATGATTTTAAGGAATCATGTGCATCAGATAATTCAGCATACTTTTTGTTTAATGCATCAAACTCATCAAGTAAAGATATGTGATTGCTATTAATTATAAAATGATCTTTAAGAAGGATTTCATGCTCTTTTTGTAAATTAAAAAATTCCAATTTCAAGTTGGTATGTGTTTTCTTAAGTTTCCTGTATGATGCATGAATTTATTTTGAAACTTCAAGTAGTTGCTCATAAGTTAGTTCACATATCTCTTCTTGGTCACCATGACCAAGATGATCGTTTTCCATTAAGCATAAGTTTATTGTCTCCTCTTCAGATTCAGTCTCAGAGGAGTCTGATGTAGAATCCGCCTAAAATGCCTTTTGGAATCTCTTCTTGTCCTTATTGAACTTGGGTTTCTCCTCACCCTTTTCCTTGTTTGGGTTAAGTGTAGGGCAATCACCTTTAACATGTCCTGGCTTCCTGCATTCAAAACAAATCATATCATTAGAACTCTTAAAATTTTTGTTTCCCTTACATTTATTCCACTTTTGATGGTTATTTTTCTTCTTTCTTAGAAAGCTTTTAAATTGCCTTGTGATTAAGGCAACATCATCGCTTTCAGACCTGGAAGATTCAGTGTCCGTGTTATTGGCCTTCAGTTCCATAGTTTTCTCTTTCTTTTTCTCACATGCAACAAGACTTCTTTGATTCACCCCTTGCTCATAAGCAATGAGTGAGCCAAGTAAGTTATCAATCAAATAATTATTCAAATCTTTAGATTCAGTAATTGTAGTAATTTTAGTATCAAAAGAGGAAGGCAAGCATCTCAAAATTTTATGCACCTTTTCATAGTTAGTGAGTTCTCTTTCTAAGGCATGAAAAGAAGTTACAATTGAGTGAACCTTGTATACATTTTCGAAATTGATTCAAATGATTTCATACAAAAAAAGTTCGTAATCATGCAACAAAATATTTAATTAAGATTGCTTGACTTCTTTAGTTCCTTCATAAGTAAGACACAATTTATCCCAAAATTTTTACCAGTTGTGCAAGTTGAAACACGTATGTAATCTTCAAATTTTAAAGCACAGAAAAAATAGTTCAAACATTTTGCATTAAATTGTGCTAAATCCCTATCATCATGAGTCCATTCAGTAAAAGGAAGAGGAACATTAACTCCATTAAGTTTACCAGTCGGAGGTGTATAACCATCCTTAACAAGCATCAACATGCGATAGTCAAGTGATTGTAAAAAAGTAGACATGCGAGTTTTCCAAAAATCAAATGGAATATTGTCAAACAAAGGTGGTCGGGTATAGGAATATCCTTCCACAGTATTACGATTAACGGAGTTAGGATCAAAATTCAAAAAGTTTTTAAACTTTATTTTTATGAATCTTGCTCTGATACCACTTAAAAGTTTGTTAGGGATGTTAAGCCCTTATGAACTAACCCAAAGCTACCCAAGAGGGGGGGGGGGGGGGGGGGGGGGGGGGGGGGTGGGGTGAATTGGTATTTTAAAAATATTTAAATCAAAACACAACCATAAAAACTCAAACCAAAATCACCATAAAAAAATCAAAGTGCGGAAGAATAAATGTGGAAAGCCGTAGTAAAAGGACAAATATTTATAGTGGTTCGGTCAACTCGACCTATGTCCACTCCCCGGAGGAGCCCTTTGGGCATTGCACTAAACACAGTGACTCTCCTTTTACTCTCATAGCAAGGTAGAGAAACCCTCACAAAAACACCTTTCTGTCGAACCCGGTGAGGCAGAGAACCCAACTCCTTTTGCTTCCTCCTAAAGCAGGTAGAGAACCTAACTCCTTTTGCTTCCTCCTGAAGCAGGCAGAGAACCTTAATCAATATCTAAAGAAGACCTTACTCAACCCTCCAAGAATAAGAGACTCTAGTGCAATAAGAAGAAGAAGTGGAATAATGCTTGGAGCAACCCTTGTGAAACTCCCTCAAAAGCTCTCCCTCACAAAATCCTCTCTCTCTCTCCCTCTCCTCTATGCTTTCTCAGGTTAAGACAGTAGCAAAAGATATGCTTTAAGGTTGAACAAGAGATCTCAAATAGAAGAGCTTTGGAATAGCTCTTATTTTATACAAATTAACTTTATCGTCTAGGCCGATAGGGGTATCAGCCTGGCAGATCAGCATAAATTTTTCTCAATCAACCCAGTAAGTTTGGGATGATTAGAGTAATTTTGGTCACATCGTCTAGGACGATAGAATATCATTCTGACTGATTAGTTCAAATCTGAGGAAAGTCATCCTGAACATCGCCCTGAATAGAAGTAGGCCGATGTAAATCATCCATGCCATTGTCCCGATCGGTGCTACGATCGGCCCAGCCGATGTGATCGGGCAATCAGCCTTAATTCCTTTCCTTAATTACCAAATTAATTTAGGCCTAATTATGCTGCATCATCCAGATCGATAGGATATCATTCTGGATGATGTCCTAAAATACAGAATACCTAAATTGATCATGGCGGATGATTCTTTCTGATTTGAGCCTACTATCCCGACCAATATAATATCATCTAGGACGACCTACTTAATGATGGCTGCCTTAACCATGATGCCATGATTAGAGTTTCTATTTTTGAACCGATCGTCTAGGCCGATATAAATATTGGCCCGACTGATGTTACCAAAACCAGTAAACTCTAAGAAACAATCAGAAATTCTCCCAAAGTATGTGTGTGCAAAGTTACTTAGCATTAGGAGCCACATCTTTTATAATAGACTCAAGAAAAGAAAAAGTGTACAAAGTGACTCGGACTTAGTCTACCCAATCTTGAGCGGTTCCAATTGCAGCATGATCTTATGGACCTAAAATGTTAGTAGACAGGGCCGTCATAGAAAAATAAGAGTGTTTACTATCATCAAAAACATAATCCATGAAAACATATTTGTAATAAAAGTAACCTTGCACACACACACTTGAGAAAAAAATGCTGATTATTTTTTAGTTCACTATTTTTTATCACATCATCTTTAATGTTCCAGACATCATCCTGGACGATCAATTAAAAATAAAAACCCTAATTAGGGCATCCTGGTTAAGACAACCATCATTAAACACATCATCCCGGACGATGTTATTATCATCTTGGATGAAAGGATCAAATTAGAACGAATCAGCCGCATATCAGTTAAGGCATGTTTTTTTTTTGACATTGTTCAGGATGATATCATGGATGATATAACATAATTATGCCTAAATTAATCTAGTAATTAAGGAAAGTAATTAAGGTTTGATTTCATGATCACATCATCTTGGACGATCGCAGGATCATCTAGGATGATCAATTAACAAATCTTAAAATTTTCTTGATGATTAAACATTGGCTTGCAACTATTCAAGGAAATGCTCTGGACAATTTGTGATGTTTTGAACTAATCATCTCGGATGATCAAGAGATCATCCTGGATGATTAAGTTACTTTTTCATCATCGAGACTCCCATTCAGGGCAATATGCTGGACAATATTCCTTAGATTGAACTAATCATATAGGATGATATACTATAATCATGGACGATATACTATCATCTTGGATGATATACTATCATCTTGGATGATATAAATAAAATTCCTTCTGATCGTCCCAAATCATCCTGACTGATTGAGCTGAATTTGCACTGATCTTACATTATGATATTAATATCATCCTGGACGATAATGACGGTTTGTTTCAATTAAGTGTTATTCCAAAGCTCTTCTATATAAGACCTCTTATTTCAGCCAAGAGGGTATCTTTTGCTGATGTTTTGACCTGAGAGAGCCTAGAGGAGAGGGAGAGAAAGGGAGAGAGAGAGAGGATCTTATGAGGGGGAGTTTTTGAGAGGTTTCACAAAGTTTGCACCAAGTAAGGATCCAAGTCATCTTCTTCAATCATTATCCCTTATCCTTGAAGGTTTGAGAGAGGGACACATCAGCAGTCGATCAATATTCTCTGCTTGTTTCAGGAAAAAGCAAAAGGAGTTGGGTTCTCTTCCTCACCGGTGTCGGTGGAAAGAAGTTTTGTAAAGGCTTCTCTGCCTTGCTATGGGAGCAAAAGGAGAGTCACTGAGTTTAGTGCAATACTCAGAGTACGCCTCCATGGAGTGGACGTAGGTCGAGTTGACCGAACCACTATAAATTTTTCTATTTTTTATTATTGCTTTTTCTGCATTTAATTTTTGCCCTTTGATTTTCTTTGTGGTGAAATTTGGTTTGAGTTTGGGTTTTTGATTGAAAGATTTTTAAAATATCAATTCACCCCCCCCCCCCTCTTGGTTAGGCTTGGGCTAGTTCATAAGGGCTTAACATCCCTAACGAACTTTCATGTATTAAGTATAAATAATTTTTTTTTCTTTTTTCGTGTGAGGTTCTTTTAGAATTTGTTTTGAGAAGTCTAAGAGAGACCATAATTAGTGAGATACATTATTTGCAATGGTTCGTAAACATTGTAGTGAGAAAATAATCCATTGGAAAGGAAAGGGTTTATAGAGATAGAATAATCGTAGGAAGGCCATAAACCTTTCTTTAAAGCTATATAAGCTCGATAGAGATTTATGTTGCATATGATCTAATTCATAACTAGTATAAATGAGTGTACTAAGGAAAAAAGTAGGATCTTCATTATCATTAGTCTAAAAAACTTTAATTACTAATATCTTAATTATTTTTGCATTTCTCATCAGAGATATTGATTATCCCTAATTTCATTTCATAGGATAAATACCATAGGTTGAGTAGATAACACTAAAAATATCTAACTATAGCACATAATGTCTTAGTGGGATCGACACTCTCTCATAAATTTTATTACTTGATCGGTACGTACACATACTTTTTATTGGGATTTATCTAAGTAAGATTAAATTAAACTTAGAATAACCCCCCCCCCCCCCCCCCCCCCCCCCCCCCCCCCCCCCCAATCAAGTTTTTGACACCATTATAAGGAAAATTTACTTTTGCTTTTGTAATTATTCTATATTTCCCAAAAACCTTCAGATTATTTCTACTTCTATCTTATTTTATTATTATTATTTGTGAATAGTGAAAGTGTTAATATTACCAAATTTTATTCTTTAAATTTATTTTGTTATATTTTAATTTTTATGATTATTGGCATATGTGTAGCAGAGCTAGAAAGGAGCCTTTTTAATTGATTTAGAAATTGAAATGACCCTTATATAAATAAGAAAATCTAAAAATACTTTAGCACTATAAATGGTTGAACCAGATCAAGATCAGGATCATCCTAGACCATTTAGGGAGTATGCCATTTTATTAGTAGATAGAACTCATTAGAGTATAAACGAATATATTATACATGCAAATAACTTTGAGATGAAATATGTCATTATCCGAATGGTATAGAATTTTTAGTTTGGTGAAACTCATGTTAAGGAACCCACCATATATTTAGCTAGTTTCATAAAAATTTACACAACATTCAAGTATAATGGAGTCAATTATGAGGCCATTAGACTTCATCTGTTTTCACTTTCTCTTGTTGCAAATCAGGACCCAGGTCTTGTGATTTGATGATAACAAATATTATTGGATCTCTATTATGCTATATCTTGTTACTATTATTTTTCATATTTGTTTCTTGTGCATTAACATTTTAGGTCCACCATACATTTTGTAAATGATCAACTCAATATTGGGTAGAATAGGGTTAAGTGTCTAAAAGAGTCTATATTTTCTATTTTTATTTAGTTTTACATTTTTTGAGCCAAGTCTTGTATTTAGTGGATATTAAACTTGATGACCATGTACACACACACTAAAGGGAGTGAGATAGAGAGAAAATTAGAAGTGGAATTTTTTAAACTAATCATAATATATGATGTATATCATACTAGATGATCTTAATAGTATAGATTGATCAATTGAAATCAAGATCTCAACCGCCAAATATAATTTAGGAAATATTTTAAATTTTAAATTTTGTAATAATCATACTGTATGATAGGTTTTGTACTGTATGATATATTTAAAGAAAGCTTGCCAAAATTAATCCTGTAATTAGCAAATAAATTTGGATTAAATTATCTAGCTAGATTGTACAGGATGTTTGGACTCAATCAACTATATGACTAGATCTTTTCATGGGATGATATTTAATCCTTGTCAATCCTACTAGATGATATGCCAAGTCATTTGAACTAATCGTAATGGATGATGCTCAAATCTTACTAGCCGATCTGCTCAATTTCTTGAAATAATTATACAATGCCTTACTCTTCGTACAGTATTAATAGGGCTATTTAAACTAATCATACTATACGATCAGTGTTGATAGAATTAAAGTTTTGGGATTTTTATAAAGCCTTGTATTTAAGCTCTCTAATTAGACTTGTTTCAAGTCTTTGGTATTTGAGTTTTCTATAGAGAGAGCATAGAGAAGAGGTTTTAGAGGGCTTTGGGAAGGATAAAGGGGAAGTCGTGTGTGAGGAAGAGGAGTGTGAGAGCTTTCACATATTTTCTCTAAGAAAGCTTCAGTCTTATTTCCTCCAAATGTCTTTTTCAATTTCTTGGGTGACTTTGGGAAGAAGATCATCAGTCCAAAGACCATTGAGGTTCTCTACCTTCATCTAAAGGGTTAAAAAAGGAGGCGAGATTCTTTGCCTTCACCAGAATGGTGAAAAAGAGGTTTTGGTTTTCTGCTATCACTAGGATGGTGAAAAAGAGGTCGAGGCTATCTGCCTTCACCAGGAGGGTGGAAAAGAGGTCAAGATTCTATGTCGCACCTGAATAGTGAAAATATTGTAAAGGCTTCTTTGCCTAGTTATTGGGATTAGATGAGATATGCTAAAGGTTTAGTGCAATACTCAGATAGTACTCCGGGGAGTAGATGTAGATCATTGTTTGATTGAACCACTATAAAATTCTTGTGTGCTAATTCTTATTTTTATTTTTCTACACTTTACTATTTTTGTATTATATTTTGGTGATAATTACTTGTTAAAATTTATGATTGATATATCATTGTGTTGATTAAACCCTCATCACCATTATTATAACCTTTGATTAGTTTCTTAGCTTCCATAATAGATGACAGAAATGCTTAATTTTTAATTAAAGAAAAATCCAAAAATTTATGTTTTTTGTTTTAAAGTTAGCACCTAGTTTTTAAAACTACCAATTTACCCTCCCTCTTAGTGTGCCTAGGGATAGTTCACTTAGGCTCAATATCATATATTAAACTTTCATCTCTAAGGGATAATGTTAAATTAGGGTTGAATTCCTTACCATTAGGCCTAATAATCACTTGGAATAAGTTGACACATAAGTTCTTAACAAAATATTTCCCACTATCTAAAACTACTAAGCTTAGAAAAAAATATAACTTTCTTTTCCCAATTTGATGAAGAGTCAATCTATGAGAGGTGAGAAAGATTTAAAGAGATTCTTAAAAAGTTCCCTCATTATAGTTAGAAGTGCATACTAAATTGTGTGGTGTTCACCAGTCTGGTCCTATAATGAAGATGAAAATTAGATGGATGGTATATTATTAGCCATCAATGATAGGTGATTAAAATGAATGGTTCATGTCATTATTATCAGTTTCAAGTGCATGGTGTAGTGCTAAATCAACCACAAAATATTCTTCATTCAACCATCACTTCATTGCCATTTAAAAGATTCCTTCACTCAAAATTATAGTAAATAATGTATAACATCAAAGCTAAATTCTAAATCTAGTTAAAAGAACTTAAATGTTTTGAAAATGCATTTGTAGGCTCAATATAACCTCAGGTTGTTTAAGGAAAAGATGATTTTAGCACATAACAAAATTGTTTGTTCAAGAACTTTTCAAGTAGGAGACTTGGTCCTGGTTCAATAGAGACCCATTTTGGCCCATCAAAAGGTAGACAATAAATTTGAACTAACATGGTAATGTCCATTCTTGCTGAGAAAGTCTATCAAGGAGTTTTTGGGTGAAAGATTTTCTATTCTTCATAGGGCAAGCTAACTTTCCAGCTGTGCTCCATTCTGATAGCATATCGTAAGCTAGAAAATCACTAATCATACAAAGTAATATAGCTTTAAGGATAAAATTTTATTTAATTGAGAAGTCATATATGCAGACACCTTCTTCCCACAAGAATATGAGGTCATCTGTTAATAGTTGTAAAAAAATATTAATATTTGCTTTTGGATTATATGGTGTTAGTATTACAAGTGTCAAGAACATGTACGAGGTTGTCAACACATCTTTAATAAAAGGTTGTATGACTTTAATATAATAAGCCAATAAATGTAAGGTGCAATTGTATGACTGTATCGAGTAAAACCATCAATATATAATCCCAATCTTATATTATATAGATTAACATCAAATTAAGAATTTATCAGATCAAAGTGTTTCCATGCTTCAGTATCTAATAGATGAGAAAGATCACTACTATAAGCTAACTTCTCCTTATGCCATCTTATATGAATTGTTGAACTCATTGATGCATAGCAGCGCTGAAGTCTTAAAAAAATTGGTAAAGAAAATAACCAACAATATGGAAGGTCTTTCTTTTGACATTATTTTATCGAGTTGGGTTTGAACCAAGACACATTACATGTATGACACAAACTTTTGTCACATCATACTTTTAGTACCACATACAACTATTCATACAATAATCATATTTTAAAGCAATGAGACCAAACTTTGATACTAATTTATTCATTTGATATAAATTTGTGTGAATTAAATTATGCGCTAATTTATTTTCTTGAGAAGACCAATGAAGTCAGCACTCCCGGGGAATATTATATTTAGTTTTTATACTAAGTATAGTAACAGTAACTGATAAATCTAAATGAGTTATGCAATCATCTTAAATTAGTTTTTGAGTAGTATATAGTAATTCAAAGAATTTCCTTGTTTCTATGTTAGGTGGCTCTTCCATGTGTCCTCTTAAATTCAGACTCGCTACATTAAAAAAAAAATAGTTATTCTCATGTCTATTAATTTGATCTTCATTCATTATTCTAGAAGCTATTGATGGACTGGCATGAGTATTTTTATGTGGCTTATACTCACCATGTGAGGTTCAAAACTAATATCCAGGAATAAATCCCATACGATATAAATCTAGCTTAACATCCTTGAGTTTAAGAAAAGCTTAATTTTTGTATTTGGAGCATGGACATAAATCAATTTGGATTCATGACGGGTAGGTCGACTATGGAAGACATACATTTATTAAGATGTTTGATGGAGAAATATAGAGAAAATAAGGAGGATCTACATATGATATTTATTGATTTAGAAAAAGCATATGATAAAGTTCCAAGAGAAGTGCTATGGAGAATTCTTGAAAAGAAAGGAGTTAATAATGCTTATATTCAAATCATTAAAGATATGTATGCAGGAGCTATTACTTGTGTTCAAACACAAGGTGGTTTGACCAAGTATTTTCCTATTTCGGTTGGATTACATCAAGGATCAGCCTTAAGCCCATATCTTTTTGCATTAGTCATGGATGTTCTCTCTAAATATTTGCAAGAGGATGTACCTTAGTGTATGCTTTTTGCTGATGATATTCTTCTTGTTGATAAGACTAGAGAGGGAGTTGAAGGTAAACTTAAATTATAGAGGTCAACCTTATTCTAAAGGTTTTCATTTGAGTAGATCTAAAAAGGAATATATGGAGTGTATTTTAGTAGTAATAGACCTAGTGAGGGGATTATGACTTTGGACGATCAAGTTATTAATAAGAGTACATGTTTAGATATCTGGGATCTATTGTTCAGAGTGATGGTGATATAGATGGGGATATTATCAGTAGAATTCAAGTTGGATGGTTGAAGTGGAGGAATGCATCAAGCTTGTTGTGTGATATAAAAGTACCATCAAACTTAAGGGAAAATTCTATAAGTGGTGGTGAGGCCAGCAATGATTTATCATGCTGAAAGTTGGCCATTAAAAGAGAAGCATAATACTAAGTTTAGTGTGGCAGAGATTAGGATGCTCAGTTGGATGAGTGGCTTTACCCTTAGAGATAGGATACGAATGAGCATATATGAGAAAATGTTGGAGTAGCTCCTTTAGAAGATAAGATTAGAGAGAGTCGCCTTAGATGGTTTGGTCACATAAAATGGTGGCCTTTCATTAACCTACTTAGGAAAGTAGAGGTATTAGATTTGACTTATGTTAAGAAAGGTAGAGGCATACCTAAAAAGACTTGGTTAGAAAATATTAGGAATGACCTTTCTTTATTAGATTTAAACTAGAATTTGACTTTTAATAGGACACAATGGAGAAAAAGGATTCATGTAGTTGACCCCACCTAGAGGGATAAAGTCTTGATGTTGTTTTTGTTGTTGTTGTTGTTGTTGTTGTTGTTGGAGCATGGACATCTAAACATTCCATTTGATTCAAATGAAGGTGGTTAACAAGTAACATGTATGAATGAATCAACTCCCTCAATAATTCATTTGTCAATGTTTTTCATCTTGGTAACAATATGTTATACATCCAATACCTCTCCTCTTGGATATTCATAGGGATATTGAATTAATAATGCTAAAATAAAATAATTGTACAAAATTTATTATTTTGATGTGCAATGCTAAGGATATAGAGTACTTAGGTATCAAAGTCTACATAATCACTGACATACACCTTATAAATTGTCCAATTTATAGCTAACGAATGACAAAAAACCCTAAACCTTAAAATCTAAAATCTCTCAATGTCAAGTTAGTAAATCCTAAACATTAAAAATCACATATAATCATGAATAAATTCATTTTAACATCACTAAGATTCTCTTATACATCACTCAATCTCATGTATAATAATTCAAATTGAAATTACCTTTTAATATCAGTTCAAAAAACTCATTTCATAATTCTATACCCCAAGAAATTAGTTAGTGCATCAAAATAAATGAACAAAAAGTTCTCTAAACATAAAAATATTTACAATACAACAAGATCTACGAAGTTATACAACACTGAGTGGAAAAAACTCTCTAAACTTGTAATAATGTGTGTTCTAAAAGGTTCAAATTGCATTAAAAAGAAAAGGTGTAAAGAGAATGAGGTTTACTTTCTAATTCTAAAAGAAATGGAGAGAAATGAGTAAGAAATCACTTGGATGGGAAAATGAGGGCAAAGAAGCCATGGGCTTTGTCTTTGGGTGGAAATTCATGAAAATGAAGAAGAGGGAAGTTGGGGCAAAATAGGGACTTTTCAAGCATATTTTTTTTCAAAAATTTCCAGGAGACATGAATTACTTTTCAACGACTAGCAATTCGACATAAAAAATACATCACGAGGCATAGTAATCGGTGGAATTTTCAGTAGAATGTTTATGTAAGACTTTTTGGTGTAAAAATCATCTGTATTGAGCGTTAATTTTTTCACCGGTAATTCTAAAAGTTTAAGAAAATATTCTGCTAGAAATTTCATCGATTTTGCATGATTTTTCTATAGTGATGTAATACTCAACAAGGAATTGATGATCAAGACTTACATAACTTCTTATTTCCCTCTACTATGGGTATTTATCTACATATTATTTTAGTCAATCCATCATATGAATAGATGCATGAGAACCAACTGTTGTAATATTCACCCTTTCACCATCACTTTCCTTTAGCCTGGGGCCTTATAAAGAACTCTCACGCTATCCAACATATGCTTTGTCGTAATATTATTCTTGAAGTAGGGGGTATGAAGAAAATATTACCAAACTTTATTTTTAATCATTTTCTATCCCTTGAGTCAAAATGAATTTAATAAACAACTTGGATCATCCACTACAATAAAATCCTCACAAGATTTCACAATCCCAAAAAAAGAAGCAATTACACAATATAGTCTTAGGATATGTTACTGAATATATCTTAGAGTTGATGTATAGTCTTTGCTATCCAATATGTATGATCTTGTGTTATCAAGTTTTGATGAGCGCTCTTGTTGGATTTTAGGATTGCCTTGGAGAAGATAATGAGGAGGGGAGATAAGATGGAGAGAGAATGTGAGGGTGTTGGGATTTTCCCTTGTGGAAATTTAGATTTATTGCAAATACTTGAAGTAATATGTGTTTTAATTGCTTTCATTATCTATGAATGACTGTGGTCTCCGAAAATTCAGCCCCGACCTCCGCCCGCTTATTGCTTTTTCTTCTACGGGGAGTTTTAACGGAATAAGTTCCAGTATAAATTTTGGAAGGTAGATGAGTTTGTAGATAAGACACTACCCAGAGATTTCACCCTCATTTTGTGAGGACTTTATGATATGAGTTTTGGTTTCCTATAGGCGTAAGCCCTTATAGTTAATTGCCCCTCCCGATCATGAGAGAGAACTTTCAATTAAGGCTAGTCGTCAATTAGATACATAGAGAATACGTGGTATCTGGCATATAGTAGCATCATGGGTTTGGATTTGGGAATTTGAAAAGTTGGATATTTTGTAGGGTTTGATATTTAAAATGGAAATTTCACCATCTTGCGCTTAAAGCGGATGGTAGGGGAATGGATGATGGACCCGATAAAGATCCCATGGTTTCGTCATCCTGAGCCATCATGGTCCCTGGTATACTTAGTCAGAGGAGGTAGTCGACTTAACCTGATAGAAGGATCCTTGTCGGCAACCATGGATTGCTTCTTCCAATGGTACCTTATAAACCTGGGGTGAATGTTTATCTAAGGGGACAAATTTGAATCCCTCTTAGCTAACAGAGGGCTTTATGCCCTATCGATCATATCCTATTGGTTCATATCTCAAGGTTTAATGTCACTAAGGAGCGTATTGGCTCTGACCATAATCGGCATTTCGTAGTGCCATTTGGCGGCAAAAGCACTCAATGCAGAGGGCCCCGGATCATAACCGTTTATCTTGTGGGCCATTTGGCGGCAAAACTATCGGTTAGAGGTAACATACCACGTCCTTATTGGCAGGAGATTATTTGAGAATGGATCCTAGTAATATTTTTGATTAGGCATTAACTTTTTATGAGCTAAAGTAAATTTCAATTTGTCCACCCGGCAAACTATTACGGAGGGTGGATGGATTTTTCTTTAGGTGGTTTGATAGTATTATTTCAATTTTAAATATTTGGATTCTATCAATTTTAGAATTTTAGATTTTTGTGGATATTTGAGTGAAGTTTGGATACTTGAAGTTAACCCCTCCGGTTGAGATTTTTTGTTCAACACCGCCATCATCAGGGTAAAAGGGGCTATTTTTCTTTGAAAATATTTGTATTTAATGGATGAACCTTGTCAACTCAATCGAGCTGTCGACAGAGGATCGGGTTTCGTAGGCTTTATGCCTTTGTTAGTGAATTCTCATAATTATAGGCCTTGAAAGCCTAATATGAATGTATTAAAACAAATATACCAGTTGCTTCCACCGTATACTTATTTGATTGTTTGAACCATGTCGACTTCTATTGATCCGTATAAAAGGATCGGGTTCGAACTTAAATTCACTTATTAACCTACGCAACATCCCTAGATGTCACGTGTGTACCAATAATACGCTCTTCGGGGCCCATGCGGGTGTTTGGGGGTATTTTATAGTTGTTGATTGAACCATGTCGACTCCTATTTACCTGCTTAGGAGGATCTGGTTCAAATGTATTGACCCACGCAGCATCCCGGGGTGTTACGTGTGTACCAATAACACACTCATCGGGGCCCATACATATTTTTGGTTATATTTACCCCTTTGTGTACTTACGTGTATATAAATTATAGTGCACGTACGGGGGCATTTTAGATATTTTAGTTATACAGACAACTGCCATTTGAACATGCACAACTTTCAATTTGAGAGTTTGAACACACCTTTTATCAACTTATACTAGTATTGTGGATCCGGTGGCGTGTTGCAGCAGCTTTTGTACTGAGTTATTTGCTGCTTTGTATAGGTAGATTATCGTGCACTACTTGCATGATTTATGCAGGTAGATCATAGAGCACTAACTCATCTCCTGCTTTCCATTTGTAGATGCTTGTAGATAATATGTGGTATATATTGGGTCTTCTACGACATCTTGTAAGAGCTCATATCTGCTACAATTCCCTTTTGTATTTACCCTGCAGATGACACATCGGGTGTACGACAGCTCTTCTATAAAGTCTTGTAGATATTTTGCACTTGTCATATCTCATTTGCTTCTGCTTACAAATAGCATGTAGTATGTATAACGAGTACTTTACAACCCTTTGAATATTTGTACTTCACTATGTATCATCTATCCTTGCTTATAGAGGGCTGGTGCATTTGACTGATGTTGGACAATTATCGACCATGGAGATGTTATAGTGTCTTTGCCACAATAATTGGTTGGTACCTTGAATGTGCTACGGACATGATGTCTCTTTTACCTTTCTTCATGTACTTGATTGTAAACATGTCTTCTATACTCATTCATAGACAAGTTGTATTGTCTTATACTATTTATATATCTTCGTTAGTGTCCCTAGGTGGACGTAGTAAAGATTACTACAATCTTCTCACATGCCCTTATCAATTTCATTGCTTGCAAGCTTGGGTACATTGGAGATCTCATGCCACTATTTATAGTCAAATTATGCACATTGTCTCGATCATTGTTAGTGGATGAAAGAATTATCTTTGTCCACTACATGTCATTATGTGCTTGCAAGCAAGTGATATGCAAGAATTTGTTTATCACTACTGTTGACCCCTACACATAAAACCATGAGAAAAGAGGAGAAAAAGATGATTTAGGTAATGTGTGCTTTGACAAAATGCATCACTTAAAGGGTCAAATGACCTCCGAATGCCGAATGGATGGTATCATTATGATCAGGACACTGAACTCTACTGGGTCGAGGCCCCTTGCAATTGAATCGGACGAGATCAGTCAAAAGGGATGACCGACACCCGAAATTAAAGTGCAAGACTAATCAAACGATCCCGGATCGATGAACAGACTTCATAACTGCATCCGGAAAGTTGCCAACCTATAAAAATTGCATTTTTTTTTATTCCATTCGGAGTATCTAGATTGGTAGCACAAATCCCAATATAATGTAGAGATGCGCATATCGAGGAAACGAGGCCTTGAAGACGCTTAGATGACATCTGATCGACAAACAGATAGCGCCATTGCGTTCGAAACGTCGTCGGCATTAAGAGTCTATATTTTATTTGATCAAATTAGATCGTTTGGTGTCACAAATGTTTAAAGGTTAATCCAAATATGATGCAAAAGCACGCGTTATGAGGGAAATTAACCTCGTCGAAGACGACATGATATATGATCATGAAACAGACAGCATCATTGCATCCAGAACATTGTTAACCATTGAAAACTGCATTTTTTTTATTTAATTTGAAGTGTTCATAATGGTGGCACGAATACCGAGGTAATAATATAGATTTCAAGGAAAATTGGCATCGTCACTGTCTAAATGATGTCTGTTTGCGAAACAGATTTCTCCATCGCGGTTGGAATAACTCAAATACTTAAGAACTATATTCCTCAATTCAATTTGGACCATCGGAATGGTGGCACGGATCTTGAGGCAAAATGCACATACCGAGGAAAGAGGTATCGAGGTTGCCCAAATGATGTCTGATCGCAAAACAAACTGCGTCATTGTGTCCGAAAAACCGTCAATACTATGAATGCACTGCCAATTTGTTTGAATAAGATTTTGCACACAAATTGATCAACACGTAAATCGAGAAAATAGTATGTAAGTTGAGGTGATTTCTGACATGGCTGAGTCATTGTTGTTGTTTTGAGTTAATGCAGCAATGACATATCATATATATCTGATAATTTGATAAACTTCAAAATGGGAAAAGTCAAACCAAAAAATCTCAAATCACATTAATGCAAACCTGAGATATGTCAAACTCAAATCCCTGATAAATCCTATAAATCCCGTCATTAGCCCGTCCTTCCCTCACGTAAAAATTGCTTCACTCCCATGCTAAAACACTGAAAAAAAAGTCTCCAGCTTTCATTTTACACAACTTCCTTCAAAATCTTCCTCTCCACTTCAGGAGTGATTATTTCGTCAGGTTACCGATTGCATCCGAAAACCATTAACAAAACTCCACGTCGCTAAAGTGCTCGGTACCGTGCTCGGTACAGGAGCTCAGTACACTCGGTATGCTCGATATTTTTACCGGATGTAATAAAAATTCCCACTTCAGCCCTCAACCCAACCTCCTTGTTTGTCTCCAACCAAATCGCAAGCCTCAGAACTTCCTCACTTATTCTCTGTTGAAGACAAGTAGCAGCAACTCCCTCAATCTTCCTCTCCGACGTCCAGGCTACCTCACAATAACACCTATCCTTCTTCAGCCGTCCAAGAAATAACAAACAGAGAGCCCGTCCAGACGCCAGCAGCTCTCTCCAGTACCCAAACTCTTAACCTCATGTAAGAAGAAGGAAGAGACGCTCATCCGATTCAATATCTACCTTCTTCCCCACTCAAAGACCTGCTCATAGCCAACCGAGCTCCCTTCACACTAGACATAACTTCTTCCTCCTACGTCCAACTCCATGCCCTTTACATTCAGCCGAATAGCTAGATTTCACGTTATTCCCTTTCCTAACGACACTTCCTGTACCGTCTCAATCCCTCCCTTCAACACGTGGAGGCCAAATCGCTGCACACCGTACACATCAGCAACCTCCTCTCCAACATCCAACAAGTCAGCCACAAGCTAGTTCCACAACTGCTGCTGTCCTTCAAAGATTCTTGTAAGAATCCATAAGATCTCCTTCATTTCTTCACATGGATAGCCTCAGGAGTGCACCAACCACAAGTGCCTGCAGCCCCTTGGATGTAATTAAGGAACTTCTCATAGTCTGCAGCCATATTCAAGGGAAGATGGGGTCCATTCGTGGTATTGAATTCTCAGCAGGTGGGCAATTCATGGCAATGGTCGAGCCTGTTGATTTCATCCACATTCTTTATGTGAAGGTCGACTACTCCAAATTACAGAAGATTGATCTTCTTGGAGAGATTACAATTTTATCATTTAGTCTCCATTCAAAAGTTGTATTTGTTAGGATGGTTGATTGCACCTATGGTAGTCTCATGGAGTTTAGAATAAGGTGCCCCTATAAGCGCCATGAAGATGAAAGAAGTTCCACTATGTGATAAGTCTATAGAAGGTAACGGGAAGAGAAGAAGTCAATAAAGCCAACAAAACGAACAAGTCCATACAATGCAATTGTCTCCGTATACTGCAGATTGCTTAAAAAAAATTAACTTGATTAAGGAGGCTTTGAAGACTCTAGAACTGGGGAAAGATGGAGAAGTGAGCTCTCAGGAACTATGCCAGACACAAAGAATATTTTTACCCTCCTGTTATATTATTGTTAGTATTTTTATTGTCAATGTATCCAAAAAAAAAGAGAAAAAAAAAATGCTATCTTGATTTTCGAACCCTTTAGCTCTCCCCTACCTCGGCATGCGTGTCGAGTCGGTGGTCCACCTATACACGCTTTTCTCTAGCGTGGTGGGAGGGGAAACCGGCGCAACACCCACGACAAGGTAGTCGAGTGACCCTCGGTTCCAAATCCTATTCTCGGCATTCGTGACGCACCGGAAAACCGCCGATACACGCTTTTCTCTAGCGTGGTGGGATGGGAACCCGGTGCGACGCCTACGGCAAGACCGGGATATTCATAAGTACCCGCTCTTGGGGAAACAACTACTTTTCTTTCATAAGTACCTGCTCGTGAGGAAACAACTGCTTTTCTTTTGTAACAGGTACCGAAGACCAATACACACCTTTCTCTGGCGTGGTGGGGGGGCGATGATTACATGGCCGCGGTGTCCTCATACGAGGGCACCTACCATACACGCTTTTCTCTAGCGTGGCGGGAGGCCCAATTTTCCGTAGTTTTCCCCTAAATGGGGAAGACGCCGGGAGGCTGCCAAAATTTTGACTGAAGAATCAAGGACTTGGATAGAATTTAGACACATTGAACTTGAACTCGAACTCGAACTAGAACTTGCACTATGACTTGAACTTGTGAACTTTTGAACAAGATTTAATTTGAGTTGAATAAAAATTCAAATTGAAATTAAATTAAATTTGAGCCTAAATAAATGTTGAGCAACAAAGGACTTAAACCAAATGAACTAAGTGTTGTGGGCATGAGCTCAAATTGGTGTGAACAATAATTTATAACTTTAAATCCAATTTGAATTAAAGATTAATGTCTAAAACAAAATCATGAATCATATGATTGATAAAATCAAAGATTCTTGCATGAATTAATCATATGCTCCAACATGAGATTTTTGGACAATAAAAATTTTGCAATTGTCATCTCAATTGAAATGGAGATATCAATGAGCTCATAAAAAGAGAATTGTGAAGGATATAGTTTGGTTACAAAACTATCATATGAGAACTTTGGAGTATGATAAATAATTTGCAAACTTTGACATGAAGCTTCAGGCAATAACTATCAAGTTGTAGTGATTATTTCAATTGGGAATGAAAATATTGAAGAGCATGATATCAAGCTCGTCATGCAAATTGCAAATTATCTTTGAAAATAAAGAAATTCTAAATGTGACTCATTTGCAAGGAACCAGATGATTGTGAAAAGTATGGCTTGATTACGAAGCCATGATATGAGGGCTTTGGACCCTTAAGTTGGTTATTGCAAAATAAGTTCAAAAATATAAAATCTGGGATGACGATGTTCTAGATTTTTAATCCAATGCCAGTAAGCAAGTAGAATATCCATGACATGCAAAAGACAACAAATGCATGTGATATTCGTGTAAAGGTAATAACTTGTTCTTGAAGAATAAATGTATAATGGGCATTTACAGGTAAATATAGAAGAATTGTGATAAATGCAAAAGCCCTTATATACAATGGAAGATCTGAAATACATACGAGTTCTCTACAAATACAAATGTACGTGCCACATTTCACTTGTGGATAGATGCATACAGACTTCAGTAAATACAATATCCTATAGACAATTTCAGTCTGCGAATGAATACATCCATCTACAATAGTAACAGATGTATTGTAAGGACTAAAGACCAAAACAAAATGTGTAAAGAATGCGGCAAATACAAGTTCCTAAGTGCTTTTACAACCCAAGGCAGGAGATTAGTTAGTGCACTACGATCCACCTACAGAAAGCAATGAGTAGTGCACGACAGTCTACCTGTACAAAGCAGTAAACAAGTCTATTCAGAAGCTGATACGCCATGCCACCAGATCCGCAACACTCGTACTAACGGACAGAAGGCGTGTATAAGCTCTCAAGTGAAAAGTTGTTTGCATCCACATGGTAGTTATTTGCATAACTACAACTTTTTCAAAGATACCCCTGCACGTGCACCATAAATTGTATACACATAGGTACACTAAAGGGGAAAGTACAATTTTAACCAGCATGGGCCCCGGCGAGCGTGTTATTGGTACACACGTGACGTCTAGGTATGCTGCGCGGGTTAATAAGTGAATTCTAATTTGAATCCGATCCTTCTATACGAATCAATAGGAGTCGATAAGCTTCGAACCTTCAAATAAATACACGGTCGTGGCGACCAGTGTACTTGTTTTAATACATTCATATTAGGCCTTCAAGGCCTGTAATCAAGAAGAATTCACTAATAAATGCATAAAACCTATGAAATCTGATCCTCTATCGATAATTCGATGGAGTTAACAAGATTCAATCAACAAATAGAAATAACCCCTAACACCCCGATGATGACCGCGTTGATAGAAGATCTGAACCGAAGGGGTTAATTTCAGGCATTTTCAAATGCTACCTCAAATGCTTCAAAGTCCAAAATTCAACATATCCCAAAATCCTAAATATTTAAAATAAAAATCAACCCATCAAACACATAAAGCAAAATCCATCCACCCTCCACAATAATTTGCCGAGGTGGACAAATTAAGATTTACTTCAGTTCACAAAAGAGCCAAATGCCTGTTCGAGAATATCATTAGGATCTATTCTCAAAACAATCTCCTGCCAGTAAGGACATGGTACGTGTCCTCTGACCGGCGGTTTGCCACCAAATGGCACCGCAAGATAAACGGTTATGACGCAGGGCCTTCTAAACCGAGTGGTTTTGCCGCTAAATGGCACCACGAAATACCGGTTATGGCCAGCGTCGATACGCTCCTTATTGGCATTAAATCCTTGAGATATGAATCAATAGGATATGATTGATAGGGCAAAAAGCCCTCTTTTAGCTAAGGTGGATTCAAATTTGTCCCCTTAGACAAATATTCATCCAAGGTCTACAAGGTCCTCTTGGACGAAGCAACCCATGGCTGCCGACAAGGATCCTTCTGTCAAGTTGGGTCGACTACCTCCTCTAACTAAGTAGACCAGGGACCACGATGGTCTGGGACGACAGAACCATGGGATCTTGATCGGGTCTATCACCCATTCCCCCACCATCCGCATTAAGTGTGAGATGGTGCAATTTCAAGTTAGAATATCAAACCCTTCAAATTCCCAAAATTTCAAACCTCTAATCACCTCAAATCTCAAACCCATTGCTGCTACTATATGCTAGATAACACGTATATTCTACATATCTGATTGACGACTAGCCTTAATCGAAAGTTCTCTCTCATTATCAAGAGGGGTAATTAACTATAAGGGCTTGCGCCTATAGGAAACCAGAACTCAGATCATAAAGTCCTCGCAAAATGAGGGTGAAATCTCTGGGTAGTGTCTTATCTACAAACTCATCTGCCTTCCAAAATTTACACCGGAACTTAGTTTGTTAAAACTCCCCTCGCTCAAAACAAAAAAACAAAAGCATCAGTCACACGGCGGGGAGGCCGGGGCCGAATTTTCGGAACCCACAGTTCTACTTGATTTTGAATCATATGAGACTCAAGATACAAGTTCAAGTTTGAGTCAAAAGTGTTCAATCAAATTCATAAGTTCAAATATAGTTCAGGCTTCAGATGAGCCTCTCCCCTTCATTCAAGTCCCCTATAGTCCTTGCAAGTTCAAGTCTCAAATGCTTGCAAATCAAGTGCAAGTTAGTGATCAAGTGGAGTAGTCGCAAACTTTCAACATGACATAATCAATGGTAAATCAAGGATAATCATCTCAATTTGAATTAAGACACTAATAAACATGCAAGTTGGATGTTGATATGTTAACATAATATGCTTGGGGGAGTTCTAATGAGTATCACTTAAATACAACAATCAAGCTCCAAGAAGATACATCAAAGGAAATGATCAAATGCAAATGAACAAGCAATGTGAACAGTCAATTTGATTATAGAGAATGCTCTAGGACTTCTAATTTACACAGAAACAATGTAAAGCCGGTGGTGTTGATATCAGTCAGCCTACAAATCTATATAAATAAATCTGAAGGCACTAAGAGGTGGAGCCATCAATGAATGCAATCTATTCACAAGCAAAGGTTGATTGGAAAGTACAACGATATGATTGCAATCAAGACATGAAATTTCATTGAGATATTAATATGTCGTCACATTGATTGGGATGAACATGTTCTTAAGCAAGTTTGCTACATAACATTTGAACCATCTTCACATGGCGGTGGAAGATTTATGATGTTCAACAAGGCTCGTCCACCATTAACAATCAATAATGGTTGTAAAGAATACAATGACCTACTTTTAAGATGATCATCATGATGGTAAAAAAAAAAAAAGATCTGCAATACATATGAGTCCTCTACGAACACAAATGTATGTACAACATCCACCCATGGGTAGATGCATAAAGACTACAGTAAATGCAGTATCCTGTAGTCAACTTCAGCCTAAGGATGAATACATCTGCCTCCAACAGTAGTGGTTGTATTATAAAGACCAAAATCATAGCAGAATGCATAAAGACTATAAGTTCCTACGAGCTACTACAACCCAAAGTAGGAGATTCGTTAGTGCACTATGATCCACCTACCCTTCGCAACAGTTTGCCAAGGTGGACAAATCAAAATACTACTTCAGCTCACAAAGAATAAAATGCCTATTTGAAAATATCACTAGGATACATTCTCAAATAATCTCTTGCCAGTAAGGATGTGGTACGTGACCTCTAACCGGAAGTTTAGCTGCCAGATGGCACTGCATGTAAACGGTTATGACCCGGGGCCCTCTGAATCAAGTGGTTTTGCCGCCAAATGGCATCATAGATACCGGTTATGGCCAGCGCCAATACGTTTCTCAGTGGTATCAAATCCTTGAGATATGAATCAATAGGATATGATTGATAGGGCACAAAGCCCTCTATTAGCTAAGGTGGATTCAAATTTGTCCCCTTAGATAAATATTCATCCCAGGTCTACAAGGTCCCCTTGGACAAAGCAACCGATGGCTGCCGACAAGGATCCTTCTGTCAGGTTGGGTCGACTTCCTCCTCTGAATAAGTAGACCAGGGACCATGATGGCCCAGGACAACAGAACCATGGGATCTTGATCGGGTTTATCATCCATTCCCACACCATCCGTTTTAAGTGTGAGATGGTGCAATTTGAATTTTGAATATCAAACCCTTCAAATTTCCCAAAATTTTAAACCTCTAATCACCTCAAATCTCAAACCCATTGCTGCTACTATATGCCAGATAACACGTATATTTTATGTATCTGATTGACGACTAGCCTTAATCAAAAGTTCTCTCTCGTTATTGAGAGGGGTAATTAACTATAGGGGCTTGCGCCTATAGGAAACCAGAACTCAGATCATAAAGTCCTCGCAAAATGAGGGCGAAATCTCTGGGTAGTGTCTTATCTACAAACCCATCTGCCTTCAGAAACTTACCCCGGAACTTAGTTTGTTAAAACTCCCCTCGCCAAAAGCAAAAAAGCACAAACAGCGCGGCGGGGAGGCCGAGGCTGAATTTTCGGAGCACACAACTGCTCATTTGATCGTTGCATATAATTTGGTCATGTTGACTAATGTAAATCTTTCATTGTCATTAAAGGATGACCCAAATCTTGTATGATGAGTTTGTTCCCCCTTATTCATTCCACTTTGGGCCATTTGTCTTCTTTCATTTGAGCTCAAATTAAGCTCATCTTGAATTCAAATTTCTTATAATTTATTCGCCTTGATTATGCTCGAATTCAAATTGAGTTTGCATTCATTGTAATTCAAATCTAAATTTTAATTCAAGTTCGATATGAGTTTAGGTTCAAGTATAGCTCAAGTTCTAGTTATTTGTTCAACTCATGTGAGTTCACGTACTAAGCTTAAGTTCTATGTCCCCTGCTATCCAAATATTGTTCAAATTTTGTTCAAATCTGAGTCCGAGTTCAAGTTCAAGTTCTTGCCCACCTTGCAAGTTCATTTAAAGTTTATATTCACTTAGAATTGAATTTATTTAAATCGGTTGCATCAAGTCCACAAGTCCCAAATTATTCCAAGTCATTGTCTTATTTCAGATAAAATTTTGACAGCCTCCCGACATCTCCCTCGTTTAGGGGAAAAACCAAGAGGCTGCCTGTCACGACCCGACCCGAGACGAGACGGATCCCGCCCGCGCCGGATCGCGACGGGGGAAAATAGCTAACCAGGATCTGGCTTTGGATTAGGTTACTGAACTGATCTTCCAAATTCTTAACTCAACAGAAGCACACAGAACAACAGAGCTACTAAAAACGTCAAATGCAGCGGAACAAAACATCTATCTTTTCATTTCCTCAAAATAATTATCTACAGAACAGCACATGGCTTTCAACAGAAAGAAAGACAGAACAGGAAAGCCATGACTGTACAAAAATCAGAAGTACAAAAGTACCTAATCTGATCAGACTCTGAAATCTAATCCTGGACTTCCTTGCCCTTCCAGAACCTGAAAACCACCAGAAAGCAAGGGTGAGCTCAACAGCTCAGCAAAGCAACAAACCACCAATCTAAATCCTCAGAAAACAAAACCAAACTTATCAGACAGAAATCAGATCAGAAGTCGGAACAGAATCGGAAATCAAAACTTACGGACGGATATCAAATCACATCAGAGTCGTACAGATCGTATCAGAACAGAACAAATCAACAGAGTCAGAAACAGAAATCAGAATCGTACGGATCATATCATGTCATAATCACAATTTCGTACAGAACAGAACAGATATAGAAAGTAATACAGATACATATAGCTAAATGCCCTGACACTGACGGAATCTCTACGGATTCCGGCCCCTTATGCCTCCCTTCCCAGACACTGACTGAATCTCATAGGATCCAGGCCCCTTATGTCTCCCTTTGTGCTCACGGCACCAAAACAGATGTGCTTATAGCACCAAAACAGAATTCATCGGATCCGGAACAGAACAGATATCAGATTTGATCTCATTGCAGATTTCTCGTTTCACTAACTGAATCTCATAGGATTCAGGCCCCTTATAACTCCCTTTTTATAGCTTATACACATAGCATTTCAATTCAGAAGAAATACGGACAATTCAGAAATTTCTCAAAAAATCGGGCAGCACAACGGCAGTATACGGAATTTACACAAAAATTCCTGCAAAGAAAATTTACCGAATTCGCACAGAATATAGATATCAACATTTCAGAACATTTATTCTACCGCACAGAGAATTTCCAAGTTCACAGAAAAATCCAGTCGACTAAAAACACAGTCGAATCAAAAATATCCGGACAAAAATCTTCAAAATATAGTCAAAACGTGCACACCCGGCACGGCAACGATATACAAAAAGTTACGCGGTAAAAACTGAACCGTTCAAAAGATACGGACGAAAATCGCTAACGGAAACAAAATCCGGACAGAAAATACCGCCAAACACGACGGTTCTGAAAATTTAGAAAGTCGGATTGTGCCTTACCTCGAGCACAGCAATTTCCTCAACAGTCACTTCGATCGAAAACGGCTCCGCGTCGCCCGAAAATCCGTTTTTCCACTTTTTCCTTCGTTTTTCTCTCTCCTCAGCTTTTTCTCTCTCTTCAAAATATCTCATTTCTATATATATCCAGACTGATCGTCCTGGACGATCGAGCTTCGTACCGGACGATCCATGAAGAGAAGAATTCCGTCCAGACGAAAAATTACATATCGTCCCTGGCGATAGGTTCACGGGAGAATTTTCGTCCAGACGATCCACACTTCGTCCAGACGAACCAATCAGCCAAACAAGGTTTTCTGCACAACCTGTACCGATCGTCCCGGACGATCCAACTTCGTCCCGGACGAACCTGGAGCAAAAACTGATATTACAATCTCCCCAACTTAAAAAAAAATGTCGTCCTCGACATTATCCAATCCAACATCCGTCAAAACAAGTACGGGTACGACCGTCTCATATCAGACTCCTTCTCCCAAGTGGCTTCCCGTGCAGTACGGTGCTTCCACTGGACTTTAACCATCGGAATCTGTTTATTTCTTAACTTTCGGACGTCGTACGCCAAAATAAGCTCTGGCTCTTCCTTGTACGCCAGATTCTCCTGAATCTCAACTTCATCAGCAGACACCTTCTTCCCAGAGTCTGAAACCCACTTCCTCAGAGTGGATACGTGAAACACATTATGCACATCAGGCATAGAATCAGAAAGCAATAACTTGTAAGCAGTTTTTCCAATTCTTTCCGAAATCTCAAATGGTCCAACATACCTTGGACTAAGCTTGCTCACCTGACCAAATCTGCTCACACCTTTCATCGGGCTGACTTTGACATACACAAAGTCACCGACCTGAAATTCAACAAATCTGTGCTTCTGATTGTAATACTTCTGCTGACGATCTTGAGCGGCTTTCAATCTTTCTCTTATCAAATTGATCTTCTGAGCAGTTTCATCAGCAAAAGTGGCCCCCAAAGCCTGTCTATCTCCGACCTCCGTCAGAGTCAAAGGAGTACGACACTTCCTGCCATACAAAGCCTCGTACGGTGCCATACCGATACTGGACTGAAAACTGTTGTTATAGGCAAACTCAATCAGCGGAATATGATCTTCCCAGCTTCCGCTAAAGTCCAGAACACAAAGCCTCAACAGATCTTCCAGTACCTGAATCGTCCTCTCAGACTGTCCGTCGGTCTGAGGATGAAAAGCTGTACTGAAATGCAGTTTCGTACCCAAGCCTTGCTGAATGCCTTTCCAAAGTCTGGAAGTAAAACGTCCATCTCGATCAGATACGATCACACGAGGCACACCGTGCAATCTGACTATTTCCTTCACATAAATCTGTGCCAAGCGATCAACTGAATCCGTCTGTCTGATCGGAAGAAAATGGGCTGACTTCGTCAATCGATCTACAACCACCCAAATGGCATCATGACCTTGTCTAGATCGAGGAAAACCCATCGCAAAATCCATCGTTACCTCCTCCCATTTCCACTCAGGGATAGGCAACGACTGCAACAGCCCACCTGGTCGCTGATGCTATGCCTTCACCAACTGGCAGGCTTCGCATCTCGACACAAACTCTGCCACATCTTTCTTCATCCCAGGCCACCAAAACAAAAGCTTCATATCAGCGTACATCTTACCACTGCCTGGATGAACAGTGTAGCCAGAATGATGAGATTCACTCAGAATCTCCCGCCTCAAATCTCCAGACACAGGTACCCACAACCTGTTCTTACAGAAAATAACACCAGAATCAGAAATTCGAAGTTCAGGAGTCTTACCAGATCCAATCTGAGCTATCAACTTCGAATAACCAAAATCTGACTTCTGGGCTTCTTGAATCCGTGCTTCCAAAGAAGACTGAATACTCATCTGAGCCAACTCCAAATCACTGGAGGAAATCACCTCCAACTGCAATCTCTCCAAATCACGAATCAGAAAGTCATCACAGGTAAGCTGAATACCTGAGAATCCAGAAGACTTCCTGCTCAGAGCGTCCGCTACCACATTCGCCTTTCCAGGCTGATACTGAATAGTCAAATCGTAGTCCTTGATCAACTCGAGCCACCTCCTCTGTCTCAGATTCAGATCCTTCTGAGTAAAAATATACTTCAGGCTCTTATGATCAGTAAAGATCTCACATCTGATGCCATACAGGTAATGACGCCAAATCTTCAAAGCAAAAACAACTGCAGCTAACTCCAGATCATGCGTCGGGTAATTCTTCTCATGTGGCTTTAACTGTCTCGAAGCATAAGCAATTACCTGACCATGCTGCATCAGAACACAACCCAATCCTTTCAGTGAAGCATCACTGAACACCTGGAAACCCTCCGTACCTGACGGAAGTGCCAACACTGGGGCTGAAGTCAAACACTCCTTCAATCTCTGAAAACTAGCTTCACACTCCGGTGTCCAAACAAAAGGTACTGACTTCTGAGTCAGTCTCGTCAGAGGAGTCGAAATCTGTGAAAATCCTTTCACAAACTTCCTATAATACCCGGCCATGCCCAAGAAACTACGTACCTCAAATACCGTAGTCGGCCTTGGCCAATCAGCAACAGCCTGAATCTTCTGGGGATCTACAGAAATGCCTTCTCCGCTAATCACGTGCCCCAGAAAAGAAATGCTCTTCAGCCAGAATTCACACTTAGAGAACTTGGCATACAGCTGATGCCTCCTCAAAGTCTCCAACACAATCCTCAAATGTCTGGCATGCTCATCCTCAGATGCAGAATATACCAGAATATCGTCAATGAAGACGATCACAAACTGATCCAAATACTCCCTGAATACTCGGTTCATTAGATCCATGAAAATCGCAGGCGCATTGGTTACCCCAAAAGGCATAACCAAAAACTCGTAGTGCCCGTACCGAGTACTAAAAGCAGTCTTTACCACATCAGCTTCCTTCACCTTCACCTGATAATATCCGGATCTCAAATCAATCTTCGAAAATACCGAAGATCCGGAAAGTTGATCAAACAAGTCGTCTATCCGAGGCAAAGGATACTTGTTCTTGATCGTGACCTTGTTCAAATCTCTGTAATCAATACACATACGGAGTGTACCGTCCTTCTTCTTCACAAATAATACAGGTGCTCCCCAGGGCGAAACACTAGGACGTACAAAACCTCTGTCAACCAACTCCTGAAGCTGAACTTTCAACTCAGAAAGTTCTTTCGGTGCCATCCTGTACGGAGCTTTCGATATCGGAGCGGTACCCGAAAAAACATCGATAGAGAACTCCACATCTCTATCCGGAGGTAAACCAACCAACTCCTCAGGAAAAACATCAGCAAACTCCCGTACCACAGGGATCTCAGAAACAGAACCAACCTCCAGGTTCAGATCCCGCACCGAAGCCAAAAATACCGGACATCCCTTCTTCCACATCCTGCTCACCTCCAACACAGAAACCAGACTGGAGAGAACACCTCGTAATCCCTGAAATACAACTCTCTCTCCAGCCACAAGCAAACTCACTTGCTTCTTCAGACAGTCTATCTGGGCCTCATACTGACTCAGCCAATCCATGCCCAGAATCACATCATACGAAGAAATCGGCAATCGAATCAAACTAGACTTCCACTTCTTGCCAGAAATCTCGATTTCACACAAACAAAACTGTTGAGCAATCAATGGATTCCCAGCCGGTAAAATCACAGACAAAGAAACCGGTAAAACCATCGAATCCAAATGTAAAATCTCAAAACAATGCTCGGACAGAAAAGAATGACTCGCTCCAGAGTCAAACAAAACACGACAGGGCTGATCAGAAATGTAAACCGTACCTGTCACAACATCCGGAGCATCACGAGCCTCCTGCTGACTCAGACTGTAAACTCGTGGCTGAACTGGAGCAGGAGCTGAAGCAACAGAACTACTCTGCTCCCTCTGAATCGTAGGTGGTCTCCGTGGTGCAGAACTAGAACCACCACCTCTACCAGCAAATCCCTCAGGGCGAGGAGGAACAGTCCTCGGTCTTCCTGCCGCTGAACCAACAGGTCTGACAAAGCCCTCAGATCGCTGCTCAGAACGCTGATCAAATCCCATCTGCGGACATTCTGCAATCCTATGTCCTGACTGACCACATCTGAAACAAAGACCAGCTATCCTGTAGCACTGGCCATGGTGTCGTCGTCCACAACTCTGGCACACAGGTGCCGTACTGACTGATCCAGAACTAGTCGTACTGGTAGCAGTACCAGACGATCCTCCGCTCTTCCTGGAATCTCCAGATCCAGATCCAGAAACAAATCTCCTCTTCCCAGAGGAACCACTGCCAGAAGTATCTCCTCCAAACCTCTTCCTACTCGCAGACCACCGCTGCTGAGTAGCCGTCATATCATTCTCAATCAGACGAGCTCGCTCCACAAGCTCAGAGAAATCGGTGATCCGGAACGGTATCAGAGGCTGCCTCAAAGTGTCTCGTAAGCCTCTCAGAAATCTGTAGCACCTCTCAGCAGACGTGCTAACCAGCTGCGGAGCGTACCTGGCTAATGCAGTAAACTCAGCCTCGTACTGCATCACCGTCTTGCTCCCCTGAACAAGTCTCAGAAAACTCTCCTGCATCTGCTGTCGTGCAGAAGGGGGAACAAACCAATCTCGAAATACTTCAGTGAACTCCTCCCAAGTGATCAAGGAGTTCAATCTGCCCTGAAATCTGGCTGCTTGCTGGCCATCCCACCAGTGCTCAGCCTCTCCGTCCAACAGAAAAACAGCTAACGAAACTTTCCTGTCTGCAGGACACTGCATCCCGTCAAAAGTCTTCTCCAATCTCCTCAGCCACTCCTCGGCTGCTCTGGGCTCAACGGCGCCCTCAAACCTCGGAGGCTTCAACCTCAAAAATAACTGCAGGTGTCGATCAATGTCCTCAGATCTAACAGTCGAAGCTCTGCTCTGAGTCTCGCTCATCATCTGAGCAACAAGTGAAGCAAACTGAGAAAGCGTATCAGCACCGACCACTGGGGCTGTACTCCCCACTGGTGCTGCCTGATCGTCACTCTGACCGTCTGTCATGTCTGGGTCTGGCTGATCCATACAGAAAAATCCAGAAAATCCGGAAAACTATCACAAAACAACACAAAATAACACAATAAAAAGCCAAACGACCCAAAACTACCTCCCAGACAGACTCACTGATCACTTCCTAGAGCTCTGTTTTACAATCCAACCTGTTTCCAAAACCAGTGCTCTGATACCAAAAAAGCTTGTCACGACCCGACCCGAGACGAGACGGATCCCGCCCGTGCCGGATCGCGACGGGGGAAAATAGCTAACCAGGATCTGGCTTTGGATTAGGTTACTGAACTGATCTTCCAAATTCTTAACTCAACAGAAGCACACAGAACAACAGAGCTACTAAAAACGTCAAATGCAGCGGAACAAAACATCTATCTTTTCATTTCCTCAAAATAATCATCTACAGAACAGCACATGGCTTTCAACAGAAAGAAAGACAGAACAGGAAAGCCATGACTGTACAAAAATCAGAAGTACAAAAGTACCTAATCTGATCAGACTCTGAAATCTAATCCTGGACTTCCTTGCCCTTCCCAGAACCTGAAAACCACCAGAAAGCAAGGGTGAGCTCAACAGCTCAGCAAAGCAACAAACCACCAATCTAAATCCTCAGAAAACAAAACCAAACTTATCAGACAGAAATCAGATCAGAAGTCGGAACAGAATCGGAAATCAAAACTTACGGACGGATATCAAATCACATCAGAGTCGTACAGATCGTATCAGAACAGAACAAATCAACAGAGTCAGAAACAGAAATCAGAATCGTACGGATCATATCATGTCATAATCACAATTTCGTACAGAACAGAACAGATACAGAAAGTAATACAGATACATATAGCTAAATGCCCTGACACTGACGGAATCTCTACGGATTCCGGCCCCTTATGCCTCCCTTCCCAGACACTGACTGAATCTCATAGGATCCAGGCCCCTTATGTCTCCCTTTGTGCTCACGGCACCAAAACAGATGTGCTTATAGCACCAAAACAGAATTCATCGGATCCGGAACAGAACAGATATCAGATTTGATCTCATTGCAGATTTCCCGTTTCACTAACTGAATCTCATAGGATTCAGGCCCCTTATAACTCCCTTTTTATAGCTTATACACATAGCATTTCAATTCAGAAGAAATACGGACAATTCAGAAATTTCTCAAAAATCGGGCAGCACAACGGCAGTATACGGAATTTACACAAAAATTCCTGCAAAGAAAATTTACCGAATTCGCACAGAATATAGATATCAACATTTCAGAACATTTATTCTACCGCACAGAGAATTTCCAAGTTCACAGAAAAATCCAGTCGACTAAAAACACAGTCGAATCAAAAATATCCGGACAAAAATCTTCAAAATATAGTCAAAACGTGCACACCCGGCACGGCAACGATATACAAAAAGTTACGCGGTAAAAACTGAACCGTTCAAAAGATACGGACGAAAATCGCTAACGGAAACAAAATCCGGACAGAAAATACCGCCAAACACGACGGTTCTGAAAATTTAGAAAGTCGGATTGTGCCTTACCTCGAGCACAGCAATTTCCTCAACAGTCACTTCGATCGAAAACGGCTCCGCGTCGCCCGAAAATCTGTTTTTCCACTTTTTCCTTCGTTTTTCTCTCTCCTCAGCTTTTTCTCTCTCTTCAAAATATCTCATTTCTATATATATCCAGACTGATCGTCCTGGACGATCGAGCTTCGTACCGGACGATCCATGAAGAGAAGAATTCCGTCCAGACGAAAAATTACATATCGTCCCTGGCGATAGGTTCACGGGAGAATTTTCGTCCAGACGATCCACACTTCGTCCAGACGAACCAATCAGCCAAACAAGGTTTTCTGCACAACCTGTACCGATCGTCCCGGACGATCCAACTTCGTCCCGGACGAACCTGGAGCAAAAACTGATATTACACTGCCTACCTGCCACGTCAAGAAAGATGTGCATGTGTTTTTTTTAAAGCATTTAAAAAAAAAAACAATTTTTATTGCCCCTTCGTGCTAAGAAAAACACGCACAGGGATCGCCTTTTTCGTTGTAAGCACCGCACCAACTTCCCTCCCACCACGTTAAGAAAATCGTGCACGGGTGGTCCCTTGGAGCGCTACGAATAATAAAAAAGGACTTTAGTGGGGATTATCCACCTCCCACCGTGCTAAGAAAAGCGTGCATTGGTGGTTATTCGCCCCGTTGCAAGTGCTGAAGGTGGGTTCTCCCAAGTTTGGGGATTTATACCTTAGTGATTGTCGAGGTGGTGATGGCACGCATATTGAGGCTAGAATTTAATTTATAATTAGTGATAAATTAACTATAATTAGTTATATTTAATTTACAACTAAGTATATTTAATTTAAAATTAATTACAAATTAATTAGATTTAATTTATAATTAATTATAATTAATTACATTTAAAATATAATTAATCATATTTAATTTAAGATTAATTATAAATTAATTATAAATAATCCATAATAATAATAATAATAACATAACTATTATAATTACAATAACTATAATTATTAATAATTATGATAATATAATTATTATAATTAATAATTCTTATAATTATAATAATTATAACAATGTAATTATTAAAATTATTAATAATTATAATAATTATAATAACACAATTATTATAAGTAATGATAATAATAATAATTAGGTACAATTAATAATAATTAAGAGTAGGGATTACCTTGAGCTAAGTAAATGAGTTGGAGGGCTAAGTTGAGTTGAGTTGGGTAAGGGTTGAGTGGATTGAGTTGGGGACTGAGTTTAGTGAGTGGACTGAGCTGGCTGAGTTGTAACTGAGTGGACTAAGTTGAACTGAGTCAGAGCAAGTTTTATTTGAGTGAGTGGGGCTTGTTAGGGATTTCGGCTACAGGTTCTGGATTCGGTTGGCTTTGCGTGAGGAAGGGAGATCGGGGCTGTGGTTTTGGGCAAATTATTGGGTCAGGTGACCGAAGCCATCTCTCCGTTCGGTCGCCAATAGAAATGCGACATCTGTTAGGCGTTTTTTTAATTTAATATTTACGCTTTATGTCTTTTCAGAGTTAGTGACCCGACCCGATAACGCTTTTCATTTGAATTCCGGAAAATAAAGAATGGAAACGCCGCGCGACATCTTCACTGTTACTCCAGCTCCAGCTCTGGTAAGCGCTCTCGGATTCCTCCATTTCCTTCGGTTCTGCATTAGCTTATTCCTGCCGGAGGTAGACGACGAACCTGTAGAAGATCATCAATCAGGAAGAGGTATGGTTGCGCCTAACTTGTGCTTTACTTGTGCTTTCGTTGCGTTTAAGTTATAGGTTAAATTTTAGGGTTTAGGGTTTGGTTATAATTTTATCATTGTTTGTTTAATGTAATGTACTGTTCAAATGTTTATTTTCTGATTTTTCACGCTTCTTCTCTTCGTAAATGGATGAAGCAAATGATACGAAAGGTTTACGCTATCTTCTTACTTTTGGGGTTTAGTAATAGTTGTATAAATAGCATATATGTTCAATGTGGTGTTCAATTTTTATTTTTTTTCTAAATTTTAAACTTCGTTTAAGCTAAATAATTACGAAATATAAGGTTGCGCTAAGGTTGCGCTATGGTTGCGCTAAGGTTGCGCTATGGTTGCGCTATGGTTGCGCTATGGTTGCGCTATGGTTGCGCTATGGTTGCGCTATGGTTCTGATTTTTCTTGTTTTTATAGATGAAGACGCCGTATCAAAGGCCAGTAACATCTAGATGTTATGTTACTTCTTTCCGGAAACATTGTGATGCTTATGTCGAGATCATTGATGATGAAGTGGAGCAAACATTAAAGGATCTGAACATTCATCAATTTTTGAAGTTCCCCGCTTTCCAGCAGTGTATACCACTTCTTTTTGAGATTCTCAAATTTTGGAGTCCTGCTGATGAAGGCTTCATCGTCCTGGGTCATGTTCTGAAATTCACTTCTGACGAGGTTGCTTTGTTGATAGGTAATATTTTGAATATGGAATTTTTATAGCTATATATTTTTTTAACTTTAACGACTGAAATTTTCTGACAGGTTTGCCAAACAGAGGCATTGATATAAAATGGAGGATTGATCCCCTAAATGGACCTCTGTCAACTGAAGTTAAAACAGAAATTTCAAAATTAGACAGATTATCTGATAATGCAACAAAAATTAAGACCTTTATTATGTTTTTGTTATCTAACCTTTTCTTTCCACTAAATAGTCATAAAACCCCTAGAAGGCTCACAACTGTTGCAAATAATTTAAGTGAGTTCGCTTCTATTAATTGGGCTTCATGCTTAAGGAACTTCATGGTTGCGGAGTTCAACACAATTTTTGAGAAGTTTCAACTCCAAAAACCATTGGGTTACATCAATGGTTTTTTTCCTCTTCTACTGGTAAGTTTCCACTCCTACTGGTTATTCTACATGTTTAATGTTTTTTAATGTTAACTTTAAAATTTTTATGTTTGGCATTATACAGATTTGGTTTTTGGAACATTTTTCTTTGAATTTAGCCATATCCAACTGTTTAAAAACCCTCAAACAATGCGAACACAGCAATCCCATGGTTTCATACTTCTTACAGCTGCATTGAATGTTGCCTTCTGTTGCATCAAAATGAACAACCCAAGGATGGTTTTGATTCTTTTTCTCTATGTAGTTGACTAGAAATCTTAAAGAATCAGTCGAGACAAAATCTATACTCATTTCTCCCACAGACTTTATAAATTCTTCCTCAAAAATTGAATATATTCTTCTTGAGTAAAATCTAGCAGCTTGTTTTAATATTGAGCTGTTCTTTATCACGGGAACAATTTCAGATTGACTACATTTGTAATCCTCATCCTGCTCATTTCGCCGCCAATTCATCAGTACCTTCTCCAAGCCAAGAAAACAGTCAGTTAATGAACTTGTTGGCTTCGAAATGCCATGACACACATTATTAGTACACTCACTACGCTGCGTTGATAAAATGCCCATGCAAAAGGAATCCTTGTTGAAAGCAGTTGACCACTTCCTCCTTATCTTATAAAGATCCTGCAACCATTCATGATTATGAAGATTCCCTTCCTTGATCATTTCATCCCACGCTTCCTCAAACACTTCCTCAGAATCACACCACCTCATACACTTACGGAAGAGTCCTCTAACTTTATTATTGCTATTGTAGATGGAAACTTTTGATGGAACCTTTTTAAAGATGTGCCATTGGCATAATCTATGACGAGTATAAGATAATGCAACTTCTATGGCCCTGGCCATAGCTTGGTCCTGATCAGTGAATATTGTTGTTGGATATTTATTACCCATTATTCGTACAAATATTTTAAACAACCATGTAAAACTTTCAATTGTCTCTTCTGATAAAAAAGCAAGCCCAAACAAAATATTCTGCCAATGATTGTTAACACCAACAAATGGCGCACAAACAAAATTATACTTGTTCAGCCTGTAACTAGTATCAAAAATCAACACATCCCCAAAACATTCATAATCTATCCTGCTTCTGCCATCAACCCAGAAAAAATTTAACAATCTATCCTCATCATCATATTGAACATCCCATGCGAACATGTGGTCTTCCACTTATCGATCTTTAAATAATTGAATCAAAGAATTAGTGTCACCAATTTCAATCCTTGCTCTTTTCTCCTTCTGAATAAAATTATATGCATCCCTCTTAGAGAATCCGACATTCTCACATCCACCAACTTCCTCTGCAAGGTAGGCATATGCATCAACGGTTCTAATCCCTGCATCTGTCATTGATTTCAGGACAGAAGCTTTTTCCTCAATAATATTCCTACATGATCTTAAAAGGTGTCGGTTGGCTGGGCTAGCTAATTCATGGTTGTGGGATTCAATAAATATTTTGACATGTCAGTAACCATCTTCATCTGTGACAAACCTCACCATGGCTGGACAACCAGTTCTGACAACTGGTCTAGTGAATCTCTTTCTCTTTCCTGGATCATCACTTTTTTGAAACCAGCTTTTGAACAAACAAAGTCCTTCGATTTTATCTTTCTAGAATTTGGCCAAAAACTGTGATGATCCTTTCGGACACTAAATCCATTATCGTGAGCATAAGTGCAAAAACATTCATATGCTTCTGTCTCATCTTTATAAACAGCCTGAAAGAAAAAGTAAAGCGCAAGTAAAAAGCAAGTAAAGCGCAACCATAGCGCAACCTTAGCGCAACCTTAGCGCAACCATAGCGCAACCATAGCGCAACCATAGCGCAACCATAGCGCAACTATAGCGCAACTTTAGCGCAACTTTAGCGCAACTATAGCGACAAGTTCAGTTTTTTTTTTTTATTTATCATCTTCAACCTAAAATCAATAATGAAAGCTAAGAAACAACAACATTAGATTTTTTTTTTTTTTACTTTTTCGACAAAAAAAATTTATTCTGCTTTAAAATTGCAAAATCAAAGATCCTAAGACTAATGAGCTGAAACCTACGTCTTCTTTCTGCGGCGATAATATTAAAACTGACTGTTTACAACTTTCTAACTTACCGATATGTTGAAACCAGAGGAATTTTCGGCTAAGTTAGGTTCCGATTCCGATTCATGCACCAGCCCTTTTGATTCATGCATCCTTTCCGATTCATGCACTCCCTCTTCCATGCCCTCTTCCACCTCCCTCTTCGCTGAGCAGTCCATTTCTTCTCTGCAATTTTCTGGCTCGTTTTTTCTTCTACAGCAGTCTTTATTTGCGTCTTTCGCGGCTTTCAAAATGAAAAAATAGGGCGGCAAATGCTTAAAAGTTCAAATGTAAAGCGTTATCGGGTCGGGCCGCTAACTCTGAAAAGACATAAAGCGTAAATATTAAATTAAAAAAATGCCTAACAGATGTCGCATTTCTATTGGCGACCGAACGGAGAGATGGCTTCGGTCAACTGACCCAATAATTTGCCGTGGTTTTGAGGTGGAGTTCGGTCGGAAGGACTTCGGCTCAGGTAGAGCTTCTCTCTCTCTCTCTCTCTATCTATCTCTGCCTGCCTGGGTGAAGGGATCAGAAGAAGTGATGGGAGCTTACGGCTGTAGGGGTTCGTTTGGTAAAAGGAGTAGGGATGAGTTTGGCTTCGGTATCAGGTGAAGGGGTCGACGGGTCGTGGTCGGAGATGGGGTTGCGAGGTTGACGGGTTGGAATAGAGGAGATCCGAGGGGAGAAGGTCGTGGGATGTGCGAGTAGTTTCAGCTGGCGAAGAGCTCTTTTTTTTTTTTTTTTTTTTTTGGGACATTTAGGCCATTTAAGGTAAACTCACACACACAATGCATGCACATAGACTCGAACCCTGAACCTCTTAGTTGGAAGTCTAAGCTCTCAACCAATAGGCCAAGGAGAGTTGTGTGAAGAAGAGCTCTATTTTCTCGAGTATTTAACGATGAGAATGGGCCTTCTCAAGCAGAGGCAGGAATCCCGGAGACAAGATTGGAGCGGCGCCGATCTGTTCGAGGTAAGCAGGATTTATGGGATTTTTTGTTCTTTATTCAGAGGTTAACAATGACATATATGGTCATACTTCTTCAATGAATATTAGGTTACTGAAATAACTATACGATGCTAGTATTGGGAATCCAGAGGTGATAGTGGCTCCATGGCTTAACCCACCACGTTTGTGGGCCACAAAATGTTCTATTGGACATGTTTTGTCCATCTGCTAATCACTAGTTTATGCTTAACTTGAACATTTTTTGAATCTTTCTAGTTTCGTACTGCTGCAGGTAGCCATCTCCTTCCTACGTTATGCAGTTTGTCACCATTAGGTCATAAATCCTTCACCTCCAGACGGGAAGACCTTCCCAACAATCGTTGCCAGCATTCCCAACATTTAAGTACTATCTGCTCTACCAATTCTTGGCAACTTGCCTTTACCTCATGGAAGAGTACTGATAAAGCCACCTTCGTCAATCATGTCATCCCATACCATATATACTAGCAATTCACTACCAGAAAAAAAGTCTACTCTACTTCGGCATAAAATTTGAGCTTTCCTGCCAGTTTTTATCGCCACAAATTTACTTGCAGCGGTTACAAAACTACTGTATGATCGCTATAGTTGCAATGTGCTACAAAGAAATTCTGCAGCGGTTCTGTGACCGTTGGGGAAGGCATGTAATTTAGTAGCGATTTAATCCGCTATAAAATTACAAAAGTACATCGGTCTTAACTGCAGCAATAAGCTGAAAAAAAAAATTTTTAGAATTGTGGTGGTTCGAACTGCCACAAATACGGAGAATTTTGGGGTTAAAACCGCCACAAATCTGTGAATTTTTTTTTAAAAGACTATGTTAAGAGGGACTCCGACTGCAAAAAAACAATGAAGCAGAGCAAACCCAATCCTGCAAAAAGCTAGCTAGGCAGAAAATCAAATCAAAACAAAACATATCTAACCTCCTGCAAATATTTCCAAGATTGAATCTTAAGCAAAATAGCATTTTTGATGTTTAAAATCACAGTGGAACTGCTATGAAATTTAGCATGAAGCGCCTTCCATTGCTCTCATGCCAGATGAAGTAAATAGCATAGCAAGAGAGAAGAAATTAAATAAAGCCTCATATGCATCAAAGACAAAGACAATGTAGAAAAAAAATCCAACTGCTAGCATATATTGGGTCTAAACAAGAATGAGTCCATATTAGGAAAAAAGGCAGAAAGGATATTGAATGAGATGTCGCATCAAAAACTTCATGATTGTTCGACTGTGAAGGCTTAGGTGCCCATATTTGCCCAAATTTGCAATGATTAGAAAAGTTATTTTTTAAGAACATACTAGTTTATTTCATTCTACGTAATGAAAATTCATTCATGTAAACTTTTCTTCAAGAAAAAAAAAAACATGATGTAATAAATTAAAGTTTGCCTTGATATCTCTTGTAACGGAATTTTGTGAATCTAACATATGAGCCATAACAAATCCAACAGTGGGCATCCCTTATAACTTCTTCACTGGTTAGATAAAAAGGTATTTATACCTTATTTGTTATCTATATAGTTTAACTTGAACTATGCATTTAGAAATGTATGAGTTGTTTTGTTGGATGCAAATATAAAATTTTAATTTTGTTTGTTTGTTATGATATATTTTAAATGCATTAAAATGCAGATAAAGATGGGCGTGGTTGAAGCAAGTGGGAGTGGGTAGGTGGTAACAGGGAAAAATCACAAGCAACCATAGCACGATCATCGTCCCACACATTATATAACTTCTTCATATAAGAAAAATAAAAGTTTTAAAGTAGTTCAAATCCCATAAATTTAAATTTTTTTTTCTTTAAATTAGACACCAAAAATTTAAAATGCATGAAAATAAAATTCAACATGTACTAATACTATCAATAATCAGCCCCTAAAATATAATTATGTCTCTTCCTAGTTGTTTTTAGGTATGTTTATGTAAAAATCTCCAAAGTGTTTGAGTTTTTGTCCAAAAAGGATAAATGTTTCGAAAGAAAGAGGTGGCTAAACTTTTCTAATCATTGCAAATATGGGCACCTAAGACTATATGAAGGCAAGACATGTAGCATGTATCATAAAGCCTGATTAAGAAGGCAAGATTCATATCATAATACAGTTCGTTTGTCATGGAATAAAGAACAACAAAAATTCATTGAAATAAATAAAAATAAACTCACTACAAACAAAAAGAACAGAAATTCATCCAAAATAAAATATTTGAAGTTTTAAGACATCGATATGTCAAAAAGACAAAAGTATTCAACATTCAAATTTGGTAATCTACAATATCAAAACTTTTAGCAACATCCCAAAAATGTAGTCTTTCATACAAAGATTCTTTTTAAAACAACTTATCACAAAAATGACTTATCTTCAAAACATAATTCTCTTTAATTTCTCCCATAACATCGTCTTTCAGAAGATATTTCATTACTGCCCTATCTATTATAAGAAGATTGAAAAATATGAGTATTTAAATAACAAACATTAAAATTGAAATGTGAAATTTTACATACCATTTGTGAGCTTCCTTGAGGTGGATGTTGCATTCGAAATTGTTGCATGAATTCTCTCATTTCAGTACGTAATGAGTTCACCTCCTCTCTTAGATTTACTTTTTCTCTTAAATTGCTTCCACTGCTACTTCTGCCCTCGTTCGTGCTATGAGGAAAATATTGTGTAGGAGTGACACCAAACCCTTGGGTTCATACTCTACTTGGGTGTTCAGGTCCCATAACAATATTGACACCCTTTCGTTAGCCTCCACATTCCCATCCTCTGGTGTTAGCCCATCCTCAGCCAAAAGCTCGCAAACTTGTATCTATGTATAATAAATTTAGTTAACTTTGTTTTAAAAAAACAAAAAATAATAACAAATTAAGTGTAAAAAATTTACGAAAATAGTGAAATTACCCATCTTTGTTTAGCATCTTCAAATGATCAAGTGCCATCTTTTTGTAGTATGTTAATTCTCCATAATAGTAATATCTCCTTGATAGCCTATAACAAAAAATTTGATTGTTAAGTAATGAGTTAATAAATGTGAATATAAAATTTGTATAAATCTAAATATATATCATATCTTGTTGCATGTGAACAGAGCTCACACGCTCCATAGTGTGAGGACAAGTCTGTTTCTTTACATTGACAACATTTATGGCGGCCCTTTCCTGTTACATATGAATCCAATTTCATGCTAATTTGTAAAAATTATATAATCAAATATAGCGATGGTACTAACCTTATCTTTTGGTTGTAAGCACTGTGATCACTTAACTCTGAGTGATTGAGGAATCCAGTTATGTATGTGTCCAGAAAATGCAAACTTTGACTGCAATATAAAGAAATATTTTATTACTTATAACATAAATCATTAAATCTTAATATTCAAATTTATATAATATTTTACTTACCTCCACTCCAGTTGACATTTTTTTTCTTAAAGGGCTGCATACCCTTAGTTCTCCAATCTGGGAAGGATATGGGTGCCAGTACAGGATCTCTAGCAATAAGATCTAGATATGATACAAATATAACCGACTCTGGAATGCTGCATGACATATTATTCTCATTCACCTCTATATGAACACGTGTACCTGGTGGCATGTTTTGTATGTCAATGCATGTAGTGCTCCCCCTACAACGTATAGGTACACTTTGCTCATCGTACATAACACATATCGTAAGAATAATTACACAATTACTTATAATTATTAAATGAAATGATTAAATAAAACCTATGAGCCATATCCCATCATTTGGAGTCTGAGTCGATTCACAAGTAGAATGATGTGGTGATTATTGTGTGCCACTGCACTCATTCTCCTCTTGAGTTTGCTTACAAGTAGAATCAGGGTGGATTAGAGTATATGGTGTTTCAGATTCTCTACTGGACCCACCCCTTGATACAACCTTCTTAGCTTGTTTGAATGTATTTCGTCCTGTCATTTCCTGCAAATGTAGAGCTTTATATGCCACAACTCAATACAAACAAAAAGAAAATAGAAAAGCATAAGGTTGGATCAATGCAACAGAAGAACTAGAAAATATTATGAACTTCAGTAGCATACCTTAGCTTGACCGTAGGTTCTAAGTGCTAACCTAGAGTTTACCTATAAAGATCAATCCAACAGTATGCAATGAAATCTAGAGCACCTAGCATTACTATGTTTTCAAAGGTAACATGGCATCATTCTTGGTTCTTTGATCAACAAAATTTTAGTCCTGCAACTTATATTAATGACCTTCAATATGACAATACAAAAGTAGCTTCAACAAATTTTTTAAGTGCCATGAAGGGGTGAGATAAAATAGTTAAGCTATTTAGATGGTAAAAAAGATAAGCTATTGTAGGCTGAGAAAACTATATGGTTCATTTTAAGCTTAAGCACTTATCTTTAACAGATCTTGACAAAGTAAACATATATGTGTAAAAAGAAAAGAAGACATGGTGAGGAAGATGAAGAAGCAGATTGTAATAGCCACAAACATCAACACAAAAGGGATTGAATTGGCACATTTCATGTTGAAAGAAAAAGAAGACATGGAAGAGAGACCCAAAGCTGAAAAAAACTTCCCTTAAAACACTCAATAAACAAAAGCTGAAATCCACCTCAAAAACTATACAAAAAACTTTGGAAATCAGTATCTGTCCTAACGTATCATTTGATGTAATATTGCTAGCATTTGCCTGTATTAATTATAGTGCTAAAGTAGTATAGTGTGGTTCAAGAGGCCTCCACGTACATAAAAAACATTTGTACCATCCCCTCTTATTGATCTAAACTGTGGATCATAGCTGCTTTTCAACTTGTTGTTTGCCAATTGTAGGTGCCTTTCTAGCCAAAGTGCCGGTTCTTATTGATATAATGAGGTGCAGGCTCAGTTGACTCTACCCTATATCTCCCTGCTTCACATATGTGTTTAAAACGGGTGCCTTTCTAGCCAAAGTGCCGGTTCTTCCAGTAATTCTACGATACCCCTACCAAATATTTAGTATTTTCATGTTATATCTCATTCAAATATGCTCAATTCCATTGGAACATTAATAAACTTGAAGATAAACCAAACTCAATTGGCCTTGATCCATAGAATTTGACTCTACTCAGCCTCATTTGACCGCAAACAAAAAATAATCACTTGAATCTGATCAATGCCACCTGAAATCACATTAATAACCTCTTTCACTTTAATCAACCTGTTAAGCTCATGACATGCATCAAATAATAACCAAGTCCAAAATATTAAGACTAAATCATATAATAAAACATGAAATATTAGAGAACAAAAAGTATAAAAATATGTCTATGTTTTTTCAAATATAATAACCAATTCCAAAATAAAAATAAATGTTCATACTTACATTTGTTTGCTATAAGAAATACTTGAATCATATATATCTCTAGGCCTTAGCCGAACAACAAAATTTAAATTTATATTTTTAGTATCTTGATTGTAGAAGACTGGCTCAACTTCTGAAGAGAAAACAAATGGATCATCTTCTAATTTATGACCGGTGTGAATAAGACGTGAAAAATTCACCAAAGTGTAACCAAACTGATCTTGCTTTATATCGGTGCCAGTAGTGTTTGCCCAATCACATTTGAATAATATCACTTTGAAATTGTCTGAATATTTATCTCAATAATATCATTAATTTTCCCATAGTAACTAAAATTTCCATTTTTTGTACTGTTAATAACATCATAATTCTGAGTTTTCTTATTCTCATATCTTGTTTTTACGTGAAAGGTTTATCCATTAATAAAAAAACCTTTTATATGTATGTGTAATTTAATTGGGCCCCTTGGCAAAGACCTTAATTTCCTCTGTTACTTTTGGACCATCATCACCCATGACCTTAAAAAAAAAATATTAGCCTTTATGCATTTCAAAACATTAAATATTAAATGAAAACATTAAGTATAGAGTTTACTATTATTCTCAACCATTCATGAAATTTTTTGTTAAGAAGTTTCTCGACATCCCAAGCTTTAAGATGTGTGTTGGCGCCTCTTTCTTTTCTCACCATCTTTGAATCATTCTCTAAAAGGAATAAGATTATCACAATGATGTATGACATATCTGTGTGCTTGGGTTAATGATTTTTTGTTTAGCACAACTGAAGAGACCTTTCCCAATGAAATTCCACCACTATAGAACATAAACACATATTCCTTTTCAAGTGATAATGCATTTGCTCTAATATTTTGGTTATACACCTTCAAATATTTGGAACAAAATGAAATCCCTTCCTTAGAAATAAATCCCTATGCAATGGAACCCTCAGGTTGTGCTTTATTGCCAACATAGTCCTTTAATATCAAGAAGAATATGCAAATGACATAAAATTGTAAAATATTTATCATATTTGTCACTAAATATAGATAATAAGTTTTATGTTACCTTTCAAATGGATACATCCATCGGTATTGAACAGGACCACCTAATTTAACCTCTTATGCCAAGTGTACAAGAAGATGAATCATGATCGTGAAGAATGATGGAAGGAATGTTTTTTCCATCTTGCATAAAGTCATAATAATATTATTCTGTAACATCTTCGACTCAGTGGGATTGATAACCCTTGCACAAATCAACTTTAGGAAATGTGATATCTCCACCACAATGCATATAACTTCATCTGAAGGTGCACATGACTGAAGCGCAATGGGTAGAATGTCTTCTAATATAACATGACAGTCATGACTTTTTAAACCCATAATTTTACAATCAGCAACATTAACACATCTTGACATGTTTGATGTGTAGCCTTTAGGGAATTTCAAATTCCTCAGAACTTTATGGAACATCACGTTTTCTTTCTTAGATATTGTGAAAGGAGCTGGTGGAAATAAATATCTACCATTCTCTAAAATTTATGAATGCAATTTGCTTTTTATCCCAATGTCAACCAAATCTTGTCTTGCTTGTAAGTTATCTTTTGATTTTTCCAGATCAAACAAAATTCCCATAAAATTATCACAAATGTTCTTCTCAATATGCATAACATCCAAGTTATGTGGCAATAAATTATACTCCCAATAAGATAAGTAAAAGAAAATTGATTTTTTCTTCCATCCTTCAATCCCCTGTACAACACGTCCTCTTTTTAGACCAGCTTTACTTAAGGTGGTAATAGGAAATTCTATATTATGTAACTGTGATAGAACTTCAGTTCCAGTTCTCCTTCTAGGTTCTCTTATAACTTCCTCTGAGTTATCAAAGTTATTTTTTTGGTGGCATAAAATATGATTATCTAGAAGCCAACGACGATGACCCGTGTAAGAGAATTTCTTGCCTTTGTATAACCACAAGGATTATGTATTTTTCGCACAATAAGGACATGCAAATCTCCCTTTTGTTCTCCACCCAGACAACATCCCGTATGCTGGAATATCATTAATGGTCCATATTAATGCACCTCACATGTTGAAAGTTTGTCCACTTGCGGCATCATAACATTGAACTCCATGCCATAATTCACATAATTCTTGAATCAAAGGTTGAAGGTAGATATCAATAGCATTTCCTGGACTTTTCTCCCCAGGTATTATAGTTGAAAGGATAAAAGAATCATGTTTCATCCCAACCCAAGGTGGCATATTATATGGAAGTAGAAGTACAGACCAAATACTATATGTACTACTCATAATCTTGAATGAATTAAACTCATCACTAGCCAAACCAAGACGAACATTATGTGGATCCAAAGCAAATTCAGGGTATTGAGAGTCGAAAGCTTTCCACGCTTCTCCATTAGTTGGATGTCATAACAAGCCATCTACATTTCTGTGTTTTGCATGCCAAATCATTTTTTCAGCAGATTTATTTGTTTTAAAAAATCTTTGAAGTCTTGGAATTAATGAAAAATATATGACAATTTTAGCTGACTTCATACGAGTTTTTTTTCCTCGGAAGTATTCTTCATTATAATCAACCATCTTGATGGTCCACATATGTGACATATATTTTGATCAGATCTAGCTTTCCAAAATAACATACAATCATTTGGACATGCATCTATCTTTGTATATCCAAGATCAAATGCTTTCATTATCTTCTTAACTTCGTATCTATTTTTAGGTAACAACACCCCTTTAGGAAAGCCATCAACCAATAACTCAAGTAGTATATCAAAGGATCTTGTCATCCAAGAATGTAAACACTTCAAACGATATAAGTTCAATATAAAAGAATGCTTTGAGAAGGTTTTACATCCAGGATACAACTCTGCTCCTACATCCTGCATTAAATTTGCAAATTTCTCGCTATGATCATTTTGTTCATTAGTATTGAACTCATTCTGCTCCATTGCTGGATTTTGAAATGGATCATTTGGACATAATATATATCTTGATAGTCCATCTATATCATCTGTTCTTATATCCTCAGAAGTAGCTTCGCCTTCCTTTAATTTTGTTGTGTCACCAGATGCTTCTTTCGTTGGACAATCACCTATAATACAATGCTCTTCACCATGTCGATTCCATACCACATATCCAGCAAAAAGTCCTTTGGAAATTAAATGGTCTTTCACATCTTTCATAGAATGAAAGTACCTATTAATGCATGACTTGCATGAACATAAAATTTTCCCTAAAGAATTATGGCTTTTGACTTGCAAACTCTATAAAATTGTTCACACCATTTACATAATCACGGCTCCACTTGGATTTTATAATCAAACTCTTTTCCATATTAAGTAAAAAAAGAGTTTGCAAGTCACTGCTAAGAATAAAGATTCATTAGGTCACTCAAAATTAATATTTAAAACATAGCTTGATCATTTCCACACATATATAAAAACATGTGAATTATATAATTATCATGAAAATAGAACATATGACAACACTTCCTATGTAGTTCAACAAATATAATTTAGGAATAACTATTTGTGAGGTTACTCTTCTACTTTCAAACTACAAACATAATCCCTTACATCGTTTTCTGTTATTTTCAAAATATACTATTTAGTTTCCATAGCCGCTTAACAGCCATATGAAGACTTTCATAGAAAGGCCTCTTACTGATTGTATATTTGCATACCCCACAAGAGCTCCTCATCCAAAAAGGATTAGACTCTTTATTTTATTATGTGAAATTATTCTTATCTTAACCAAGCTGTTAATTTGGAGTAATTGACACATGATCGACAGATGGGAAGATGAAAGCGGAAGAAAAGAGATGATTATAAATCAGAAATAGCAATAAGCAACCAGAAAAATGTTGCAAACCATTCTTTTTCACATTTTCTTGGGTATTCAAGACTTGTGGCAGGCTAATTATCATTGGATTAAGCATAATTAATAGTAATTATGCCATTAAGTTATTAAAATAGATAAATTGAAGTAGTAAATAGAATGTAAAAACTCTGGCTGCTTTCTTAGTTGGAATGCAACAGAATTCTATTGCATTGTTTCTCTTCTCTGTAAGAGTTGGACTTGCGATTGGTGACGTTGGTGACTCCATTGTTCGGCAAGTGCTACGTGTATATGCCCAATATGTTTAAAGCAGGACAGATGTTCGATTCAGGTGGAATGGTACTGATCTAACCGTTATCATTGATCTGTTTAGCTATTGAGAAGGTCCTCACTTCTGGGGCTTTTGTTTGGCTATTTAAGTCAAACCACTACTCTATCCATGATCTACTAGAATAGATTAGTGCAAACTACTAATATGCCTACATCTGTTATGATAGTTCAATGCCTAAAATTGAGGTTCACTAAATTTGCTTATATTAATTAATTGTATCCATTTCTATAGAGCTGAATCTCATCTCATTCATGTAAATAAAACAGATACATACAACAAAAATGTATGAGGCCGCTTGCAGCAATCCAAATGGCTAAAGCTCGAACAAGATCCCCTTCGAAGGTCTCGATCGTATCTTGACCGTTTGCTGATTTTAGGAATTACTGAAACAAAACAAGTAGAAAAATGAGAAGAAGAGAGAGAAGAAGATGAAGAAGAAGAATGAGAAGAAGAAGAGGAAGAAGGGGAAGAGACTCACACTAAAGAATACCGATCAAGATGCGAGCGATGTGCGAGCAGACGGTTGTTTCCGACAATAATGACTGAAAGTGTGCTCCTCCGGCAGTGGTTTGCTCCGCTCGGCAGTGAATTGGTCCGCTTGAGAGTCACCATGGCAGAAGATGGGGGAGCCAACCACTTCATGTGCGTAAGAGAAAAATTAGGGATTTTGGATATGTTCAATGGCGCGCGGGGCGTTTTGTGTGTTAAAACCGGTGTTATTTGCACCGGTTCAAACCGGTGCAGTTTGTAACGGGCTAAACCGATGCAAAAGATGTGTTTGGGCAGCGGTTTTTAAATCTGCTACTAACATGTGATGCGAAAAATCCGATTTTTTAGTAGTGCAAGTAGCAAGCGCCTGTTACTAGTTTTTTTTCTTGATGCTATTGATTAATTTGAGAAAATTTGCTCTTTATTATTATTCACGTTGAAAAAAATATAAACGAGAAATCCCCATCGACTTTTTATTTATCAGAGATGGTAGAAATGTGATGCCTGTCTTCTTCCTCCTGTATGCGAATATAGTGTTTGTTTGATTGAGGATTACTCTCCACAGGTTCTTACTCACATGAAATGGAATTATTGTCGTATCCTGACGTCAAGCTAAACACCCTTTATGCATGTGTACAACCTTATCCCGTCTTCTGCGAGTTTTGTCAATTCATCATAAAGTATTTTTGACTCATTTCCTCGAATTACATCCATTTGTAAAATGTAAATATAATTTAAATTTAACTTTTATTTGAAGAAAGATAAGCCTGTTTTTAATTTCTGATTATATATATTTCAATCGCACTCAGGATATAATATAGTATAAGTGTTGTGTCCTGGAATATTCGCGGCGGTAGAGAAATATATGGTTTAACGTCTTAGCATTGTACGAAGATCCAGCACACAAGCAGATAAGTGAGAGTATGTAGCATTCATAAGAGACACCAGAGTTTTTACGTGGAAAACCCCTGAAAGGGGGAAAAAACCACAGGGCCTCGCCCAGTTTGAATGAATCCACTAGTATTTGTAGTCGATTACGAATGAGCCCTTCTTAGGGAGAAGGCCATGGCTTGATGTCACAAATGTACATCATATAGAGTGTATTACATGGTGGGAGTTACATATACATATTTGTTTGGTCGGAAGGACCGTAGTAGGCGACGGAGGTCAGAAGGACCGTAGTCGGCGAGAGACCGGGGTCAGAAAGACCGTTGTCTGTTGATGGAGGCCGGAAGGACTAGGCGACAGAGGTCGAAAGGACCGTAGTCGACAGTATTCTGGGAGAACTGTGGGCATCAGGTGGTGGCCTGGTGGAGCTCAAGACCTCAAGTAGTGGTATGGCGGAAGTCTGGGCCTCATGTGATGTTTTGGTGAGCACACGACCTTTGATGATGATCTGGCGAAGACAAGGGCCTCTGGCAAAAGTAAGGGCCTCTGGCGAAGGTGAAGGCCGCTGGTAAAAATTAGGGTCTCTGGCGAAGGTTAGGACCTCTAGCGAAGGTGAGGGCCTCAGATGAAGACGTCAGGCCTGAACGTCGGGCCTTGAGCAGAACGTTGGGCCTTTAGCAGAACGTCGGGCCTTGAGCATAACGTTGGGCCTTCAGCAGAACGTCAGACCTTGAGCAGAACGTCGGGCCTTCAACAGAACGTCGGGACTTGAGTAGAATGTCGGGCTTTGAGAGTCGGGCCTGGACGTCGGGCCTGAACGTCGGGCCTTCAGTAGAACGTTGGGCCTGAACGTCGGGCCTTGAGGTGGTGGTGCGGCGAAACTCCAGCGGTGGTCCGGCGAGGCTCTGCGGTGGTCCGGCGAGGCTCCTGTGGTAGTCCGGTGAGGTTCCGGCGGTGGTCTGGCGAGGCTCCTGCGGTGGTCCGGCGAGGTTCCTGCAGTGGTCCGGCGAGGTTCCGGCGGTGGTCGAGGAGGAGCTTTTTCCTTCTCTTCCTTCTCCTCTTCCTTCTCTTCTCCTCTTCTCCTCTTGCTTCCTTCCCCCTTAGTGAAGAATGAAGGCTCTATTTATAGATTTTTTGAAGTGGCATAGCTCATAAATAGACATGAGATCAGGGGCAAATAGGGAGTGGTCGAATTGACGGCCGATATTGAATCCTACGATCGTGCATCGTTCGCTGGACATTTGAAGGCCTTTGTGATGTCGGAATTCGGTGATCTTGGTTTCATTAAACTCGTCTTGTCGAGTCGTTCGATTCGAGTATAAGTTCGTTAAAATTGGAGACCATTTGGTAAGCCAAATTGTGGTTTGAACCTTCCAATAGCGTTTCGGGTACTTGATTTGCACTCATTTGTGCTTGGATTGATTCGAATTTGGTGTTGTTGGGTTCGTATTTTCGAGACGCTCAGTTCGACTATAAGTTTGCTGAAATCGGAGTTTGGATGGTCTCCGAATTAATTTTTAAAGTTTCCAACTTGATTTTTCATCAAGATTTGTGCCCGATCAAGATACTTTTTTGACGACGTATCAGTTGCCCCCCTATTTTCGGACGTTGATGCTCCAGAAGTCCGAAAATATGTGTGTCGACATTTAACATTGGCCGAATCATAAAAAATTACGTTCCAAAAAATATAAATCTTGCTCAAACTTGATCATAAAAGTCTCGTTGAGTCCCGAAAGTGTCAAAATTGAGTCCGAAACATCGAAAAACGTATCCGGGGACCCCAAAAACGTCGAATTTTGACCTTTCGGGCCGAAAATCGGGCCCGGACAAGTTTAGGCAGCAGAACCGGACGACCGGCCGACCGCTGTCCGCCGGCGCTGAAACTGCGCGCCGTTTGGCTCGTGCTAAAAACCGGCTGCAGTTCTCTTTTTTTTTTTATTTGAACCACAACTTCTAGTGGTTTTCAAAACCAGCGGGCGATTTTGGCCAAAACCGCCCCGAATTTTTTTTTTAACAGGAGAGAGTGAGTGGGAGAGAGAGAGAGAGAGAGAGAGAGAGAGAGAGAGAGAGAGAGAGAGAGAGAGAGAGAGAGAGTGGGAGAGAGTGAGAGTTTTATTTATTATTATTTTTTTTAATAACTTCCCTAACTCCTTCCTCCTACTATAAATATCCCCTAGGGGATATGAAAAATTTGCACCTCTCCTCTCTCTCTATTCTTATAATTGAGGCTTTCCCTTGATCTTCCAAGGCCCCTCTCTTTGCAAGGAAGTCCGGAGACCACCCTTCTCCCTCTATTCTAACAATTGAGGCTTTCCCTTGATTCTCCAAGGCCCCTCTCTTTGCAAGGAACTCCGGAGATTTCCCCATTCTCCTTACTAAACGACAAGAGGGGGGTGAATTGTAAAAGTCTTTTATTTAATAAAATTAACCCTAAACAAGAGTTCTAATTTTTTTGTTGTTTTTAAAATTTTAGAACAAAGATTTATGCAATTTTACTTTCACAAAATTTCACATGCAATAGATATGACAAATTTAAAATGCAAGCAAAAAGTAAACAACGTTAAGGAAAGATCACACCAAGAATTTTATAGTGGTTCGGTCAAAATATGACCTACGTCCACTCCCCGGAGTCCTCCACTCCGGGATTTTCACTATCAAAATAGTTCTCTTTTTGCCCCCCTCGGCAAGGCGGAGAAGCCTGTACAAACCTCCCTTTCACCAACCCGGCGTTGCGGAATACCAAACTCTGTTTTCGCCCTCCTGGCGACGGCAGAGAACCTTCTCGTTTTTCTCCCTCCTGGAGAAGGCAGAGAACCTCGAGGTAATGGATGTAGACGAGCCTTTCCCTTGGAGATCCTCCCTCAAATCCTTCTCGGGCCACAGGAGGAGCAAGATGCAGCAAGCTTGGAGAAACCGTGTGATCTCCCTCACACCTCTTCTCCCTCACAACGCTCACCTCCTCCTTCCTCTCTCAACCCTCAAGAATTTCTCTAGAGTTTTCTCCCTTGGAAAATCCTCTCTAACCACGTTCACCCCCTCTGTTAAACTTACTGAAAAAGAACTTGATTGATATATAAAAAAGGCTCCAAAAACCTCTGAATTCAAAAGTAGCTGTTACTGTTCGTATAGTATGATTCAACATCGTACAGTACGATCTTCATAAACAGACGTCATCCTGGTACGAAGATGTACGAACAGTTCAAAAATAATTCGTACTGTACGTTATAATATCGTACGGTACGATCCAACAAGATACTATTCGTACAGGACGATGGTCTGGACGATCGGTTGTCGTCTCTATTCATCGTATGGTATGATTACTATCGTACAGTATGATGTGACAAAAACCAAGAGATCGTCAAGGACGATATCCGGGACGATCATACTTCGTCTATATTCATCGTATGGTACGATCGCGTTCGTACAGTACGATGTTCAAATTTTAATTAGGCCTGAATTACATGCACTAATCACGGGTTAATTTAAGTAAGTATTAAAAATGGATCGTACAGTACGAACCTGTTCGTACAGTACGAACGGCACAAAATCACTTACTTAAATTAAATCACGGCTAGGGTTTTGGATCTGAATATATCGTACAGTACGAAAGACGTCGTACAGTACGATCTATTCACAGAATTGTCAACATAGCATGGATCGTACGGTACGAAATAAAATCGTACAGTACGATCTCCAGAGAAGAATTTTAGTTACATTTTGGCAGTTAAAAGAAACTCTCCCCTGTGTGTGTGCATGGTTGCTCTTACTCTTACGCATTTTGTGGCCAGACTCAATAAAGTAAAAATACAATAAATGAAAAATACAATGTTTGACTCATACTCCTATTCTACCCAGTCTTGAGTCTTCCTTTCTTCCTGAGTCACTTGTGATCTTCCTGAACTGTTAGTGCTCAAGGAAAATAGCAAATAAAATAATATTCAATGAAAGCTGTTCCAAAAACACTCATTATTTGGCATCATCAAAATCTCAAACTTGGGGTCATGGGTTGCAACAATCTCCCCCTTTTTGATGATGTCAAATAATTTGTTGCAAGTAAGAAAGAAAAACATTTCTTTTGTTTTTTTTTTGTTTTAAATTAAACACAAGAAAGAAAAAAAAGATACTACAAGCAAGTACGAAACAAACATAAATGCATTTAGATAATCAGCCATTACAACATTACAACAAACTTCTCCCCCTTTTGACAGCTCAAAAAGGAGGAGCAACTAAAAGCACAAAAAAAGAGAAAAACTACAATGCAAACACAGACAATCTAGTCAGACGGGTCCTGATCAGTTGGTGGTGGAGGTGGATTTGACTGATAGTATTGAAATAGAGTATCGAAGCGGTGATCAATTGCAGTAAAACGCTCTCCAAACCATTGCATATCAGCCTCGTGTTGCTGATGTTGTTCTTGAATATGCATGTCGAGACGAGTCTGCAGTTGGTCGAAGCGGGCGACTAAATCATCATTTGGGTGTGCTGGTGCTGGAGCTGGTGCAGGTGCTCGGGGTGCGGCATGGCGTCGTGATCGAGCTGGAGCTGCAGCTGGTGCATCTTCTCCTTCTTCTTCATCAAAGACGGGTTCTTCAGGCTCATGTCCCCGATGAAAGAGGATACGGAAGGAAGCATCCGTATAAAAAATAGGAAGCATGTCGGGTTCACCAGGGTAGGATAATTGATATTTATGGTAGAGGATATATCTTATTAGGTGACCAAGAGCCAGATTTTGTTTCCGTCGAGTGGTGGGAAGACGAACAAAAGTCATGTGCTAAATATAGTTGCTAATCAAATCGACCTCATCAAACTTAATGTTGGACATAATAAGGTAGGTAGCGACTGACAAGGTAGGGGTCAGATTGATGCGGTCGCCACCTTTGGGTATGATAGAGGTTCGAAGAACATGTTGAATTATACGGGCATTTCGGGTTAAGGATTGGACTAGAGGCTGGTGTTGATGAAAAACAGTATTCCTAAGGACTCTATTTACATCGCTCCAATCAAAATCATCGGTAAGAAATGAGCGAACCATAGGTCCTTCAGTGGACAGCCCAATATGTTGGGAGATGTCGGCTCTAGTTATTTCAACGGGGCGGCCACAAACCAAGGAGTGAAAAGTGGTGTTATCGACGGTGTAGGTGAGGTTGGCGAGAAATTCAAAAAGCAGTTCAGAATTGTATGGAAACACTAGGGTGAGTAGGAATTGAAAGGTGGTGGAGGCAAAGAGGCCCATTACCTCGAAATTTAGAGCGGCCTGATTAAGCATTTTTGAGGGGGAAATTTTGCAGGCTTTGTATCGGTAGTAGGCTTCCTCATTCTCACTATTCAGAAAGCGATCAGATTGACGTCTAGATGAGGACGAGCTTCCGGCAGTCATCCGACCTCGTTTAGACATTGCAGGAGGGCACCAAAACGAAGTGAATGCTTTGTGAGGAGAGGGTTGAGTGAATTGAACAGCCTAGGCAAGGGTATTTATAGGAATTTCCGAAAATCGTACAGTACGATTTGGGATCGTACAGTACGATATCCAATTAATATTCTGACAAGTCGTTTCGGGAAAAGGCAGTTAAATCGTACAGTACGATAAGTATCGTACAGTACTATAAGTATCGTACAGTACGATCAGGCGAATATCGATCGTCCCGAGGCCCTCGGTACGACTGTTGACCAAAAGTTTCGTACTGTACGAATAGGTGGATCGTACAGTACGATACATAATAAATATCGTACCGAACAGCTTTAACTCAAATTTGTCCTTTTGTGATGATGTGGATCGTACCGTACGAAGCGAATGTATCGTACAGTACGATACTCAATAATATCGTACCAACCGGCTTTAATTCGTCCCAATCCGTTGCTGACGTGGATCGTATTGTACGAAGATGAGGAATCGTACAATACGGTAGGCAATTATACGGGAAGAGTATCGTACAGTACGATGATTATCGTACCGTACGATCATCAGAGCTGAAATCTGCCTATTGGTGGATGTATGTAGATTGTGATATATCGTACAGTACGATATAGATCGTACAGTACGATGAACAGTCAATGTAAGTGTTAGTGTGGTGATCAGGAGCAGCCCTAAAGAATTTTTTTTTTTGTTTTTGTTTTTGTTTTTATGCATTTATATCTATGACACCTAATCTAGTCCTCAAGGTGCTAAAGGTGTCAAAAGCTAATGGTTTTGTGAATATGTCTGCCAATTGATCTCCTGTAGCGATATGATGTAATTCTATATCTCCCTTAGCGACGTGATCTCTAATGAAATGATGTCTAATATCTATGTGTTTCGTTCGAGAGTGTTGAATTAGATTCTTAGAGATACAAATTGCACTTGTGTTGTCACACATGATCGAGATGGTTCCAACAGGTAGTCCAAGATCAAGAATTTGTTGTTTTAACCATAGTACTTGTGCAACACAACTTCCTACTGCAATATATTCTGCCTCGGCTGTGGAAAGTGCTACTGAGTTTTGCTTCCTACTGGACCAAGAAACTAATGATTGTCTGATGAATTGGCAGGTACCAGAGGTGCTCTTTCTATCTATCATACATCCTGCAAAGTCAGAATCTTAGTACCCTAGGATTTCAAAGGAAGTGCTATGTCTTGGATACCAAATTCCTAAGTTTGGGGTGCCTAGTAGATATTTAAGAATTCTTTTGACAGCAGTTAAGTGAGACTCTTTAGGATCAGCTTGGAAACGGGCACAAAGGCACACACTAAACATTATGTCCGGTCTACTAGCAGTCAAGTAAAGAAGGGATCCAATCATTCCTCTATATTTCTTCTGATCTACTGATTTTCCACTAGGATCCTTATCTAATTGGATTGTTGAACTCATTGGGGTGTTCATGGGTTTTGCACTATCCATTTCATATTTCTTTAAAACATCCTTAATATACTTTGATTGGCTAAGAAAGGTTCCATTATCCATTTGTTTTACACTAAAGCCAAGAAAGTAATTAAGCTCTCCCATCATGCTCATTTCAAACTCATTACTCATTGTTTTTGAAATTCATCGCATAAGTTTTTATCCGAGGATCCAAACAAGATGTCATCTATATATATTTGAACAATGAGAATTTCTTCTTTGACCTTTTGTAAAAAGAGTGTAGTATCTACACTACCCTTTTGAAATCCTCTATCCAACAGAAATGAGCTAAGTCTTTCATACCATGCTCTAGGTGCTTGCTTTAATCCATATAGTGCCTTTTTTAATTTGAATACATGGCTTGGAAATTGTGAGCTTTCAAATCTGGGGGGTTGCACAACGTAGACATCTTCCTTAATTACCCCGTTCAAAAATGCACTCTTTACATCCATTTTATATAACTTAAAGTTCTTGAAGCAAGCAAAAGCTAAGAGCACTCTTATGGCTTCTAGTCTAGCAACCGGGGCAAAGGTTTCTTCAAAGTCTATTCCCTCAATCTTGTTGTACCCCTTAGCTACTAGCCTTGCTTTATTCCTTATTATTGTTCCTGAATCATTCACCTTATTCTTGAAGACCCATTTTGTTCCAACAACACTCTGCTCTTTAGGTCTCTTAACTAACTCCCAAACATCATTCCTGGTGAATTGGTTCAGCTCTTCTTGCATTGCTAGAATCCAAAATTCATCTCCTAAGGCTTGATCTATACTTGTAGGTTCTATCATAGAGATGAAAGCTGAGTGACTAACCTCCTTCCTAAGTCCATGCCTAGTTCTTACACCTTCTGAAGGGTCTCCTAAAATTAACTCTTTAGGATGACTAGAAGAATATCTCCATTCTCTAGGCAAAGCATCCTGAGAGTCGACCCTTTCTCCTAAGGTCATGGTCTCTACTCCTTGAATTGCCTCTATTTCATCATCTTCAATTTTAGTTTCTGAGGGCATATCTGATTCATCAAATACCACATGGGTGGATTCTTCTACTACAAGGGTTCTCTTATTAAAGATTCTATAGGCCTTACCTACAGAAGAATAGCCTAAGAAGACACCCTCATCAGACTTGGGATCGAATTTTCCTAAGGGATGTTTACCATTATTTAAGATGAAGCACTTACACCCAAAGACATGTAAATGTGAAAGGTTTGGTGTCCTACCCTTAAGGAGTTCATATGGAGTTTTATTCAGCTTCGATCTAATGTTTACTCTGTTCAAAACATAACAGGCTGTGTTGACTGCTTCTGCCCAAAAGAATCTAGGAAGGGTATACTCCGCTAACATTGCCCTAGCAGCTTCTATCAAGGTTCTATTTTTCCTTTCTGCTATGTCATTCTGTTGGGGTGTTTGAGGGGCTGAGAAATTGTGTTCTATTCCTATCTCTTGACAGAATGACTCAAACCTATCATTTTGGAACTCTCCACCATGATCGCTATGGATTGTTGATATTTCACAACCTAATTTTCGTTGAATCCATGTGGAGAAAACTTTAAATTCCTCAAAAGACTCATTTTTGTGTGCTAAGAATCTTACCCAAGTAAATCTAGTGAAGTCATCTACAATCACAAATCCATAATTCTTTCCACCTAGACTGGCTGTACTAACGGGTCCAAATAAGTCTATGTGTAGAATTTCTAGTGGCCTAGAGGTGATCACGTCTCTAATTGAGTGAAAGGATGATTTGACTTGTTTTCCTTGTTGGCAAGCATCACATAAGTGATCCTTGGTGAATTCTAACTTAGGTACACCTCTAACTAGGTTTTTCTGAGTGATGTTTCTAAGAGTTTTCATACTAGCATGGCATAGTCTCCTATGCCATAGCCACGAGTCATCAACTATTGTTTTCAAGCATAATGATTTTGAGTTATCTACACGATCAAGGTCTAACATGTAAACATTGTTCATTCGTTTTCCTTCTAAAATTACTTCATCAAATAAACTAATCAGGCATCTATCAGTAAAAAATTTAACATCAAAACCTTTGTCACACAGTTGACTAATGCTAAGTAAATTATGTTTCAAACCATCAACTAATAACACATTTTCAATTTAAAAATTCTTAGCATTACCAACGATACCTGAGCCTATTACCTTCCTGGTAGTGTTATCTCCCAACGTTACTTTGCCTCCAGTTTTTTTCTCCAATAGGATGAACTTCTTCATATCTCCAGTGATGTGTCGCGAGCAGCCACTATCCAGGTACCACATGCTCTCACTAGGTCTTTTGTGAGAGCATCCCTACAATTTCATTCAAAGACTAGATTTGGGAACCCAAGTGAGTTTGGGTTCCTCCTTATGCTTGCATGAATGAGATGTATGCATGTTATGATGTGATGGATGCAATTTAGGTCTCCATACTAAGTGTGTCCTACGGTGAATTGTGCATGTGCGGGCTATGTGACCTAGCATGCCACAAGAGAAGCACCTAACACCAGGAAATGGGTTTACTAATCTATGAGGGTGGTGGTGCCTCTTCCTAAGGTTTTGTGATGCATGCTGTGTTGGAGGTTTTCTAGAATGGCCTACTGTGAGTGGTGCAATTTCATTTTCTAGTTCTTTTATTTTTTCACTATAAGTTTTATTTTGAGCAGTCAATCCATCAACTTCTATCAATAGCAAGTGCTCACTATGATCTACTTCTAATGCAAGTGCAGTTAGTTTTTCAAACTCTACATCTAGTTCAATATGTGATGTTTTCAAGGATTCATGCGCTTCAATTAGTTCAATATGCTTCTTATTTAATGCATCATACTCATCAAGAAGTAACATGTGATCTTTATCTAAATCAGAATTTTCTTTAACTAAGTTAGCATGCTCAATTTGTAAGGAACTGAATTCAATATTAAGTTTAGCATGCATTTTCTTCAGTTTCCTATACGAGTCATGAATATTCTCAGAAATAAGCAATAATTCATCATAAGAAAGTTGACATACCTCATCCTGATCCAATTGATCAAGGTTATCATTAGCCATAAGACACAAATTTGTTACCTCCTCCTCTGCTTCTTCTTCTGATGATTCTGAGGCAGAGTCGGCCCAAAAAGCTTTCTGTGTCTTTGTCTTTCCTCTCTTGTATTTAACTTTGTCATCTCCTTTCTCCTTTGCTGGTTGACTCTTCAGATTAGGACAATCGGCTCGAAGGTGACCTGGCTTCCTGCACTCAAAGCAAATTGTATCAGATGAAACCTTATTGACCTTGAGCTCTTACCTTTATTCCAGCTGTTCTGATGACGCTTCTGTTTTCTCTTCAGGAAATTTTTGAACTGTCGGGTCATCAGTGCTATTTCATCTTCTTCCTCCCCTGCAGAGCTTTCACTTTCTGAGTTGCTAGCTTTTAATGCCACCGTTCGCTCCTTTTTCTTTTCACCTGCATCACTTTGCCTTTGGCTCACTCCTTGCTCGTATGCAATGAGTGACCCGAGGAGGTTATCAATAGAATAAACATTAAGATCTTTGGACTCAGTGATAGCAGTTATCTTAGCATCATAGGAACTAGGTAGGCATCTAAGAATTTTATTTACTTTCTCAGAATTTGAAATTTCTCTACCTAATGCATGCAAGGATGTCACGATTTGGGTGAACCTAGTGTACATGTCAGAAATTGTTTCGCTAGGTTTCATACGGAATAATTCATAATCATGCAATAGAATGTTAAGTCTAGACTGTTTTACTTCGTTTGTTCCTTCGTATGTAATGCACAGTCTATCCCAAATCTCCTTACCAGAAGCACAAGTAGATACTCTCATATAGTCCTCAGATTTCAATGCACAAAAAAAGCAGTTTAAGCACTTAGCATTTAGTTGGGCTGCTTCCCTATCCTCATTGCTCCATTCAATAAACAGTACAGGAGTTTTCAAACCATTAACAATTTCAAACGGTGCAACATACCCATCATTTACTAACATCCACATGCGGTAATCTATAGATTGCAAAAATGTAGACATTCTAATTTTCCAAAAATCAAACGGTATGTTATCAAAAAGTGGTGGACGAGTTATTGAATAACCCTCCGCAGTGTTACGATTACCAAAATTCGACATGAAAATTTTTTCAAGGTTTTCTAAAACACTATTTTTGAAAAACTAGCTCTGATACCAATTGAAACTACTAAACGACAAGAGGGGGGGTGAATTGTAAAAGTCTTTTACTTAATAAAATTAACCCTAAACAAGAGTTCTAATTTTTTTGTTGTTTTTGAAATTTTAGAACAAAGATTTATGCAATTTTACTTTCACAAAATTTCACATGCAATAGATATGACAAATTTAAAATGCAAGCAAAAAGTAAACAACGTTAAGGAAAGAACACACCAAGAATTTTATAGTGGTTCGGTCAAAATATGACCTACGTCCACTCCCCGAAGTCCTCCACTCCGGGATTTTCACTATCAAAATAGTTCTCCTTTTGCCCCCCTCGGCAAGGCGGAGAAGCCTGTACAAACCTCCCTTTCACCAACCCGGCGTGGCGGAATACCAAACTCTGTTTTCGCCCTCCTGGCGACGGCAGAGAACCTTCTCGTTTTTCTCCCTCCTGGAGAAGGCAGAGAACCTCGAGGTAACGGATGTAGACGAGCCTTTCCCTTGGAGATCCTCCCTCAAATCCTTCTCGGGCCACAGGAGGAGCAAGATGCAGCAAGCTTGGAGCAACCGTGTGATCTCCCTCACACCTCTTCTCCCTCACAACGCTCACCTCCTCCTTCCTCTCTCAACCCTCAAGAATTTCTCTAGAGTTTTCTCCCTTGGAAAATCCTCTCTAACCACGTTCACCCCCTCTGTTAAACTTACTGAAAAAGAACTTGATTGATATATAAAAAAGGCTCCAAAAACCTCTGAATTCAAAAGTAGCCGTTACTGTTCGTACAGTACGATTCAACATCGTACAGTACGATCTTCATAAACAGACGTCGTCCTGGTACGAAGATGTACGAACAGTTCAAAAACAATTCGTACTGTACGTTATAATATCATACGGTACGATCCAACAAGATACTTTCGTACAGGATGATGGTCTGGACGATCGGATGTCGTCTCTGTTCATCGTATGGTACGATTACTATCATACAGTACGATGTGACAAAAACCAAGAGATCGTCCAGGACGATATCCGGACGATCATACTTCGTCTCTGTTCATCGTATGGTACGATCGCGTTCGTACAGTATGATGTTCAAATTTTAATTAGGCCTGAATTACATGCACTAATCACGGGTTAATTTAAGTAAGTATTAAAAATGGATCGTACAGTACGAACCTGTTCGTACAGTACGAACGGCGCAAAATCACTTACTTAAATTAAATCACGGCTAGAGTTTTGGATCTGAATATATCGTACAGTACGAAAGACGTCGTACAGTACGATCTATTCACAGAATTGTCCACATAGCATGGATCGTACGGTACGAAATAAAATCGTACAGTACGATCTCCAGAGAAGAATTTTAGTTACATTTTGGCAGTTAAAAGAAACTCTCCCCCTGTATGTGTGCATGGTTGCTCTTACTCTTACGCATTTTGTGGCCAGACTCAATAAAGTAAAAATATAATAAATGAAAAATACAATGTTTGACTCATACTCCTATTCTACCCGGTCTTGAGTCTTCCTTTCTTCCTGAGTCACTTGTGATCTTCCTGAAATGTTAGTGCTCAAGGAAAATAGCAAATAAAATAATATTCAATGAAAAGCTGTTCCAAAAACACTCATTATTTGGCATCATCAAAATCTCAAACTCGGGGTCATGGGTTGCAACAAGTTTTATTTATTATTATTATTTTTAATAACTTCCCTAACTCCTTCCTCCTACTATAAATATCCCCTAGGGGATATGAAAAATTTGCACCTCTCCTCTCCCTCTATTCTTATAATTGAGGCTTTCCCTTGATCTTCCAAGGCCCCTCTCTTTGCAAGGAAGTCCGAAGACCACCCTTCTCCCTCTATTCTTACAATTGAGGCTTTCCCTTGATTCTCCAAGGCCCCTCTCTTTGCAAGGAACTCCGGAGATTTCCCCATTCTCCCTCTATTCTTACAATTGAGGCTTTCCCTTGGTCTTCCAAGGCCCCTCTTTTTGCAAGGAAGTTCGGAGACCCCCCATCTTCCTCTCTACTTCGAGAAATCATGTGGAGTTCCGATTTTTGGTGGTTGACGATGGAGGTCGGATAGACCGTTGTAAGGAGGGAGGTTGAAATGACCGGCAAACATCCGATGTCGGGTAGGAGTCTAATAACGGACAGAAATCCAACGAAAGGTGGAAACTTGGCATCAAGTAGAATTCTGACGTCGGGGAAAAGTATGATGATGGGTAGAAATTCAATGTCGAGTAGAAGCCCAACGAAAGTCCATCAACAGGCAGAAGTCCGACGATGGTTAGTAGTCCGACGACACGTAGAAGTACGATGTCGAGTAGAGGTACTGTGTCGGGTAGAAGACCGACGAAAGTTCGTCGACGAGCAGAAGTCCGACAACGAGTAGACATCTGATGACGAGCAGAAGTCTGACGATGGGTGGTAGTCCGATGACAGGCAGAAGTTCGAAATCGGGTAGAAGTACTACGCGGGGTAGAAGACCGATGAAAGTCCATCGACGGGTAGAAGTCCGGCGACGGGTAGGAGGCCGATGGCATGTGGAAGTCCGACATCCAGTTGAAGCACTGAATTGGGTAGAAGACCGATGAAAGCCCATCGATGGGTATAACTCTCATGAAAGTCCTGCAAGGCAAAAATTCAGCGACAAGAGGAAATTCAACATAGGGTAGAAATTTAACTTTGTGGAGAAGTTTGATGGAAGTCTATTGACGGTATTATTATGATGTTAACCAAGGATGTTAGAGCATTTGCTCTATGATGTTAACCTATATTTGATCCACCAATGATGTAATACCTATTCGAGGTTGTATGTCAGAGCCTTTGCCCGATGACATTAACCTGTATGGAAGAGATTGAGAGAATCCATTAAGGATGTAGAACCTATCTGAGGTTGTATGTCAGAGCTATTGGTCGACGACGTTAACTTGAGTGGAAGAGGTCGAGAGAATCCACTAAGGATGTAGGACCTATCCGAGGTTGTATGTCGGAGACTTTGCTCGATGACGTTAACCTGTGTGGAAGAGGTCGAGAGAATCCACCAAGGATGTAAGACCTATCCGAGGTTGTATGTCGGAGCCTTTGCTCGACGATGTTAACCTGTGTGGAAGAGGTCGAGAGAATCCACCAAGGATGTAGGACCTTTCCGAGGTTGTATGTCGGAGCCTTTGCTCGACGATGTTAACATGTGTGGAAGAGGTCGAGAGAATACACCAAGGATTTAAGATCTATCCGAGGTTGTATGTCGGAGCCTTTGCTTGACGACGTTAACCTGTGTGGAAGAGGTCGAGAGAATCCACCAAGGATGTAAGACCTATCCGAGGTTGTATGTCGGAGCCTTTGCTCGACGACGTTAACCTGTGTGGAAGAGGTTGAGAGAATCCACCAAGGATGTAGGACCTATCCGAGGTTGTATGTCAGAACATTTGCTCAATGACGTTAACCTGTATGGAAGAGGTCGAGAGAATCCACCAAGGATGTAGGACCTATCCGAGGTTGTATGTCGGGGCCTTTGATCGATGACGTTAACCTGTATTGAAGAGGTCGAGAGAATCCACCAAGGACGTGAGACCTATCAGAGGTTGTATGTCAGAGCCCTGCTCGATGACGTTAATCTGTATGGAAGAGGTTGAGAGAATCCACCAAGGACGTGAGACCTATCCGAGGTTGTATGTCAGGGCCATGCTCGATGACGTTAACCTGTATGGAAGAGGTCGAGAGAATCCATCAAGGACGTGAGACCTATCCGAGGTTGTATGTCAGAGCCCTGCTCAATGACGTTAACCTGTGTGGAAGAGGTTGAGAGAATCCACCAAGGATGTGAGAACTATCCGAGGCTGTATGTCGGAGCCTTTACTCGACAACATTAACCTGTATGAAAGAGGTCGAGAGAATCCACCAAGGATTTAAGAGCTATCCGAGGCTGTATGTCAGAGCCTTTACTCGACGACATTAACCTGTTTGGAAGAGGTCGAGAGAATTCACCAAGGATGTAAGACCTATCCGAGGTTGTATGTCAGAGTCTTTGCTCGATGATGTTAACATGTGTGGAAGAGGTCGAATCGAATCCCCTTGGGATCAGTTTTGCCTTGATTGGGAGGGGGCGAACGTCGCGTGTATCCCGAATCAAATGTAAAGAATGATCTATCTTTAGACCATTACTGCCTTTTTGAGGTCAAGATCAAGACCTTGCCCAAGGAGTAGAAGTCAAGCAGGGGACTGTGTGAAGCTTATTATTGATCGGAAGTATCCTTGCATTTGTTGAGACTTTCCTGACATATCTTCTTCATGTTGGAAGTATTGGAGGGATCTTTTTGACTAGAATTGGGGTCAAAGTTGCCCCCCAGTCTGCATCTGATGCAACAATGACTGATGTCAGGAAGTTGATAAGAGCGATCTTTTGATATTGGAGCAAAAATTGCCCCCCAGTCGGGAATCACTTTCCAACAGACGGCACCAAACTGTTGCGTCCTGGAATATTCGCGGCGGTAGAGAAATATATGGTTTAACGTCTTAGCATTGTACCACCAGCACACAAGCAGATAAGTGAAAGTGTGTAGCATTCATAAGAGACACCAAAGTTTTTACGTGGAAAACCCCTGAAAGGGGGGAAAAACCACGGGGCCTGGCCCAGTTTGAATGAATCCACTAGTATTTGTAGTCGATTACGAATGAGCCCTTCTTAGGGAGAAGGCCACAAATGTACATCATATAGAGTGTATTACATGGTGGGAGTTAAATATAAATATTTGTTTGGTCGGAAGGACCGTAGTAGGCGACGGAGGTCGGAAGGACCGTAGTCGGCGAGAGACCGAGGTCAGAAAGACCGTTGTCTGTTGATGGAGGCCGGAAGGACCATAGTAGGCGATAGAGGTCAAAAGGACCGTAGTCGACAGTATTCTGGGAGAACTGTGGGCATCAGGTGGTGGCCTGGTGGAGCTCAAGACCTCAAGTAGTGGTCTGGCGGAAGTCTGGGCCTCATGTAATGTTTTGGTGAGCACACGACCTTTGATGATGATTTGGCGAAGACAAGGGCCTCTGGAAAAAGTAAGGGCCTCTGGCGAAGGTGAAGGCCGCTGGTAAAAATTAGGGTCTTTGGCAAAGGTTAGGGCCTCTAGCAAAGGTGAGGGCCTCAGATGAAGACGTCAGGCCTGAACGTCGGGCCTTGAGCAGAACGTTGGGCCTTTAGCAGAACGTCGGGCCTTGAGCAGAACGTTGGGCCTTGAGCAGAACGTCGGGCCTTCAACAGAACGTCGGGACTTGAGTAGAATGTTGGGCTTTGAGCGTCGGGCCTGAACGTCGGGCCTTCAGTAGAACGTTGGGTCTGAACGTCGGGCCTTGAGGTGGTGGTGCGGTGAAACTTCGGCGAGGCTCCGGCGGTAGTCCGACGAGGCTCCTGCGGTAGTCCGACGAGGTTCCGGCGGTGGTCTGGCGAGGCTCCTGCGGTGGTCCGGCGAGGTTCCGGCGGTGGTCGAGGAGGAGCTTCTTCCTTCTCTTCTTTCTCCTCTTCCTTCTCTTCTCCTCTTCTCTTCTTGCTTCCTTCCCCCTTTGTGAAGAATGAGGGCTCTATTTATACATTTTCTATAGTGGCATAGCTCGTAAATAGATGTGAGATCAGGGCCGAATAGGGAGTGGTCGAATGGACGACCGATATTGAATCCTACGATCGTGCACCGTTCGTTGGACATTTGAAGGCCTTTGTGATGTCGGAGATCGGTGATCTTGGGCTCGTTGGACTCGTCTTGTCGAGCCGTTCGATTCAAGTATAAGCTCGTTAAAATCGGAGACCGTTTGGTAAGCGAAATTGTGGTTTGACCCTTCCAACAGCGCTTCGGGTACTTGATTTGCACTCATTTGGGCTCGGATTGATTCAAATTTGGTGTCGTTGGGTTCGTATTTCTGAGAAGCTCAGTTCGACTATAAGTTTGCTGAAATCGGAGTTTGGATGGTCTCCGAATTAATTTTTAAAGTTTCCAACTTGATTTTGCATCGAGATTTGTGCCCGATCAAGATACTTTTTTGACGACGTATCAATAAGAAATACTTTGCATGCACTTACCTTTATTTAAAATTAAATATTTTTTAATTAATAACTTTATTTCTATAATTATATTATGCATGCCAAAAACAAAGTTCCCAATAAAATGAGAGAAGAAAGATATTAATTTGCTTATTTGAAATTAAAATAATTCTCAAAATATTTAGGGTATGTTTGGAATGATTACAATGTTTTGTTAAAATAGTTGTGAAGTTCATGTGAAGATAATAGCTAAAAGCTACCAAGAATATTATAAATATGTATTCATGCCTTATAAGAGATGAAAAAATTACAATGGTGAAAATTTCATCTTTGTTTCAAATACTGAAATGTTAGTTAAATTCGCAATGTGTTGAATAAAAAAAATATCTATATATTATATATTTTTTGTATTACATAAAAAAATTGACATATACATTATCTAATAACTAACTGTTTGCATAAAATAATCTTAATTTTTAATTTAAATTCAAATTAAAAAATAACGACAAAACATAGTATAATGAAGTAACATTTTAAATCATTTGTTTTCAAAATTAAATTGTGATGTATTAGATTTAATTTTAAATGTAATAACATACATATATGATATTTACGTTTTGAATATCTATAAATTTAAACTTAAAACTATATCATATGATGACGGCAATATAAAACATTAAATATCACCAACTATAGTGATGTACTCTAATTTAGTATAATACAAAGAAAAAAATAGTTTCAACTTCACAGAATCAAACGTTCTATGTGACAAATACCAACAATTTATGTAAAGATTGGAAAACTTCGATCTTTATTTAATTTTTTACGTAGCTTGAGCACATTGGATGCCATGAATAAAAGAATTCTTCATTCACCTAATTTTTGTTTGAGACAGTTTTGTTATTATTTTATTAAGCAGTTTATTTAGTACAAAATTTTTTTGATTATTTAAAAAATTTTATATTGAAAAATTAATTTAGAAAACAATCAAAAAGCTGTCTCAAACAAAATCTTATTTTTTAAGGTGTTACGGAATAATACTGCAGAGAAGATCTGGTATTTATGCAAGATGTCTGATTACTCCCAGCTGCATAAGTTCCAAAGGTTTCATCTCTTTGAACAAAGGTAAATGAAAATGGTACATTGAAATCAGTCACATAATTTTTTAATTTTCGTTAGTGAGAATCCATCTATTTACAAAATATAATTCCACTTTTTCCTATATATGACCCTTGCATCATATTAGAAACTAAGAATGAGAAGTAACAATTGTGAAAGAAACAAAAAATAAAATTGGAAGAAGAAGAAGAAGAGAAAAAATGGGAGAAGTAGAAACACACAAATTTTTTTTTTCTTCTATTAATTATCTCATGCACACATTACAACTCTTTTATCTAAATTAGACATCACTTCACATACACCCTTTCACTTTCAAATGAAACATTGCTTCACACACCCTTTCACTTACAATTAACTACATTTAATTAAGAAAATAAACCACATCCACACAAATGAAAAGACACATCCATTCAAATAATATGATTAAATATTTTGAATTTATTAACAGTAACAGTTCAGGTTTTTTAGCTTTGAAATTGCTCTAAAGCTTAGATGACCAGCTTTAATGCCAAGAAGAAGAAGATGAAGAGCAATGTTTGTCATGATTTTTATTCTCAGATGAGTTCTAAAATAAGTAGATTTGCTTTGTAGGTTTATGTTGCCCAATAACTCTGAAAAGAAACAAAAAAGTAGATCTCAAAGAGAGAGATGAGAAATAAAACGATTCTTTTTGCTTAGAAGTTTGGTGATTGTTAAGGACCTCCGCATCGATCTATATCAATTGAGTGAAGAACAAAATTAATTTCTTTTGTGAGCACATGTTTTTTGTTTTGAGTGGAGGAGATGTCTTTGGTTCAGTATTGGGCAAGAAAAATTGATTTGGTTAGGAGTTACAGAATGAGATTTGTTGGGTAAAAAGTCAAGTGGATGTTAAGAAGGGGCAATCAATAATTAATGGAAAGCATTTTACAGGATATCTTTTTCAAGTTTTTCTTCTTTGGAAAAGAATTCCAGCGAATTACGACGCTTGAGAAGGCTTTTGCTTTGTTGGAGTGAGACTATTTTTATATAGTTTACTCTAGACCAGCAAGAAATGGTAACTGGTTTGAATCTTTATAGCCTAGCTATATCGGTTAGCAAGAAAAGAGTAGAAGGAAAAAAAGGGTTCTTCTGCGTAGGTTCAATATTTTTTATTATATTTTTTGGTTTTTGAATTATAAGAATACATTATCTGCTAATATTTATTTGATAGTTTTAAACTAAATATTATAAAAAAATTATACGCTGTAACTCACCGATGACAGGCATAATCAGATCAAGAGGTGCTCCAAACAACTTTTTTGTTTTGGGAAATTTGATAGCAGTGCTCAACTTTATTACTAAGAATAAAAAGAATAATATGCAAATCAAAAATTCAATGACCAAATAAATAAAAAGTCGAAAAGCATAAGAGTCTCGTGACTAAAATACTCACAGCACCAGACGTTAGGCACATAGTTGTTAATAGAAAAACCACCAAAATAAGCGCACATTAACTTGAAGGGATAAAACTAGTATCATGAAAGCTCAGCCTTATATTATCCAGCACAGAAAACTAGTTATTTTACAATATTGTTGCCATCATCAGTAGATTAAGGTTTCGTTTGAGACGGCTTTCTTGCTGCTTCATAAAGTAGTTTTTTAGTACAAAGATTTTAATTTTTTGTACTAAAAAGATGCTTTTAAAAAAGCCATTCCAAATGAAGCCTGGGCCAAACGATACCTGACTTAATTTGGGATAGCTTTTTTATTGCTTCTTAAAACGGAGTTTTAGTTAAAAAATTAAATTTTTTGTAATTTTATATTAAAACTCCATTTTAAGAAGTAATAAAAAAGTCACCTCGTTTGGAACGGCTTTCTTACTGTTTTCTAAAATAGTCATTTAGCACAATTTTTTTAATTGAAATTTTTTTAAATAATAGTAAGAAAACAGTCATAAACAAATCCTTAAGGCTCAAAGGAGGTAATAAGCCTAGCCAGAAGACTTATAGAAGGAAAGAACCAAATATAATGGTTGTTTAAATTTGGTGGAGGTCCAAGCCGCAACAATCAGATTAAATGATGACAATAATGACGGAAAGATAAATTTCACGATATATATATATATATATATATATATATATATATATATAGAGAGAGAGAGAGAGAGAGAGAGAGAGAGAGAGAGAGAGAGCGAGAGAGAGAGAGAGAGAGAGAGAGAGAGAGAGAGAGAGAGAGAGAGAGAGAAAGAGAGAGAGAGAGAGAGAGAGAGTGAGAGAGGAAATCCACAAAAGGGGCCTACACGTTAATTAAATAAATATAGTACAATGTCCTTAAGGGGTACTCAATCACTACTGCTCAAAGAGCTACAAAAATAAAGAAAAAAGAAACCTATGAGCTTGAGTTCCCCGCTAGAAATCAGTACATAAAATCCTAAGAACATGCTACGGTGCTTAAGAAAAAGCACAAAAAAAGGGAGCTAACAAAAAACAACCAAAATGCTCCCAGCAATAGATCCCCAAGAAAATCTTCCAGTCAATCGCCCAAAAATGAACCTGCAACAACAATTGATAGACAAGAGAAATAGAGCAGAATATATAGCATATAAGGTCGTTCCTAAACATAATATTAGAAAATCCCCAAAAAGGATACGACCGAATGGAAGGAGACCACCTCAGATCCAAAAGAAACCAAAAATCAGAAATGAGCTGCAGCAAGAAGGGATACATACCGCAGCTCCCAACATTATTATCATGCCCAGCGTTCAGAGGATCCAACAAACACCAGGGATAATACCAAATAATCCACCCGACTTGCAAAAGATTAGCCAGCACCCCGGCTAACAAAAACTCCTCCAGCGAACCAACAGTAAACCACTCACTCGAGCAAACCCGCAGGAGCAAAGACGGGCAAAGAAACCACCCCATCACAAACTTCAACACCCATAATAGCTGAGACTCCACCAGAGAAAAATTAGGCCAGCAGCCAGTAAAAGAAGAAACAGAGACAGTCACCTAAATCAACACAGCAGGAACCAAACACAACAAAGTAACCCAAACAGAAAAATCCAAGAAAAACTAGTCCCCCAGGAAAAGCAATGCCACACTCACCTCAGTCCACCAAGAGACCAGATAATCCAAGCACATGAAATAAACCACACTGCAGAAATACCTAGACCGAACCCAAAACAAAAGAAAAATAAGCTAAAACACCACAAGGCCACTCCAAACCAATAAAGGAGAAACCCCCAGCCAAAAACCAAGCACAACAATAAGAGGACCCCAGAAAAAAGAGGAGCACAGCCACCATAACTATAGGAAAACCAAAAAAATTAACGTTTAACATAGAGACCAAATTTGTTCCAGACTAACCAGACCTTGAATTGGGATAGGCAATTGAGGAAGAGAGAACTCAGTCATATTAGAACAGTTACAACCCAACTTAGCCAAAGCCTTAGCACAAGCATTGCCCTCATCCAAAATGGTCGAAACAGAGCAGTTAAGAGAGACCAAGATATCCTTAATACTCCTCATATTGTAGAAAAGGGAATAAGAATAAATGCTATCCTCCAAATTAAGAAGAGAATTTAATTCAAAGTAAGGGATAACCTCTAAAACAATAATATTAAGATAAAGACTAGCACAATGATTTAAACCATGAAGCACGACAGTTAAAAGGGCACCATTCCTATCATCACCGTTAACATTGCTAGCATAACACAAAATAAAAGTACCATTATGGCCTCTAATGAGGCTATCAACACAAAAATTATTCCCCACATAAACACTATCCACATTCAACTTAAAAGAGTTAGGAAGAGGCTTACACCAATTAATACTTCTAGAAAACATTTGGGAGTTAGCCATATCCAAGGTAATACCAAAGCCTCAAGAGTAAAAAGAAAGTTCTTAAAATTTTTTAACGAAAGTAAGTTGGCAGAAAAAAGAGCAGTGACCTTATCCTTAACTTTATGAATGATTATCTGATGATTCATAACAACCCCATTGAAATGGGAATCATTTCTCTCTAACCAAAGGAACCAAAGAATCAGAGCAAGAATCACATTCCGAACAAGACCTCTATTCCTCACCAACCAATCGTCTAGCAAGTTGAAAACTAAAATATTAGGATTATAATAATTAAGGTGAAATAAGTCCTCAAAAAAATACCAAACCTTCACAGCAATGGGACTAGAAATGAAGACGTGGTGCATATTGTCGACATGGAAACAATATTGACATCTAGAGGGAAGGATAAAGCCTCTTTTCCTCAACATCTCATCAGTAGGAATGTACTTGTGGAGGATTCTCCAAATAAACATAGAGATCGTAGAGGGAATGCTTTTGTGCCAAATCATTTTAAAAAGCTTAGAAGGTTCATTTTTACTTCTTAAAAAATGCCAAGCATCCTTAATTCTAAATAAGTCGTCTTTAGTAAAAGTGCAAAGCAAAACATCCATCGAGTTATAATTAAGGGGAATCTTAAGAATCAACTGAATAATAAAAAAAGGAAGAACAGCGGAAAGCTTATCCAAATCCCATGCATTAGCATTAAAGAATAAGTTAACCTTCACATTATCAATGGATCAAAAAAGTGTTTAATAAAGAATCCATGGACTTGCCATTAATCCAATGATCCTGTCAAAAGAAAATATTGCCCTCCCCAAGCCCCTAAGCTAAATAAGGATCCACTTTCTAATTAACCAAACAATGCTGATGCCACACCTTAGACTGGCCTTTAGAGTAATAGCACCTGGAAGGATGCATCCCCCCACAATACTTGGCCATCATAAAATTGGCCCAAAGACTCACATTAGATCTAAAATTGTACCACAATTTAAAGGAAAATACATAAGCCAAATCAAACATAGTCTTACACCCAAGAGCCCCCTCTTGCAAAGTCCCACAACAATTAGTCCAAGACGTCCAATAAATCTTAGAATTATTACCAGTACTAGGGCTGCAAACGAACCGAGCCGAGCCGAGTATGTGAGTGTTCATGTTTGTGTTTGTTTAACATTAGCTTGTTCATGTTTGGTTCGTGTTTGATTCGAGCTTTATTATTTGTGTTCATGTTTGGTTCGTTTAATTTAAGGGTGTTCATGTTTGGTTCATGTTTGGTTCATGTTCGTTTGTTTAGTGCTTATCGAGCTTTAAACGAGCTATGTTCGTGAACATATCTCGCAAACAATCTATTGAACAAGCAAACATTAAATTTGTTCATGAACATTCTAAACAAACAATCTAACAAACATGAACAAATATGAAATATTTCTTGTTCATGAAATGAAATTTCTAAAATAAAAGCAGTTGTATATTTAAAATGAAAATATGATTAATTTATATGAACATATGTTATAATATTTTATTACTTTAAAATTTATTAATAAAAAATAATTATATTATATTATGGTATAATTAAAGTTTTTATATTTAATCGAACTCGAATCGAGCTTTTTATCGAGTTTGTTCATGAACATCAACTGATGTTGTTCGCGAACATAAACGAGCTGAACACATTAGTGTTCAAGCTTGTTTATTTAAGAATCGAGTATTTAAAATATTGTTCAAGTTTGTTTGTTTGTTAATTAAACGATCACGAACGAGCTTTAATCGAACCGAACAACGAGTAGTTCGTCGAACGTTTGGTTCGCTTGCAGCCCTAACCAGTACCCTTCCAAAAAAATTTATTAAAAATTCTATCAATTCTATTGCACACCAACTTGGTAGGAAAAAGGGTTTGAAAGCTATTAACCGGAATAGAAGAGAGAACACTTTTAATAAGAATAAGATGGACACCAATGCTTAAAAAATTTGAATCCCATAAAGGCAGTCTATTCTACACCATAGAAATTAAATCATAAAAAAGAAAAGACTTCTTCCTACCATTAAAGAGAGGGATATCCAAATTTTTTAAAGGCAAGGAAGCTTGAGTAAAACCAGTAAGATCTTTAATATCCAAAACCCGGGCAGAAGAAACATTTTTAACAATAATAAAACAACACTTATTCTTATTAAAAGCTAGGCCACTAACAGATTCAAATCGATAAAAAAAACTCAAGATTTTACCAATCGTATTCTTTGAAGCATTATAAAATACAATGAAATCATCAGCAAAGCATAAATGAGAAATTTTAATGCCTCTCAAAGTTCTAAAATAAAGACTAGGACATTTGTGAAAATGATCCGTAAGACCCCTAGATAAGTAATCTGCAGCAATAATAAAGATCGCAGGAGAAATGAGATCACCTTTTCTCAAGCCATAGGAGGCTTTAAAGACACCATGACTCTTACCATTTACAATAATAGAGAAAAATGGGCTTTCAATACAAGATTTGATAAGAGAAATGAACTTATCATCAAAAGTAAATAAGCTCAACATTTTATAAATAAAACACCAGTTAATATTATTATAGGTCTTAGCAATATCCAATTTCAAAATCATATTATAACCTCTAACCTTAACATCCAAGTCATGACAAAATTCATGGGCCAACAAAATATTGCTAGCAATGGCACGCCCTTTCACAAATCCCATTTGGAAGGGAGAAATAAGATTAGGCAAAAGCAAAGTTAGCCAATTCATCAATATTTTGGAAAGTAATTTATAAAAAATAGTGCACAAACTAATGGGTCTAAAATCATTCCAAGAATTAACACCATTATTCTTGGGAATTAGGACAATCGAAGTAGAAGAAAAAAACTTTGGAATAGGAGAACCATGGAATAGGAGAACCATTAAAGAAATCAACCACAATAGAAGTAATATCATTAGAAATAATGTGCCAAGAGTTTTGAAAAAATTTAGTAGCGAATTCATCCGGACCTACCCCAGAATCTGCATTCATGTTAAACAAGGTCTCTTTAATTTCATCAATAAGAGGACACTTAGATAAGCCACAATTATCCTCTTGAGAGACTAAGTTAGGGATAAACGAAGGATCATCAATAATAGCAGGACTAAAGGACTTGTTGAGGTGATTTTGAAAGAAATTAATATCAAGATTAGTAATCTCATCATGATTCTTAGTAACGGAACCAAAATCCTGAGAAATTTTATGAATACAATTAATAGTATGTTTCTTATTAACTAAAGCATGAACATATCTAGTGTTATTATCACCTTCCACCAAATGTTTGACCGTTGCCTTCTGCTTCCAAAAGATTTCTTCCTGAACTTGAAGCTTACAAAGATCCACTTTAGCCTCATTTAAAAGAACAAGGTTGGACTCAGAGGGGTCCAACTTACAAAGATTCTCAAAAGAGTTAGCCATGTCTTCAGCAAGTAAGATATTGGAAAAAATATTATTAAAAATGTTATGATTCCACCAGTTCAAAACTAACTTAAGCCTCTTCAGCTTAAGCCAGAGTCTAGTCATGCAAGAAATAGAATCATCAGGAAAAAGAGGAGCACACCAATTATTTTGAACAACATCAAGAAAAGACTCATGTTAGAACTGCATGTTCAGAAATCTAAACTGAGAAGGTAAACCCTTAATATTAAACTTAACTTTGATAAAAAAAAGAGAGTGATTAAAGAGGGTACAGCTAAGGTGTTCCACCTTAGTCAAATTAAAAGAGTTAATATACGCATTATTAAAAAGAACTCTATCCAATCGTTGCCATAAGTGCCCACGATGCCAAGTGAAATTATTACCTGAAAAACCAATGTCATTAAGGTTGCAAGCCATAATCATATCATTAAAATCTTCCATCGACTGATAAATAGGAAGAGAACTCCCAATGCGCTTAGACGAGTTTGTAATAGTATTGAAATCACCACCAACCAACCAAGGAAGGTTGCAAACACTATGAAAATTCACAATTTGTTCCCACAAAATCCTTCTAGAATAATGAGAAGAAGCAGCATAAACAAAAGATGCACAACGTTGGAAATTGGAACTTTCAATGTTGCAATGTAAAACATGAGGAAAGTCACCAATTATATCAATTATAACAAAATCTTTCCGGAACACCCAAATTTTGTTAGCAACATTCGACATAGGCCCAATAATTTATTCACAGAAATAAGAGGTTCGAGCAAAATAAGAATAGAATTATTATGAATACGACATAAGTTTTTAACTCTAAATTTCAAAGAGGGGCAACCAATGCCCCGCATATTCCAAATGATGGCGTTAAACATGAAAACTAGATTAACATGAAGTATGTGAACGGGTATTCCTAGGAGACTGTAAAAAAACATTATTAGGTTTCTTACCTCTCTTACCACAACCCTTAGAGAAGCTCAAATCATGATCTTCTCTAGCATAACATTTAGCCATAATATCCACTTCAGTGTCAGTAAAAGCATCACAATGATAATGGTCAGTTAAGAGCAACTCACTATTATTCAAATTACATGAAGGCTCCATAGGTGGCCTCTCACCTTCCAAATAGAAAACACCATCTTCCATAGTATAAATGTTCCTGTCAATACCTTCACAACAATCCTTATCACGAATAGATTGGACAATAGTAAGGGATAAATCTTTCTTCTGCAAAATAGGATCATTAAACTTGGAGGACTCAATGTCCCCAAGGTCAAGAATAACTTCAAGATTACCCATACTATCTACAGGCAAAGCATTTTGCCACATTTCTTGTTCTAAGAGAGAAGGATTCCTTTTAGAATAATCATCATCCTAAATAACCATAGGAGACAAATTAGGAACTAACTTAGAGGAGAAATCAAGATCATTATTACCATTCTCATTAATAGTAGGAACATTATAAATCTTATCAGGGTTAGGCACATTAATAAGAGAAGCATTACTAATTAAATTCTCTTCCAGGTCCTTAGCCAAAGGAACCTCTACCACTTGATCACAATTATGGACCACCATATCCTTTGCACCAGAACCATTACCAACCCCTTTTTGAACAAAAGTCAGGTCATCCCCTCCAAGATTAACATTAGATTTGGAAGTAACTTTCTCCTTATAAAGGTTAGGATGTAAATGGAAACATTCATTAATCCCATGGCCATGCATCTTACAATGTGAGAAAAAAATAAGTAAATTTTCAATTCAACATTTTGAAAATAGCCATTCAATTTTGATCCAAGCCATATTTCATGAGGATGCTTTTTCGAAACATCAAGCTCAACTAAAACACGTTCCACAAAAGGTCTAGATAAAGATGTAATAGCTTGATCGGTTTGTAAGGGTCTACCAAACACAGAAGCCAGACTAAATAGGATATGCGTATTAAAAAAAAATGTAAATGTAGATTAGGAAAAGCAATCCACACAGAAGAAATGGGAGACTCCTCCCTCACATCGAAGTCCGGAGATCATTTAAGCAACCTCATTTGACATCCATGAATATAATATGATCGACATGAGAAAAATGTGACTATAATCCAATCATTAGTTAGTTGTATAACAATGTGAGGAGGATCTAGAAAACCCACATTAAAAGATCCAGAAAGTTAAAGAGCATGAAAAAATTTTGTGAATCACATCAAGATTAGGTCGACGCAAAACAAATTTAACTATAAGAGTGAAGGAAAACAGTGCTGCAAGCTGGGAAACAACAGATTCCTTAAACAAAAGGATCGAACAACCCTTAAACGAAGAATGCACAAAATGAACCCGAGAAGCCGTAGAGGAAGAACCATCGACACCACATCCTTGAAGGATCGGGTCTTACCATTCGGAACCAAAGAAATAAGCAGGACAGGCGACGTCGAAGACGTCATCAACCCCCCCCCCCCCCCCCCCCCCCCCCCCCCCCCCCCCCCCCCCCCTCAAACACCAACGAAAACACAAAACCACAGATGGAAAGACAAAAATAGGGCAAAGGCGTAGAGAAACCCGAAGGAAAAAAAGGCCAGGAAGAGGAACAAAGTTACCACAAGATCAGCAGACGAAGAGAGACAACCATAATCGACCAGAGAAGAAGGATCAAATATCTTCTGAAGACAGAAACTAAAATCGCCACGAAATCGCAAAACCACAACAGAGTGTAACGATAAATTTCACGAAATATGATAATGGTCAATGTGCTTGTTATATAAATGAAAGCAATTCTTTCTCCTCCAATCGCCATACACATCACAGTTATTTTGGAATCTTTATATGTAGTGAATATATGTTAATTATGGTGTAAGAATGTTAGAAACGCTTAGTGCCAAGTAAACTAAACTTTAGCTGATAAGAAAATTTAAAATGTTACTACATCACTACCTCACCTTACCATTTCAACAAAGTACAAGTTAAACCAACCATTCTTTTAGCTTCTAATGTGATGATCAGTCTTTGAAGGGTGGAAATCAACTGGTCAAACATTTTTCGAGTTTTCAAGATGAAATAATGAAGTCTTAATATTGTTATGATGTATTGTTTTCTTCAATACTACTTGTAATGTCTATTGCTATAAAAAAATTCAGTAATTGAAGAATGTTATGAAGAGTGAAATTTTTTTGAAGTAATTATCTTCATCCTTTTGTGATTTATTTTGTTAGAACACCTTGGTTCCTATTTTTTGTGGCTTGGAGCTTCCTCTTTGATGAGAGATTATCCATCTTTATAATTCTAATAAACTTGTCAACTCAAACCCATATTTTTTGGATCAGGTTCAGGTCATGTTGACAGGTCGAATTATCTACTAACAAGCCTTAAATCATGCAATTTAAAATAAATATGACTAAATTTTTACAATATGCTAAATATAATTATTATATAGCACAAAAAAAAAAAACATAAAATGTTAAAAATGTCAGGTGTTGGAGATCAGGGGCACCATAGTCGAGTGATGAAGCTTAGAGAGACTATAATTGGTAGATGAAATTTGATAAAGACCCAACTATGGTGAGTGAACCCTCGCCCCCAGGAACCACTGTGAGCGAACCCCCGCTCCCAGAATTTCACCGTTAAATTATCATTGGCCGACCATCACGGGATGTCTACCTAACTGCCATCACTTCTGGATCTCTGCCCAACTATTGCCATCTAACCTCAGTCTGTCCACCATCGTTGGGTCTTTGTCAAATATATATTACTGACCTCAGGTCGAACAAAATTTTTTTTGCAAAATCTCATACTTGTCAGATCGCACGTTGTTGTCATCCCGTGCATGTTCGATGTCGCATCTCACCATACCTTTGCACTTCATCGCTCATTGTTAAATAGTGAAGAAACGAAGTGTTCGAGTTTTCTGCTCTTTCCCTCTTCCTCTTGCACGATTCTTCGTTGGTTTTCAGCTTTGTTAATTCGCAGGAGGTATAGAGATTGCAAGCATTGCTACTTTGGCTCCTTAGTAGCTGTTCGACCATGCTCCCTCTATAACTTTCCCTTTATGTCGGTGCAGAAATTATGACATTTTGATCGGAAGCCACACGTGAGCTCGCTGCAGTGAGGGTAACCTTCTACCTTTGGTGCACTTCTTCAGCCCTTCGATGCTGTTCAACTTTGCTCATCCAAAGACACTACAGGAAATCACGCTATTATCGGTAGACCAGATCCACCGGTAACACGTAAAATTCGACGGAATTCTTTGGTTTTCGGCGCATTTCTGTCAGATTTTTGTGTGCCAGTTTGGCGCACGTCGATAAATGTTTTTTGACGTTTCTTTTGCGCTAGAAACAATTCCGACGCACGTTTTGGCGCATTACTGACGCAAAACATGCTAGAAAAAATGGCTAGTCTTAATAGAAACTTCCGGCGACTAATACGTCGATATTTTATGGCGTATTGATCCAACAGAAACTATGAGCACATAAAACGTTGTAGGTTCGCTGTAAATAAGCTATAGCTTACTTTCGAAGCAAAGGCAGCGTCGAAAAGTTCTGACGGAAAAGACGCCGTAACGTAGGCCGGTAATTTTCGGCGTACACAAAAAATGCCGGCATGATTGATCTGATTCGTTGTATTGTCGTTTCCGTCGATTTGCTGACCCATAATCCACTGGAAACATGTAGCATTGACAAAAAAAATTGCCTTCCCAGCCAACAATCAAATTTCCACTCCTGCAAACCTATACAAATCTATATCCACAACACTTTACAATAGTTCCACAACATAAATTTCTTCAACAGATTCACAAAAACATAAATTCTCATTAAAAGAAATTGTTCAATAGCAACCACCAACTAAAAACATCACATATTGTTCAATATTACAGATTCAAAGAAATAAACAAGTTCATATGACTAAAATAAACTACTCTGAATCCGTGGACTCCTCCTCAGCTGGAGCTACCTCTTTTCTACTCATCTGGTTCGTTATTTTGCACATTTCATCCAACAATTGATTCTGTTTCTCCTGCATCTGCATCTGCATTTGAACCTGTGCTTGCAACTGAGCTTGCCAATCAGCTTGTGATTTCCTTACTTGTTCTAGCTCTGCTTGAAGGGCAGTTATTTGTTAACCATGTAAGGACTCATGTGAATTGGATGCGAAGCTGGATGCAGTAGAGGAGGTCATCCCTTTGTATGCCTAAGCTTGTGAACCCAAACTATAAACTCTGCCATGTTGCATTCCTCAAATGGCTTGCGACCACATGCTGTACTCAAAAAACTCCATAGAGCCGTCAGAAGAGGCCTCACCTGATGCAGCATGACTCTCTCAAAGCCGTGTATATTCCTCTTGTGAAAGTAGAATATAAATATATATAATTAAACTAAAAATTAAAAATATTAAACACATATACTTACATGGGCTTTTCTTGCTCTCTCATCAATCCATTGTTGATCCTCTTGTCGCTTATGAGTGCGACTATGCAATTCCACAGGAGTTGGTTCTCTACCCAGCATCTCTTTCTGTTATAATTAAAATAATTCTATTAATATTTGTATTAAAGAACAATTTTAAAAAAATATTTAAAATTTTTTACCAAACGTCGCCTGTGCTCAGTATGTGGAATGGAGCCGCAAGTATGAAGGGAACTACCCAAGTTAATGAAGGCTATTCATCAGAAAGTTATGCTTAAAGTGAATATAGAATATCCCATTATTAAATCTAAATAACCATTCAACTTATGGAATGGTATTCCATGCTTAAATCAACTTATCCTTCATCTAACTAAAAAATATTTATCTCAAATCTTTTCAAATATTGGCTATCCATAAAGTAATTAATGGGTATTCATTAAAGGTTATACATAAACTAACCAAAGAGTATTTCATCCTCAAATATAAAATATCCTTCAACTTATTAAAAGAGGTCCACTCATTAAAATAGTTATCCTCCAACTAACTAGTAAGGTACCACATATTGCATGTAATTTTTTGAGGAAAATGTTGTACATCAAAGTTTCTCAAAGACTTAATAACCTTTAAATGGAAATGAAACCACTAGTCATATATGATGTTAGGTCTAGAAAAGAATATTTTGCCTAAAAAAGTTTAAATTTTTTTCACCATATTCTAGCATCCCAAAACTTAAATAAAAAGCTTTAGAAAATTACAACTACTTCTACATCACTCTATATTGTGAATCATCTTTGAGATTAATATGTCAAAGATCACCATAATTACAACTACTTCCACCATATTCTAGATCAAATATTTCATCACTAGATCTACCCGGCATGAATCCAAAGAAATTAGAAAAAAAAACTTACAACGTTGGGCAATCGACGGGATCTGGCGGAATGAGGGAACTTGCTTTCGGAGATGGAGGTCTTGCCGGCGAGGAAGGCTATGACCGTCGGCGATGTCCGGTGACCATCAAAAGAGCTCGGCGACCTCGATCTATGGCGAGCAACAGAGGGCGACGAGGGAAACAGCAAAGCTGTGAGAGAAATGAATGAAAGAAATGAGCAGCCAGCAGGGCTCGAGTTCGAAAATATGGTTTTCGCTGGAGGCTTTTCTGGCGACCAATCCGCCGGACTCAATTCCGGCGCATAATGTGCCGGTGTTAAGTCGTTGTGTGTAAAAATGTCGGCTTCTTTTTCGCTGGTACATGCGCCGGCTACTTTCGGCATATTTCAGAAAATTAAAAGGCTGGTATATTCCGAGGTATTTATCGGCGCAATAGACGTCGGCATATTTCCGGTGTCATTTGCGCCGGAAAAAATGCCGTAATTGTTCCTTTGCACTATGCACCACTACATTCGCCGTACGTACCGACGCAAAGGTTTCCGCCGAAAAAATCTGACGGTAATCATGTGTTTTCCCGTAGTGAGACATTCCCTTCTTATTCTACCGAAAGTTATGACATTTCGATTGAAAGCAACAAAGGAGCTCGCTCACTATAAAGGAGATTGCATACGTCGCTTCTTTGGCTTTGTTGTGACTGTTCGACTCTACTCCCTCGACGACATTCCATTTTTGTAGGATCTAAAGCTACAACTTTTTGATCGAAGGTTGCAACGAGAGCTTGACATCTGAGAGGGTAACTTTTTACCTTTTCTACGCTTCTTTTGCCGAATCCAATAAATCTGTCGAACTCCAGGGATTTAGGCTAAAAGAAAGAAATAGAGGATTTACTCTACTGTGAGATTTACAGAACATCTAATCTGCTCAAATCTGGCACAAATCATGTAAAAATCATGCTTTTTTGGCTAACATTAATTTTTTAAAATATAATTGATTAATAACAATAATAATTAATTAAATCTAATTATAATTAATAAAAATTATATTGTTAGTTATATTTAATCACTATTAATAATGTTTTGTTTTAATCAAAATAAATTATAATTAATTATTATTATAATTATAATTAATTATAATTTTTAATAATTAATTATAATTATTTAAAATTAATTATAATAAATTATTTTAATTTAAATTTATTATTATTAATTATAAATGATTAACTTTTAATTATAATTAAATTTTTTAAATATAATCCATTATTATTAGATATAATTAGTTATAATTAATAAAATAAAAATGGTGAAAATCTCTCTTACCTCAATGTGCATGTCGAGCCAGCAAAGTGCCCATACACATTTTTCTCTAGCGTGGTAGGAAGGGAACCTGGTGCGATACCTACGATGAGGTATGTGAGCAGCCCTTCAACTCCAAAATCCTATCCCTAATGTTTGTGTCCAACTAGCAATCCACTCATACATATTTTTCTTTAGCGTGGTGGGAAGGGAACCCGGTGCGGCACCTACTACAATGCAAGTAGTCCCAGTGCACACTTTTCTTAGCATGACTGGGATAACCTTTAAATACCTGTACACAGCTTTGTAGCTGCAGGAAAACAACTGGGCTGTTTTGAAACAGGCATTGAAGACCTATACACGCCTTTCTCTAGCATGATGGGACTGAAGATTTCACAACCGCGGTGTCCGAGGAAACCTAATGTACAGGCTTTTCTCTAGCGTGATGGGAGGCCTAATTTTTCGTAGTTTTCCCCTAAATGGGGGAGACGCTGGGAGGATGCCAAAATTTTGGGTGAACATAATATTACATTTAAACCTGATTTGGACTCAAGTGAACAGTGGACTTGAACCTGAAAAAATTCTAAATGTTGAATAAAAGGTTAAGCCCAAGTAAAATAAGATCAAATTGGAGTCAAATTAAAATCAATTTAAGCATGCAATTGAACTTGCAAAGACTTCATAAGACTTTGAACAAGAACTTGAACTTCTACATTGAGCTCAAACTGTACAACATCAAGTCGAACTTGGACTTTAATGTGACATAGTGCATACGCACTAGATTTGCAAATGAAATTAAAATGAGGACTTGAACCTCAATGAACCATGTCTTGAATATAAAATCATGCTCAAAATAAGCTTGAACAAATGATATTGAACAGAACTTGGGCTCAAAAACATATACAAAATAGAATTTGAATTATATACAAGAAAACTCAAACTACAAAAGCATTTGTGCGGTCAATAGTAACTCAATTTCAGATGAAATACCTTAATCCTTGCAAATGAATGTGACTGAGATGCGACAAATACAAACTCCCGCGAGCTCTTGTAGGAAGGATATTGTAACATCCTCAAAACTAACATCGAGGTACAAGAAGGCACACTACAAACCCTCTATATAAATAATAATTTGCTTGTTGATTGAAGAAGGCGACACTGGAGATCAATACTGTAGGACCCATCACCACAAATAAGTTGTGAATGGTAAAGGTGAACACGATACAGCTGTAATAGACTCCTACGACAATCCCTACTGTTGACTCTAGTATTTAGGTTGTTAAGCCTAAGTTAATGTCCCAAGGCTACCAAGAGGGGGGGGGGGGGGGGGGGGGGTGAATTGGTAGTTTAAAAATTTTAATCCCTCTTTGAATTTAAGTTGAACCGAAATGAAAATTTTTCTTTTGAGTTTTTCTAGAAAATGTTTTTCAACCACAGAGTTCTTAAAATTAAAAATAAAATGCGGAAACGTAAAAACAGTAAAGTAAATGACACCAGATTTATAGTGGTTCGGTCTAAAACGAGACCTACATCCACTCCCCAGAGGTACTCTCTGAGTATTGCACTAATACCAATAGTGACTCTCCTTTGCACCCACAGCAAGGCAGAGAAGCCTTTACAAAACACTCTTTTCACCACTACCCGGTGCGGCAGAGAATCGTCGTCCTTTTACACAATCCTAGTGTTGGCAGAGAACCGTCCGTCCTTTCATACTCTCCTAGTGTGGGCAGAGAACCCTTCCGTCCTTTCACACTCTCTTAGTGTGGGCAGAGAACCCTTCCGTCCTTTCACACTCTCCTAGTGTGGGCAGAGAACCCTACAGCTGTTCACACTCTCCAAGTGTAGGAAGCGAACCTTTCGGCTATTCACACTCTCCAAGTGTCGGCAGCGAACCGGATCTCCTTGACAGATCTTCTCACAAGAAATCTAGTAGGAAAAAGGAAAAGAGTGAAGTAATCCCAATTCACAAGTAGAGATTCTTACCTTTGAACTCCAAGTGAAGCCTTCACGCTCCAGTGGTAAGAATCCTCCTTTGAATGCACTCTCACACTCTCTCCTTAGCTATTCTCTCAAGAGGCACGAAGATCAAATGAAAAAAATATTGGGTGGCAGTCTAATTTGGATTATTTATACAAAAGATAAGAAAAACCGCCCTAAAACTACAAGTATTCAATTCTGTACGTAGTGGATCATCCCGTACGATCGTGGATCGTCCTAGACAATTTTACTTAAACGCTTTGAAACGACCCTATTTGTATATGTGTACGAAATGTCTTCGTACATGCTGATTGTCCCGTACGAACTAAGTTCGTCCGGTACGAATGGTTATTTCTAGGTCGGTTCTAGAAACTACTGAAAGCCGTTCTAAGTCGGTTAATCGTCTGGACGAAAATGGGTTCGTCTAGATGAAATTTTTACAGAGACCAGATCGTCCTAGAAGATAATTAATTTTGTCTGGACAAAAATTTTATAGAGAGCAACTCATTTTTTGATGATAATTTATTTCATCTGGACGAAAATTTTACAGAGACCAGATCGTCCTAGACGATAATTAATTTCATATGGACGAAAATTTTATAGAGAGCAACTCGTTTTCTGACGATAATTAGTTTCGTCTGGACAAAAATTTTACAGAGACCAAGTCGTCCTGGACGATATTTAATTTCGTCCTGGACGAATAGGACTTAGAAAAATTTTTCAAGCGAGTTCCTATTCGTTTCATGTGCTTAATAGGAGATAACTGTCTGATCGTCCCGTACGATCTGATATCATCCCGTACGATCAGTATAAATTTTATATGATCTGCTTATGTGTGTGTGTATGTTTTTATTCACTCAAATTACAATCACTCCCTTTCAATTTTATTTCAAAGAAAAGTACAAGCTTCAAATTTACAAAGTATTTCATGCTGAATTTGATTTGAAGTCTTCGTAGTCTGGAGTTCGATTTTCCTGAAATGTTAGTACACACAAGAGCAAATACAAATCTTCTAAAATTGTTAGGAGATAACTACATATTTGAACAATAATGTTTGGAATCATCAAAACTATACAAGTTGTAAAAATGTAAAGCATGCAAATAGCAACTATCTTAACAATCTCCCCTTTTTGATGATGGCAAAATAATTATTATTTGTATGATTTCAATTTAAACAAATCTCCTAAACTCCCCCTGAATTGATGAATACATGAAAATAAGGAGGCATTTTGAACCAAAGAACACAATTTTTTGTTTTTCAAAAAAATTTAACAAAAATAAAAAATACAAGACAAATGACACAAAATCACAAGCTAAATGACACAAAATCAGAATACAAAAACAAAACATACAAATACAAATTTCAAGCCAAATGACACAAAATCACAAGCTAAATGACACAAAATCAGAATACAAAAACAAAACATACAAACACAAATTTCTCCCCCTTTTCGACAACAACAAAAAGTGAAGATGAAATAGACGATAAATGTAAGTAATTATATGAAATTCATTTGAAAATTTAATGTAAATGGTGATTTACATAAGGTATGCAATCTAAAACTAATAACATTAGGTAAATCATAGAAATTCATACAATTTAATAAGTGATATAACATTGTAAGTAAGAAGAATTTATCAAAAACATGATTCAATTTAGACATTTGAATATAGAAAATCATTACAAGAGAGATGAATAAAAATTCTATATTTCAAAGTTCAATAGAATATAAATGAACATAAGATCAATTTGAATTAAGAGATTGAAAGAATTTGGAAAGAAGAGAATTACCACATGTGGCGCTTTGCACATCTTTTTCAAATTTTTGGCACATTTTTGTGCATCTTTTTACATTGGGCTTATTTTGTGCCTCTTTTTCACATTTGCGAACCTTTGTGCATTCCTTTTAATTTTTGTACTCTTTGTACAATTTTCAAGAGTAATTGAAACCAATTCTTTCCAAGATCAATAATCTAAAATTTCAAATATTTCTAAGTGCATAAATATCACTTGAGCAAAGAAATACAAAATAAGAAAACATCTAAATTGCAATAATAATATTAACTTTTATGTAGTCTAAATGAATAGACATGAGATTAAAAATTCTAATTATGATAAATTATAAACAAATTTTAAATTTAGAAAGACTAGATTTTCTAATGTAATTAATCTCAAATCACAATCTAATTTAAGTACAATTAGTATTAAAAAGACTAATGAAATTCATAAGAACTAAACACATTTCAAAAATAATCCAAAATTAAATCAACTATAACATATATTGATATTTATGAAAAGGATTACAAGACCATTTCACAATATCAAAATAATAAAAAATACACTGAACTTTTAATAAAAACAAACTAAAACAAACACTAAAATAAACACTAACACAACAAACATTAAAACAAACACAAGTACGACAAACATAAAGAAAATCATCTCTCATTCTCTATTCTTCTGGAGGAGGAGGAGGAATGCCACCAAATAGGTTGAAGTAGGAGGCCATCAACATAACATTGGTATTGATTTTATAAACTTCATTTCTAATACCAATGTCCTGTTGCTGCTGCAGAAGTTGAGCATCAATTTGATCAAATCTTTGATCAACATGAGTCTCAAGTCTATCAAATTTCTCAATCAAATTCTGATAATCTGATTGAGGTGCAGAAGTTTGCTCTCCTTCTTCTTCTTCTTCAGAAGCACTGGCATGTGCTTTCCCTTTTTCCTCCTTGAAAATTGCTCTGAAGGAAGCATCATTGTAGTAGACCGGCTCTTCGTATTCATCATCAAGATGCACTAAGTTGTATTTCTTTTCCAAAATATATGTAACTAAGTGTCCTAATGAGATGTTCCTTTTTCTCTTCTGTTCCGCATGCCCAATTTCTGAAAGCATATAAAGATGGTCTAGGATAAGTTGGGCTTCATCGATAGGCTTACGATCCATAATCAAAAAAGTCACAACAGAAAGGAGTGGGATAATATTGATTCTATCACCAGCTTTAGGAATGATTGAAGATCGAAGAATGTGATGGATGATTCGAGCATTTTTGGTCATTCCTGAAACACTAGCAACATGATATGTTAGGCCACTTTCTCTAATCACCTTATTGACTTCATACCATTTGAAGGTGTTTTCATTCATAAGGGTGTGGGCTCTATAACCTTTAGTTTCTAAGCTTAGAAAGGCACCTATGTCGTGCTTGGTGATTTCAACTTTTTGTTTGAAAACAAAAGAACTTATAGAGAAGTGGTCGGAATTAAAACTCATATTGGCTAGGAAATAGAGAAAGGTTTGTTTGTTGTAGAGGTGGACGAGAGAAAGAATGAATCCAAACTGGGTGGAAGCAAAAAGGTGCATTATCTTGAAAATTTATCTCGCTTTGAATCAGAATGCGAGAAGGTGTAATTTTGGCAGATGCAAAACGAGGAAAGGATTCCTCATTTGCTTTTGACAGGAAGTTTTCAGAGGCATTCTTATGGGGTTTCTTCGCCAACACCTTTTGTCTCTTGCTTGAGGAGGCCATTATCAATTTGAAGTCGAAAGGGATTGAAAGTGAAGTTTAAAGATGTGATTGTTGAGTTAGAAAGACTTCATATTTAAAGAAAACGATAGGTTCGTCCTAGACGAAAACTGTTCGTCCTGGACGAAAATTATCGTTCGTCTGGACGAAACAATTTCTTACAGACGATCCAATTCATCCAAAAAGAAACGGCTTTTCGTAATTAACACAATTTACGATGCATCCTTTCGTACAGACTTTTGACTTGACCGATCGTACAGACAAAAAAATTTCATACAGACGATCAAAAATAATTCGTTTTAATGTTAGTTGAAAACCATCCCCACCTATGAATCAACGTCTGTTCGTCTAGACAAACAAAAAGTTCGTACGAACGAACTTCACATTTAAAACTGTCTTATCCACTCAACCGCTGCATTCAATCGTCCCGACGTTTGAGAGAAAAAATTTCGTCCTGGACGATCATAAGATCGTACAGACGAACTACATTAAAAACTATTCTCAAAATGATTTACATCACGCAAACTGAATTTTACACACATCCTCCAGTACAAAAAATTTCGTCCCGGAGGATTTCCTCACATTTTGAATTTTTTGAATTTTTATCAAACTAAAACAAACTAAACATTCAAAACATAGAAAACAAAGACAAAACCTAAATTAAACTCATTCAAAACACACAAAAATCACAAAATTCAAAACAAAACAAAAACAAATAAACTAAGAAAACATAAATATCAATGTTGCAAAAACATTTTTATTTAAGCATTCAAATCAATAACACCAAGCCTTGTTCTTAATGTACTGAAGGTATCAAAGGCTAAAGGTTTTGTAAAAATGTCTGCAAGTTGATTTTCAGTTGAAACATGAGTAAGTTCAATTTCTCCCTTGGATACATGATCTCTCATGAAATGATGCCTTATGTCAATGTGTTTGGTTCTAGAATGTTGAATAGGATTTTTGGAAATGCAAATAGCACTAGTATTGTCACAATAAATTGGAATAGTGCCTATAGTTAATCCTAAATCAATCAACTGTTGTTTTAACCAAAGTACTTGTGCCACACAACTTCCTAATGCAATGTATTATGCTTCTACAGTAGATAGGACTACTGAATTTTGTTTTCTACTGGACCAAGAAACTAATGAATTTCCAATGAATTGACATGTTCCAGAAGTGCTTTTCCTATCCACTCTACAGCCTGCAAAGTCAGAATCTGAATAACCAACAATTTCAAATGAAGAGCTAAACTTAGGATACCAAATTCCTAAGTTTTGAGTTCCTAGTAAGTATCTTAAAATCCTTTTCACTACTGTCAAATGTGATTCTTTTGGATCTGATTGAAATCTAGCACATAAGCAAACACTGAACATAATATCTGGTCGGCTAGCAGTCAAGTAAAGCAAAGATCCAATAATCCCTCTATATTTCTTTTGATCAACAGATTTTCCCTTAAAGTCCTTATCCAACTGAACTGAGGAACTCATTGGTGTACTAATAGGTTTAGCATTGTCCATTTCATATTTTTTGAGGATGTCCTTAATATATTTAGTTTGACTAAGAAATGTACCTTCCTCAAGTTGCTTAATGCTAAAACCTAGAAAATAATTTGAATCTCCCATTAGACTCATTTCAAATTCACTACTCATTATTTTAGAAAAATCATCACAAAGATTTTTATTTGAAGATCCAAAGATGATATCATCCACATAAATTTGAACAATGAGTATATCATTTCCAAATTTCTTTAGGAAGAGAGTTGTATCTACACTTCCTTTTTCAAAAGATCTTTCAAGTAGGAAGTTGCTCAACCTCTCATACCAAGCCCTAGGTGCCTGTTTCATAACTTGAAAGCATGATTTGAGTATTTTGAATTTTCAATGCCTGGAGGTTGTTATACAAAAACATCTTCTTCAATTACCCCATTTAAAAAGGCACTTTTGACATCCATTTGAAATAATTTAAAACCTTTAAAATAGGCAAAGGCAATTAAAACCCTAATTACTTCAAGTCTAGCTACAGGGGCAAAAGTCTCCTCAAAATCAATTCCTTCAATTTGATTATACCCCTTAGCAACTAATCTAGCCTTATTTCTAATGACTACTCCTGAGTCATTCATTTTATTTTTGAACACCCACTTGGTTCGAACAATACTTTGATCTTTTGGCCTTGTAGTTAATTTCCAAACTTTATTTCTTACAAATTGATTCAACTCTTCTTGCATGGCCAATATCCAAAATTCATCAGAAAGTGCTTGATCAATATTAGTGGGTTCTATTGTTGAAATAAAGGCTGAATGATTGACTTCCTTGTTTAATCCACGCCTAGTTCTAACACCCTCAATAGGTTCACCTATAATCAATTCTCTTGGGTGATTTTTAGAAAATCTCAAATCTCTAGGCAAAGGGTTTTCTCTTTCCAAATTCTCTTCCACATTTTCTTCCAAATTTAATCTATCAATCTTTTGAGAGTTTTCTTCAATCTCATCTTCAACAACATTTGGCTCTTCCAAATTTTCATATTCATCAAATACAACATGTGTGGTTTCTTCAATGACTAAAGTTCTTTTGTTGAATACCCTATAAGATTTTCCAACACTTGAATATCCAACAAAAATTCCTTCATCTGATTTTGGATCAAATTTTCCTAAGGCAGATTTTCCATTATTATGAATGAACACCTTGCAACCAAAAACATGCAAATGAGACAAGTTAGGTGTTCTACCTTTCATCAACTCATAGGGTGTTTTATTTAAATTTGATCTTACATTCACCCTATTCAAAACATAACATGCAGTGCTAACCGCCTCAGCCCAAAAATATCTAGGAAGTGAGTATTCTACCATCATTGCTCGGGCGGCTTCTATTAATGTTCTATTTTTTCTTTCAACTATCCCATTTTGTTGAGGTGTTCTAGGTGCAGAAAAATTGTGATCAATCCCTTTTTCCTTACAAAAATTTTCAAATTCTCCTCCATGATCACTTTGTAAAGAAATTATTTCACATCCTAGTTTTCTTTGAATCCAAGTTGAAAAATTTCTGAATTCCTCAAATGATTCACTTTTATGAAAAAGAAATCTAACCTAAGTGAATCTTGAGAAATCATCCACTATAACAAATCCGTATACCTTCCCTCCTAGACTTACAGTTCCTACTGGTCCAAAAAGATCCATGTGAAGAATTTCCAAAGGTTTACTGGTCCTTGTTAAGATAGTTGCTATTTGAATGCTGTACATTTTTGCAACTTATGCAGTTTTGATGATTCCAAACATTATTGTTCAAATATGTAGTTATCTCCTAACAATTTTAGAAGATTTGTATTTGCTCTTGTGTGTACTAACATTTTAGGAAAAACGAACTCCAGACTATGAAGATTTCAAATCAAATTCAGAATGAGATACTTTGTAAAATTTGAAGTTTGCACTTCTTTGTAATTAAATTGAAAGGGAGTGATACACACACACATAAGAAGATCATAAAAAATTTATACTAATCGTACTGGACGATATCCGTTCGTACGGGACGATCAGACAATTATCTCCTATTGAGCACATGGAATAAATAGGAACTTGCTTAAAAATTTTTCTAAGTCCTATTCGTCCGGGACAAATTTTACAATCGTCCAGGACGATTGGTTCTCTGTAAAATTTTTGTCCAGACGAAATTAAATTATCGTCAATGGCGATTGGTCCTCTGGAAAATTTTTGTCCAGATGAAATTAATAATCGTCCGGGACGATCTGGTCTCTGGAAAATTTTCGTCCAGACGAAATTAAATTATCGTCCATGGCGATTGGTCCTCTAGAAAATTTTTGTCCAGACGAAATTAATAATCGTCCGGGACGATCAGTCCTCTGTAAAAATTTCATCCAGATGAATACATTTTCATCCAAACGATTAACCGACTTAGAATGGTTTTCAGCAGTTTCTAGAACCGACCTAGTAATAACCGTTCGTACCAGACGAACTTAGTTCGTACAGGACGATCAGCATGTACGAAAATATTTCGTACACATATACAAATAGGGTCGTTTCAAAGCGTTTAAGTAAAATCGTCCAGGATGATCCACGATCGTACGGGATGATCCAATGCGTACAGAATTGAATACTTGCAGTTTTTTGGCGGTTTTTCTTGTCTTTTGTATAAATAGTCCAAATTAGACTGCCACCCAATCTCTTTTTGTCATTTGATCTTCGTGCCTCTTGAGAGAATAGCTAAGGAGAGAGTGTGAGAGTGCATTCAAGGGAGGATTCCTACCACTGGAGCGTGAAGGCTTCACTTGGAGTTCAAAGGTAAGAATCTCTACTTGTGAATTGGGATTACTTCACTCTTTTCTTTCTTCCTTCTAGATTTCTTGTGAGAAGATCTGTCAAGGAGATTTGGTTCGCTGCCGACACTTGGAGAGTGTGAATAGCCGAAGGGTTCGCTGCCTACACTTGGAGAGTGTGAATAGTCGAAGGGTTCGCAGCCTACACTTGGAGAGTGTGAATAGAAGAAGGGTTCGCTGCTTACACTTGGAGAGTGTAAATAGCCGAAGGGTTCTCTGCCCACATTAGGAGAGTGTGAAAGGACAACGGTTCTCTGCTGCACTGGGGAGTGGTAAAAAGAGTGTGTTGTAAAGGCTTCTCCGCCTTGCTGTGGGTGCAAAAGGAGAGTCACTATTGGTATTAGTGCAATACTCAGAGGGTGCCTCTAGGGAGTGGATGTAGATCTGGTTTTAGACTGAACCACTATAAATCTGGTGTCATTTACTTTTCTGTTTTTACGTTTCCGTATTTTTATTCTTAGTCTTAAAAACTCTGTGATTGAAAAACTTTTTCTACAAAACTTAAAAGAAGCAATTTTTATTTCGGTTCAACATAATTTCAAAAAGAGGGTTTAAAATTTTTAAACTACCAATTCACCCCCCTCTTAGTAGCCTTTGGGACATTAACTTAGGCTTAGCAACCTAATTACTAGACTCAACAAGTGGTATCAGAGCTTCGTTTCAAAATCATAAGTTTGAACTACTTTTTGATTAACGTAGATGGCTACATTCGGAAACCGAAACACACCTGAAGGTTACTCTATCACTAGACCTCCACTGTTTGACAATATTCCTTTTGATTTTTGGAAAACACGCATGTCTACTTTCTTACAGTCACTTGATTATCGCATGTGGATGCTAGTCCATGAAGGTTACACAAAACCAACTAGATTAGTTGATGGAGTTAGGGTAGAAACACCTTTTGCAGATTTGACTATACAAGAACGTGACTTAGCATAATTAAATGCCAAATGTCTAAATAGTTTCTTTTGTGCTTTAAAATCTGAAGACTACATGCGGGTTTCCACTTACAAAAGCGGAAAGGACATATGGGATAGACTTTGTATAACTTATGAAGGGACAAATGAGGTTAAGCAATCAAGACTCAATATCTTGTTACATGACTATGAACTGTTTTGCATGAAACCTAATGAATCTATTTCTAACATGTACATAAGATTCACACAAATTGTCACTTCTTTGCATGCACTTGGTAGGGAATTAACAAATGCTGTAATGGTCAATAAAATTCTTCGATGTTTACCTACTGCTTATGATGCTAAAATTACTGCAATTACAGAGAAGCTATCTAAACATATATTCTATTGACAATCTTCTTGGTTCACTCATTGCTTATGAGCAAGGAGTAAGTCAAAGAAAGATTGATGCAGGTGAACCACGAAAGGAGAAAAATATTGCATTAAAAGTGGAAAAGTCAGAGAGTGAACACTCACAACCTGAGGATGAAGATGATATTGCACTGATGACTAGACAATTCAGAAGCTTTTTAAAGAGAAAGCAGAAGAGACGCCAGCAATGGAATAGAGGTAAGTTTAACAGAAATGACAAGGTTTCTAATGAAGTGATTTGTTATGAATGCAGGAAACTATGTCAATAAAGACTGATTGCCTAAAACTCAAAGCCACTCCTAGCAAGGAGAAGGTAGAGGAGAAACCAATGGTAAAGAAGGGCAAGAAGAAGTTTCAAAGAGCTTTCTGGGCAGACTCAGCTTCAGACTCATCTGAGACTGAAAAAGAAGAAGAAGTCACCAACCTTTGCTTGATGGCAGATAATGTTGAACAATCAGATCAAGATGAGGTATGTGACTTAACCTATGATGAATTGTTTGAAGTTTCTGAACACATGCATGATGCATATAGAAAAATAAAAAGATGCATGCTAGTTTAAATTTAGAACTGGAAAGCTGAGCTTAAAAACACAAATATTTTTTTGTCATTAGTAGTTTCATGATTGTCATCTATTAAAGCATGATCTTCCTAAGGATTTCGTGTTCCTTCTTAAGCTCTTCCAGTTCTAAACTTAAACTAGCATGCATCTTTTTTATTTTCCTATATGCATCATGCATGTGTTCAGAAACTTCAAATAATTCATCATAGGTTAAGTCACATACCTCTACTTGATCTGATTGTTCAACATTATCTGCCATCAAGCAAAGGTTGGTGACTTCTTCTTCTTTTTCAGTCTCAGATGAGTCTGAAGCTGAGTCCGCCCAGAAAGCTCTTTGAAACTTCCTCTTGCCCTTCTTTACAATTGGTTTCTTCTCTATCTTCTCCTTGCTAGGAGTGGCTTTGAGTTTTGGACACTCAGTCTTGATATGACCTGGTTTCCTACATTCATAACAAATTACTTCATTAGAAACCTTGCCATTTCTATTAAACTTACCTCTATTCCATTACTGGCGTCTCTTCTGCTTCCTCTTTAAAAAGCTTCTGAATTGTCTAGTCATCAATGCAATATCGTCTTCATCCTCAGATTGTGAGTGTTCACTCTCTGACTCTTCCACCTTTAGTGCAATATTCTTCTCCTTTCGTGGTTCACCTGCATCAATCTTTCATTGACTTACTCCTTGCTCATAAGCAATGAGTGAACCAAGAAGATTGTCAATAGAGTAAATGTTAAGATCTTTAGACTCTGTAATTGCAGTAATTTTAGCATCATAAGTAGTAGGTAAACAACAAAGAATCTTATTAACCATTTCAGCATTAGTTAATTCCCTACCAAGTGCATGCAAAGAAGTGACTATTTGTGTGAATCTTGTGTACATGTCAGAAATAGATTCATTAGGTTTCATGCGAAACAATTCATAGTCATGTAACAAGATATTGAGTCTTGATTGCTTAATCTCATTAGTCCCTTCATAAGTTATACAAAGTCTATCCCATATGTCCTTTCCGCTTTTGTAAGTGGAAACCCGCATGTTTCTTCAGATTTTAAAGCACAAAAGAAACTATTTAGACGTTTGGCATTTAATTATGTTAAGTCACATTCTTCTATAGTCCAATCTACAAAAGGTGTTTCTACCCTAACTCCATCAACTAATCTAGTTGATTTTGTGTAACCTTCCTGGACTAGTATCCACATACGATAATCAAGTGACTGTAAGAAAGTAGACATGCGTGTTTTTCAAAAATCAAAAGGCATATTGTCAAACAGTGGAGGTCTAGTGATAGAGTAACCCTCAGGTGTGTTTCGGTTTCAAATGTAGCCATCTACATAACAAAAAATATGTTCAAACTTATGATTTGAAACGAAGCTCTGATACCACTTATTGAGTCTAGTATTTATGTTGTTAAGCCTAAGTTAATGTCCCAAGGCTACCAAGAGGGGGGGGGGGTGAATTGGTAGTTTAAAAATTTTAATCCCTCTTTGAATTTAAGTTGAACCGAAATGAAATTTTTTTTTTTGAGTTCTTCTAGAAAATGTTTTTCAACCACAGAGTTCTTAAAATTAAAAATAAAATGCGGAAACATAAAAATAGTAAAGGAAATGACACCAGATTTATAGTGGTTCGGTCTAAAATGAGTCCTACATCCACTCCCCAGAGGTACCCTCTGAGTATTGCACTAATACCAATAGTGACTCTCCTTTTGCACCCACAGCAAGGCGGAGAAGCCTTTACAAAACACTCTTTTCACCACTACCCGGTGCGGCAGAGAACCGTCGTCCTTTTACACAATCCCAGTGTTTGCAGAGAACCGTCCATCCTTTCACACTCTCCTAGTGTGGGCAGAGAACCCTTCCGTCCTTTCACACTCTCCTAGTGTGGGCAGAGAACCCTTCCATCATTTCACACTCTCCTAGTGTGGGTAGAGAACCTTACAGCTGTTCACACTCTCCAAGTGTAGGAAGCGAACCTTTCGGCCATTCACACTCTCTAGAGTGTCGGCAGCGAACTGGATCTCCTTGACAGAACTTCTCACAAGAAATCTGAAGGAATGAAGAAGAAAAGAGTGAAGTAATCCGAATTCACAAGTAGAGATTCTTACCTTTGAACTCCAAGTGAAGCCTCACGCTCCAGTGGTAGGAATCCTCCTTTGAATGCACTCTCACACTCTCTCCTTAGCTATTCTCTCAAGAGGCACGATGATGAAATGACAAAAAGATTGGGTGGTAGTCTAATTTGGACTATTTATATAAATGACAAGAAAAACTGCCCAAAAACTGCAAGTATTCAATTCTGTACGTAGTGGAATCGTCCCGTACGATCGTGGGATCGTCCTGGACGATTTTACTTAAACGCTTTAAAATGACCCTATTTGTATATGTGTACAAAATGTCTTCGTACACGCTGATCGTCCCGTACGAACTAAGTTCGTCCGGTACGAACGGTTATTACTTGGTCGGTTCTAGAAACTGCTAAAAACCGTTCTAAGTCGGTTAATCGTCTGGACGAAAATGGGTTCGTCTAGACTAAATTTTTACAGAGACCAGATCGTCCTGAATAATAATTAATTTCGTCTGGACGAAAATTTTACAGAGAGCAACTCATTTTCTGACAATAATTAATTTCATCTGGACGAAAATTTTACAGAGACCAGATCATCCTGGACGATAATTAATTTCGTCTGGATGAAAATTTTGCAGAGAGCAACTCGTTTTCTGATGATAATTAATTTCGTCTGGACAAAAATTTTACAGAGAACAAGTCATCTTGGATGATATTTAATTTCGTCCTGGATGAATAGGACTTAGGAAAATTTTTTAAGCCAGTTCCTATTAGTTCCATGTGCTTAATAGGAGATAACTGTCTGATCGTCTCGTACGATCTGATATCATCCCGTACGATCAGTATAAATTTTATATGATCTCCTTATGTGTGTGTATATGTTTTTATTCACTCAAATTATAATTACTCCCTTTCAATTTTATTTCAAAGAAAAGTACAAGCTTCAAATTTACAAAGTATTTCATGCTGAATTTGATTTGAAGTCTTTGTAGTCTGGAGTTCGATTTTCCTGAAATGTTAGTACACACAAGAGCAAATACAAATCTTCTAAAATTATTAGGAGATAACTACACATTTGAACAATAATGATTGGAATCATCAAAACTATACAAGTTGCAAAATGTAAAGCATGCAAATAGCAACTATCTTAACACCTACAAGATTAAGATGGCAACATTGTCAATTAATAGTGGAAGATCTATCCTTACAAATAAGTATATCAAACCACTTGAGACTGATGAAAGGTGAATATGATGCAGGAATAATGGCTCTTCTATGAACACTCCTAGGAGATCATAGTGAATATGATGAGTCCCTATAAATAAACATTAGCCACTCTTGGATAATAATAGTGGGTATATCAGAAGTACAATGAGCCCTTGTGGACACAAGTACATATATCACCTAACAAAAGCATAAAGCCTATGACAAACCTGATCCTCTATCGGCAAATCAACATAGTTGACAAGGTTTAAGCCACAAATGAAAATGACCCCAAACACCTCGATGATGGCCGTGTTGAATGTTTATCTCAACCGGAGGGGCTCACAAACACTTTTAAGTGACTCCAAACTTCCACTAAATTCTAACTCCTACACAATATAAGTGACCTTAAAGTCACCCTGTTGATGGCCGGTTGAATATAAATCTCAACTAGAGAGATTAATTTCAAATATTTTACATGCCACCCAAATACTCCTAAAATCCAAAACTCTTAAAAATTTCTAAATCCAAATATTTAAAATTGAAATCAAACCATCAATCATTTAAAGAAAAATTCATCCGCCCTCCGCAATAGTTTGTCGATGTGGACAAATTGAATATAACTTTAGCTCTCATAGATCTAACACCTAGTTAAAAGTATCACTATGATCCAATGTAAAATAATCTCATGCTATAAAGAATGTGGTACGTGTCCTCTAATCTATAGTTTTGCAGATAAATGGCATCACAAGATAAACGGTTATGACCTGGGCCCCTCAAAATTATGTGGTTTTAACGCCAAATGGTACCATAAAATATCAATTATAGCCAGAACTAATACATTCCTTAGTGACATGAAAATCTTGAGATATGAATCAATAGGATATAATCAATAGGGAACAAATCTCTCTGTTAGCTAAGGTGGATTAAAATTTGTCCTCTTATGGGTAAATATTCACCTTAGGTCTATAAGATCCCCTTGAACCATACCATATGCCATCGCATATTCCCAAATGATGGCGTTAACATGAAAACTTGATTAACAATAAAGTATGTGAACGGGTATTCCTAGGAGAGTAAAATAAAACATTATATAGGTCTTCTTACCTCTCCTTACCACAACCCTTAGAGAAGCTCAAATCATGATCTTTCCTAGCATAACATTTAGCCATATAAATCCACTTCAGTGTCAGTAAAAGCATCACAATGATAATGGTCAGTTAAGAGCAACTCACTTATTATCAAAACATAATGAAGGCTCCATGAGTGTGCCTCCACCTTCCAAATAGAAAACACATCACCCATAGTATAATGTCTCCGTCAATACCTTCACAACAATCCTAATCACGAATAAGATAGGGACAATTAAGTAAGGATAAATCTTTCTATCTGCAAAATAGGATCATCTAACTTGGAGGACTCAATGTCCCCAAGGTCACAGAATAACTCAAGATTCACACCATACTACTACTAGGCAAAGCATTTTGCGACATTTCTTGTTCTAAGAGAGAAGGTTTTCCTTTTAGAATAATCATCATCCTAAATAACCAAAGGAACAAATTGAGAACTAACTAGAGGAGAAATCAAGATCATTATTACCATTCTCATTAATAGTAGGAACATTATAATCTTATCAGGGTTAGGCACATTAATAAGAGAAGCATTACTAATTAAATTCTCTTCTCCAGGTCCTTAGCCAAAGGAATCCACTACCACTTGATCACAATTTATGGACCACCATTATCCTTTGCACCAGAACCATTACCAACCCCTTTCTTGCACTAAAAGTCAGGTCTCCCCTCCAAGATTAACATGTTAATTTGGAAGTAACTTTCTCTTATAAAGGTTAGGATGTAAATTGAAACATTCTCATTAATCCCATGGCCATGCATCTTAACAATGTGAGAAAAAAAAAAAGTAAATTTTCAATTCAACTTTTGAAAATAGCCATTCAATTTTGAGCCAAGCCATATTTCTGAGGATGCTTTTTCGAAACATCAAGCTCAACTAAAAGCAACGTTCCACAAAAGGTCTAGATAAAGATGTAATAGCTTGATCGGTTTGTAAGGGTCTACCAACACACAGAGAAGCCAGACTAAATAGGATATGCGTATTAAAAAAAATGTAAATGTAGATTAGGAAAAGCAATCATCCAGGAAGAAATGGGAGACTCCTCCCTCACATCGAAGTCCGGAGATCATTAAGCAACCTCATTTGACTATCCATCTAGCTATCTATATGATCGACATGAAAAATGTGACTATAACCAATCCCAGTTATAGTTGATATAACAATGGTGAGGAGGATCTAGAAAACCCCATTTAAAGATCCAGAAAGTTAAAGAGCATGAAAAAATTTTGTGAATCACATCCAAATTAGGAAGACTGCAAAACAAATTTAACTAATAAGAGTGAAGGAAAACAGTGCTGCAAGCTGGAAACAACAGCAATGCACACTTAAATCTAAAAGAACGAACAACCCTAAACGAAATGCACAAAATGAACCGGAGAAGTCCTTAGAGGAAGAACCTATCGACACCACATCCTTGAAGGCATCGGGTCTTACCTATTCGGAACACCAAAGAAATAAGCAGGACAGCGACGTCGAAGACTCATCAACCCCCCCCCCCCCCCCCCCCCCCCCCCGCCCCCCCCCCCCCTCAACACCACGAAAACACAAACCAACAGATGGAAAGACAGAAATAGAGGGCAAAGGCGTAGGACAACCCGGAAGGAAAAAAAGGCCAGGAAGAGGACAAACAGTTAACCACTAGATCAGCAGACGAAGAGAGACTACCATATCTCAACGACGGAAAAGGGATCAAATATCTCTATAAGACAGAAACTAAAATCGAGCCACGAAATCGCAAAACCACAACAGAGATGTACGATAAATTCTGACGAAATATGATACGAATGGTCAATGTGCATTGTTATATAAATGAAAGCTCATTCTTTTCTCCTCCAATCGCCATAATCACAATCACAGTTATTTTGGAATTCTTTATAAGTAGTGAATATTATTAAACTAGGGTGTAAATAAACAGTTAGAAACCGCGCTCGGTAGTGCCAAGTAAACTAAACTTTAGCTGATAAGAAAATTATAAAATGTTTACTACTCACTACCACACCTTACCATTTCAACAAAGTACAAAGTAAACCAACCATTCTTTTAGCATCTAATAGTGATGATCAGTCTATTGAAGGGTGGAAATCAACTGGTCAAACATTTTCGAGTTTTCAAGATGAATATATGAAGTCTTAATATTGTTATGATGTATTTTTTCTTCATAACTACTATGTAATGGTCTATTGCTATAAAAAGATTCAGTAATTGAAGAATGTTATGAAGATGAAATTTTTTTGAAGTAATTATCTTCATCCTTTTGTGATTTATTTTGTTAGAACACCTTGGTTCCTATTTTTGTGGCTTGGAGCTTCCTCTTTGATGAAGAATTATCCATCTTTATAATTCTATAAACTTGTCAACTCAAACCCATATTTTTGGATCAGGTTCAGGTCAATGTTGACAGGTCGAATTATCTACTAAACAAGCCTTAAATCATGACATTTAAAATAAATATAGACTAAAGTTTACAATATGCTATAATAAATTATTAATAGCCGCACAAAAAAAAAAACATAAAAATGTTAAAATGTCAGGTGTTTGGAGATCAGGGCACCATAGTCGAGTGATTGAAGCTTAGAGAGACATAATGGTAATTGAAAATTGATAAAGACCCAACTATGGTGAGTGAACCTCGCCCCCAGGAAACCACTGTGAGCTGAACCCCCGCTCCCAGAATTTCACCGTTAAATTATCATTGGCCGCACCATCACGGGATGTCTACCTAACTGCCATCACTTCGGATCCCTGCCGCAACTATTGCCATCTAACCCTCAGTCTGTCCCACCATACGTTGGGTACTTTTGTCAAATATATTAATTACTGACCTCAGTCGATACAAATCTTTTTTAGCAATATCTCATACTTGTCAGATCGCACGTTGTTGTCATCCCGTAGCATGTTCGATGTCGCATCGTCCACCATACCTTTGCACTTCATCGCTCATTGTTTAAATAGTGAGAAACGAAGTGTCGGGTTTCTTTTGCTCTTTCCCCTCCTCATCTTAGCACAGATTCTTCGTTGGTTTTCAGCTTTGTTAATTCGCAGAGGTATAGAGATTGCAAGCATGCTAACTTTGGCTCCTTAGTAGCTGTTCGATCATCCATCTGCCCTCTACTAACTTTCCCTTTATGTTTCGGTGCAGAAATTATGACATTTTGATCGAAGCCACACTGAGCTCGCTGTCAGTGAGGGTAACCTCTACCTTTGGTGCACTTCTTTCAGCCCTTCGATGCTGTACAACTTTGCTCATCCAAAGACACTACAGGAAATCACGCTATTAGCGTAGACCAGATACCACCGGTAACACGTAAAATTCGACGGAATTTCTTTGGTTTTCGGCGATTTCTGTCAGATTTGTGTGCCATTTGGCGCAGCGTCCGATAAATGTTTTTTGACGATTCTGTTTGCGCTAGAAACAATTCGACGCAACGTTTTGGCGCATTACTGACGCGAAAAATGCTAGAACAGTTATAATGAAACTTCCGGCGACTAATAACGTCGATATTTTATGGCGTATTCGATCCAACAGATAAATATGAGCACACAAAACGTTTGTAGGTTCGCTGTAAATGCTATAACCTTACTTTCGATGCAAAGGCAGCGTCGAAAAGTTCTGACAAGGAAAACCCTGATAACGTAGGCGGTAATTTTCTGGCGTACACAAAAAATGCCGGCATGATTGATCTGATTCGTTGTATTGTCGTTTCCGTCGATTTGCTGAACACCATAATCCACTGAAACATTAGCATTGACAAAAAAAATTGCCTTCCACCAGCCAACAATCAAATTTCCACTCCTGCAAACCTATACATATCTATATCCACAACACTTTACAATAGTTCACAACATAAATTTCTTCAACAATTCACAAACATTAAATCTCACATTAAAAGAAACTGTTTCAATAGCAACCACCAACTAAACAACATCACATTTGTTCAAATTACAGATTCAAAGAAATAACAAGTTCATATGACTAAACAATAACTACTCTGAATCGAGTGACTTCCCCTCAAGCTGGAGTAGCTACCTCTTTTCTACTCATCTGGTTCGTTATTTTGCACATTTCATCCAACAATTGATTACTGTTTCTCCTGCATCTGCTATCGCATTTGAACTGTGCTTGCAACGAGCTTGCCATACAGCTTGTGATTTCCTTACTTGTTACTAGCTCTGCTTGAAGGGCAGTATTTGTTAACCATGTAAGGACTCATGTGAATTGGATGCGAAGCTGGATGCAGTAGGGAGGTTTCCCTGGTATGCCTAAGCTTTTGAACCCAAACAATAAACTCTCATGTTTGCTTCCGTCCTCAAATGGCTTGCGACCACTAGCTGTACTCAAAAAACTCCATAGAGCCGTCAGAAGAGGCCTCTGCTAATGCAGCATGACTCTCTCAAAGCCGTGTAATATCCTTGTGAAAGTAGAATATAAATAAAAAATTACAACTAAAACTTAAAAATATAAACCATATACTTACATGGCTTTTTCTTGCCCCATCATCAATCCAATTTTGATTTATTTATCCTCTTGTCCTTATATGCCTATGCAATTCCACAGGAGTTGTTCTCAACCCAATCTCTTTTCTGTATATAATTAAACATATCTATTTAAATTTGATTAAAGAACATTAAAAACCATACTTTATAAATTTTTTTACCAAAAACGTCCGCCTGTGACTCTAGTCAATGGTGAGATATGCGATGCCGCAAGTTGAAGCGGAAATCTGCGACCCAAGTTTAATGAAGACTATTCATCCAGAATAGTTTATGCAATTAAAAGGAATATAGAATATTATCATTATAAAAGGCTGGCTCTAGAGAGTGGGGGGGTAAGCGCATGGTATCAGGGACCGTTACTGGGGGGCCTGAGAAAGAATATCCAAATCAATATGTAACAGGCAGCGTATTAGCCTGATCTTCATTTACACGTTCTGTTATTAATTGATCTCTACAATCTCTCAAATATTCAGGAACTATCCATACAAAGTAATAATGGGTATTCATTAAAGGTTTTACTAAACTAACCAAAGGTATTCATCCTCAATATAAAAAACTATCCTCTCAACGTTATAAAAAGAGTCACTCCATCTAAAATAAGTTATCCTCAACTAACTAGTAAGTACCACATATTGCTAATAAATTTTTTGAGGAAAAGTTGTACAACAAAGTTCTCAAGACTCTAATAACCTTTAAAATGGAAATGAAACCACAGTCATATATGAATGTTAGAGGCTAGAAAAGAATTTTGCCTAAAAAAAGTTAAATTTTTTTCACCATTCAGCATCCCAAAACTAAAAATAGCTTAGAAAATTACAACTACTTCTCATCACTCAATTATATGTAATCATCTCTGAGAGTAATATGTCAAAGATCACCATAATTACAACTACTTCCACCATATCTAGATCAAATATTTTTCATACTAGATCTACCCGCATGAATCCAAAAAGATTAAAAAAAAAAACTTACAACGTTGGGCAATCGACGGAAACTGCGAATGGGACAACTTGCTTTCGGAGATGGAGGTCTTGCCGGCGAGGAAGGCTATAAGATACCGTCGCGATGTTCCGGTGACCATACAAAAGAGCTCGGCGACCGCGATCTTTGGCGCAGCAACAGAGGGCGACGAGGGAACACAGCAAAGCTTGAAGAGAAATGAATGCGAAAGAAAATGAGCAGCCAGCAGGCTCCGAGTTCGAAAATACTGGTTTTCGAGCTGGAGGGCTTTTTCTGGCGACCAATCCGCCGTACTCTTTCCGGCGCAATGTGCCGTGTTAAGCGTTGTCCTGTGTAAAAAGTCGGCTTCCTTTTTCGCTGTCACAGGCCGCCGGCTATACTTCGGCATATATCTAGCAGAAACATACAACAGGCTGGTTAATTCCGTAGTATTTACACGGGCAAGATAATCCGTCGCAATATTTCCGGTGTCATTTGCGCCGGAAAAAATGCGATAATTTGTTCCTGCACCTATGCACCACCTAACAGTTCGCCGTACGTACCGACGCAAAGGTTTCACCGCCGAAAAAATCGTGACGGTAATCATGTGTTTTCCTAGTGAGACATTCCCTTCTTCTTTCTAACGAAAGTTCTAGACTTTCGATTGAAAGCAACAAAGGAGCTCGCTCACTAATAGGAGATTAGCATACGTCGCTTCTTTTGCTTTGTTGTGACTGTTCGACTCTACTCCTCGACGACATCCATTTTTGTAGATCTAAAGCTACACTTTTTGATCGAAGGTTGCAACGAGAGCTTGACATCTGAGAGGGTAACTTTTTACCTTTTCTACGCTTCTTTTGGCCGAATCAATAAATCTGTCAAAAAAACCCAGGATTTCAGGCTAAAAGAAAGAAATAGAGGATTTACTCTACGTGAGATACAGAACATCTAAGACGCTCAAATCTGCACACAAATCATGTAAAAATCATGAGCATTTTTGGCTAAACAATTAATTTTTCTAAAATATAATTGAATTAATAACAATAATAATTAATTAAATCTAATTATAATTAATAAAAATTATATTGTTAGTTATATTTAATCACTATGTAATAAGTTTGTTTTTAATCAAAATAAATTATAATTTAATATTATATTTATAATTAATTAATTATATAATTCCTTAACTAATTATAAATTTATTTACAACAATAAAATTATTTAATTTAAATTTATTATTTATTAATTATAAATGATTAACTATTAATATATAATTAAACTTTTTTAAATAATCATCCATTATTATTAGCAAAATTAGTTAACTAGTTAATTATATAAAACAATGGTGAAAATCTCTCTTACCTCTCTAGTTGCATGTCGAGCCAGACAAAGTGCCCATACACATTTTCCTCTAGCAGTAGGGAATAGGAAGGGAAACTGGTGCGGATACCTACGATGAGGTGATGTGAGCAGCCCTTCAACTCCAAAATCCTATCCCTAAATGTTTGTGTCCAACTGCAATCCACCATACACTATTTTTCTTTAGCGTGTGGGAAGGAACCCGTGCGGCACCTACTACAATGCAAGTAGGCCCAGTGCACACTTTTCTTAGCATGACTGGGATAACCTTAAATACCTGTACACAGCTTTGTAGCTGCAGGAAAACAACTGGCTGTTTTGAAACAGGCATTGAAGACCTATACCGCCTTTCTCTAGCATGACGTGAGGACTGAAGATTTCACAACCGCGGTCCGAGGAAACCTAAAGTACAGGCTTTTCTCTAAGCGTGATGGGAGGCCTAATTTTTCGTAGTTTTCCCCTAAATGGGGGAGACGCTGGAGGATGCCAAAATTTTGGGGTAGAACATAAAATTACATTTAAACCTATTTGGACTCAAGTGAACAGGACTTGAACCTGAAAAAATTTCTAAATGTTGAATAAAAGAGATAGAGCCCAGTAAAAAAAGATCAAGGTTTGAGTCAAATTAAAATCAATTTAAGCATGCAATTGAACTATGCAAAGACTTCACTAAGCACTTTGAACAAGAACTTGAACTCTACGATAGCTCAACTGTACAACATCAAGTCGAACTCTGACTTAAACAAATAATAGTGCATACGCACTAGATTGACGAAATGAAATTAAAATGAGGACTTGAACCTCAATGAACCATGTCTTGAATATAAATCATGCTCAAAATAGCTTACAACAATGATATTGAAAACAGAAACCTTGAGCGGGCTTTCAAACAAAAATACAAAATAGAATTTGCAATTAATACAAGAAACTCAAACTACAAAAGCATTTGTGCGGTCAATTAATCCTCAATTTCAGATAAATACCTTAATCCTTGCAAATGAAGTGACTGAGATGCGACAAATACTCAAACTCCCGCGAGCTCTTGTAGGAAGGATATGTAACAACCTCAAAACTACACATCGAGGTACAAGAAGGCCACTACAAACCCTCTATATAAATAATAAGCGTTTGCTAGTTGATGAAGAGGCGAACACTGATAGATCAATACTGTAGGACCCATCACCACATAATTAATTAGTGAATGAGCACGAGGTGACACGACTACAGCTGTAATAGACTCCTACACGACAATCCCTACTGTTTAGACTACCTAGTATTAGGTTTGTTAAGCCTAAGTTAAGTCCACAAACCAAAGGGTCTATACGAGGTGGGGTGGGGGGGGGATTATTGGCTACGTTTAAAAATTTAATCCCTCTTTGAATTTAAGTTGAACCGAAATGAAAATTTTTCTTTTGAGTTTTTCTCAGAAAATGTTTTTCAACCACAGAGTTCTTAAAAATAAAATAAAATGCGGAAACCGTAAAAAATTAAAGTAAATGACACCATATTTATATGGTTCGGTCTAAAACGAGACCTACATCCCACCCCAAGGTATCTCTGAGTATTGCACTAATACCAATTAGTGACTCTCCTTTGCACCCACAGCAAAGCAGAGAGCAGCCTTTACAAAACACTCTTTTCACACCACTACACGGTGCGCAGAGACACGTCGTCCTTTTACACAATCCTGAGTTGTTGGCAGAGAACCGTCCGTCTTCTAATACTCTCCTATGTGGCGAGAACCCTTCCGTCCTTTCACACTACTCCTTATGTCGGGCTAGAGAACCCTTCGTCCTTCTCACACTCTCTCCAGAGTGGATGCGAGTTAGGCGCGCCCCATGACTACGTTCACACTCACTCAAGTGTAGGAAGCGCGCCTCTTCGGCTATTCACACTCTCCAAGTGTCGCAGCGAACCGATCTCCTTGACAGATCTTCTCACAAGAAATCTCAGTAGGGAAAAAGTGAAAAGAGTGATGTAATCCCAATTCACAGTAACTGAATTCTTACCTTTGAACTCCCAATGAACCTTCTACGCTCCATGGTAAGAATCCTCCTTTGAATGCACTCTCACACTCTCTCCTTAGCTATTCTCTCAAGGGCCACGAAGATCATGAAAAAAATTTTGGTGGCGTCAGTTAATTTGGATTATTATACAAAAAGATAAAGAAAACCCCGCCCTAAAACTACAAGTATTCAATTCTGTACGTAAGTGGATCATCCACGACGAGTCGTGATCGATCCTAGACAATTTTACTTAAACGCTTTGAAAACGACCTATTTGTATATGTGTACAGAAATGCTTCGTAATGTGATTGTCCCGTAAGAACTAAGTCGTCCGATACGAATGGTTATTTCAGGTCCGGTTCAGAAACTAACTGAAAGCCGTTCAATGTCGGTTAATCGTCGACCGAAAAGGGCATCTAATGAAATTTTACAAGAAAAGGGGGGACAAAAAGACCATAGATCGTCCCTAATGATATTATTTGTGTCCTGGACAAAAATTTTATAGAGGCAACTCATTTTTTGATGATAATTTAATTCATCTGAACCGAAAAATTTTACAGAACAGAACCAGATCGTCCTAGACGATAATTAATTTTCATATGACGAAAATTTATAGAGACAACTCGTTTTCTGACGATAATTAAGTTTCGTCTGGACAAAAATTTACAGAGACCAAGTGTCCTGGACGATATTCTAATTCTCGTCCTGGACGAATAGGACTTAGAAAAATTTTCAAGCGAGTTCCTATTCGTTTCATGTGCTTAATAGAGATAACTGTCTGATCGTCCAACGATCTGATATCATCCGTACGATCATTATAAATTTTATATGTATCTGCGTATGTGTGTGTGTATGTTTTTTATTCACTCATTTACAATCACTCCCTTTCCAATTTATTTCAAAGAAACAGTACATAGCTTCAAACTTCTACCAAGTATTCTCGCTCGAATTTGATTTGTGAAGTCTTCGAGTAGTCCTCGGAGTACTCGATTTCACTGAAATGTTTTAGTACACACAGAGCGCAATACAACTTCTTCAAAATTGTTAAGATAACTACATATTTGAAACATAATGTTTGGACATCATCAAAAACTAACAAGTTGTACAAATGTAAAGCATGCAAACTAGCAAACTATCTTAACAATCTCCCCCTTTTTTGATGATGGCAAAATAATTATTATTTGTATGAATTTCAATTTAAACAAATCTCCTAAACTCCCCCTGAATTGAGAAACATAAAATAAGGAGGCATTTAACCAAAGAACACAATTTTTTTGTTTTCAAAAAATTTAACAAAAATAAAAATACAAGACAAATGACACAAATCACAAGCTAAATGACACAAAATCAGAATACAAAAAACAGACAACACCTCAATACAAATTTCAGCCAAATGGACACACAATCAAGTCCTAAATGAACACAAAACATGAATACAAAAACAAAACAACATACAAACACAAATTCCTCCCCCTTTTCGACACAAACAAAAAGTGAAGATAAATAGACGCATATAAGTCAATTAAATGAATTCATTTGGAAAAGTTAATGAAAATGGTGATTTACATAAGGTATGCAATCTAAAAACTAATAACATTTAGGTAAATCATAAAATCATACAATTTAATAAGTGAAAACATGTAAGTCAGAAGAATTTTTAATCAAAAAAACTGCAGTACAGCTTTATTCTGACACTCTTGAGATCTCAAATAGAAAATCATTACAAGAGTAGATGAATAAATATCTTATATTTCAAAGAGTTCACATAGTAATATATATGAACATAAGCTAGCAATTTGAATTAAGAGATTGAAGAGATTATTGGAAAGAAGGAATACCACATGTGGCGCTTGCTTTGCACATCTTTTTTCAAATTTTTGGCACATTTTTGTGCATCTTTTTACATTGGGCTTACTTTTGATGCCTCTTTTTCACATTTGCGAACCTTTGTGCATTCCTTTTTTTTTGTACTCTGTACAATTCATTCGCAGTTTCTTGATAACCGCATATCTACTCTAAGATCTTAATAGATCGCAAATTTCAATATTTACTAAGTGCCATAAATATCACTAACTACAAATGTGCTCAGCCTCTATAGAGTTTTATAAATCTAATATAGACACATGCTAACTGCATTACGAACATAATAAGATTCTCTATTATCCCTAAATGAGATAGAAGTGAGATTATTCATCATATTTAAACAAATTTTAAATTTAAAAGACGATTTTCTAAATGGTATTTAATCTCAAATCACAATCTAATTTAAGGATCAACAATTATTATTAAAAAGACTAATGAAATTCATAAGAAACTAAACCACATTTCAAAAAATCACAAATTTAAATCAACTATAACATATATTGATATTTTATGAAAAGGATTACAAGACCTATTTCACAATATCAAAATAATAAAAAATACACTGCAACTTTATATATAAAACAACAAACTAAAACAACACTAAAATAACACTAACACACAACAACTTAAAAACAAACACAAGTACACGACAAACAAACAGTAAAACATCTCTTCATTCGTCTATTCTTCTGGAGGAGGAGGAGGAATGCCACCAAATTAGGTTGAAGTAGAGGCCATCACATAACATTGGTATTGATTTATAAACTTCATTTCTAATACCAATGTCCTGTTGCTGCTGCAGAAGTTGAGCATCAATTTGATCAAATCTTTGATCAACATGAGTCTCAAGTCTATCAATTCATCAATCAAATTCTGATAAATCTGATTGAGCGTGCGAAGTTTGCTACTTCCTTCTTCTCTTCTTCTTCAGAACACGCATGTGCTTTCCCTTTTTCCTCCTTGCAAATCTGCTGCGAAGGAAGCATCATTGTATAGTAGACCGGCTCTTCGTATTCATCATCAGATGCACTAAGTTGTATCTTTTCACACAAAAATGTAACTAATGTCCTAATGAGATGTTCCTTTTTCTCTCTCTGTTCCGCATGCCCAATTTCGAAAGCACATAAAGATTGGCTCTATATGGATAATTTGGGCTTCATCGATAGGCTACGATCCATAATCAAAAGTCACAACAGAAAGGAGTGGGGATAATATTGATCTATCACCAGCTTTAGCGAATGATATGACGAGATCGAGATGTGATGTGATGATTCGAGCATTTTTGATCATTCCTGAAACACTAGCAAAATGATATGTTAGCGACCCACTTTCTCTAATCACCTATATTGACTTCATACCAATTTGAAGGGTCAAGTTTATCATTCATAAGGTGTGGGCCTCTATAACCTCTAGTTTCTAAGCTAAGAAGGCACCTAGTCGTCTCTCTGGCGATTTCAACTTTTGTTTAGAAAACATAAAAACTTATAGAGAAGTGTGCGGAATTAAAACTCATATTGGCTAAATCATCTAGAAGGTTTGTTTGTTTGTAGAGGTGACGAAGACACAGAATGAATCCAAACTGGGTGGAAAGCAAAAAGGTGCATTATCTTGAAAATTATCCTCGCTTGATCAGAATGCGAGAACAAGGTGTAATTTTGGGCTAGACCAAAACGAGGAACAGATTCCTTCATCTTATCGTGTTTGACCAGCACAGTTTTCAGAGGCATTCTTAGGGTTTCTTCGGCCAACACCTTTTTCTCTTGCTTGAGGAGGGCCATTATCAATTGAAGTCCGAATAGCGAGATTGAAAGTGAAGTTTAGGATGTGATTGTTGAGTTAGACAGACTTCATATTTAAAGAAAAAACGATAGGATCTCGTCCTAGACGAAAACTGTTTCGTCCTGGACGAAACTTCGTATCGTCAGGACGAATCAATTTTCTTACAGACGATCTCCGCAAGTTCATCCAAAAGCGTAAACGGCTTTTCTACATATAACACAATTTACGATGCACCCTTTCTACAGACTTTTGACTTGACCGACTTTTCGTCTCGACAAAAAAAATTTCATACAGACGATCAAAAATAATTCGTTTTAATGTTAGTGATGAAAACCTTCCCCATACCCTATGAATCAACGTCTGTTCGTCTAGACAACAACAAAAAGTTCGTATCGAACGAACTTCCACATTAAAACAGTCTTTCACCACTCAACCGCTGCGACCATTACAATCGTCCCAACGTTGAGCAGAAAAAATTTCGTCCTGGACGATCATAAACTCGTACAGACGAACTACATAAAAACTATTCTCAAATGATTACATCACCAAATCTGAATTTTACACACATCCTCCAGTACAAAAAATTTTCGTCCCGGAGGATTTCCTCACATTTTGCGAATTTTTTTCTTGAATTTATCAAACTACACACAACTCTAAACATTCAAACATAGAAAAACATAAGACAACACAACCTAAATTAAACTCATTCAAAACACCAAAAAATACACAAAATTCAAACAAAACAAAAACAAATAAACTTAAGAATAACAATAAATAATCAAGTTGCAAAAACATTTTTTATTTAACATTCAATATCAATAACACCAACCTTGTTCTTAATGTACTGAAGGTACAAAGGCTAAAGGGTTTTGTAAAAATGTCGCAAGTTGATTTTCAGTTGAAACATGAGTAAGTTCAATTTCTCCCTTGGATACATGATCTCCATGAAATGATGCCTTATGTCAGTGGTTTGGTTCTAGAATGTTAATAGGAATTTTTGGAAATACAATAGCACCAAGTATTGTCACAATAAATGGAATAGTGCCTATAGTTAATCCTAATCAATCAACTGTTGTTTTAACAAAGTACTTGTGCCACACAACTTCCTAATGCAATGTATTATGCTTCTACAGTAGATAGGACTACTGAATTTTGTATTCTACTGGCCCAAGAAACTAATGAATTCCAATTGAATTGACATGTTACCAGAAGTGCTTTTCCTATCCCCTCTACAGCCGCAAAGTCAGAATCGAATAACCAACAATTTCAAATGAAGAGCTAAACTTAGGAAACCAAATTCCTAAGTTTTGAGTTCCTAGTAATATCTTAAAATCCTTTTCACTACTGTCAAATGTGTTCTTTTGGATCTGATTGAAACTAGCCACATAAGCAAACACTGAACATAATAGCTGTCGGCTAGCAGTCAAGTAAAGCAAAGATCCAATAATCCCTCTATATTTCTTTTGATCAACAGATTTTCCCTTTAAAGTCCTTATCCAACTGAACTGAGGAACTCATTGGTGTACTAAAAGGTTTTAGCAGTGTCCATTTCAATTTTTTGAGGAGTGACCTTAATATATTTAGTTTGACTAATAAATGTACCTTCCTCAAGTTGCTTAATGCTAAAACCTAGAAAATAATTTAATCTCCCATTAGACTCATTTCAAATTCACTACTCCATTATTTTAGAAAAATCATCACAAAGATTTTTATTTGAAGATCCAAAGATGATATCATCCACATAAATTTGACACTGAGTATATTCTTATTTCCAAATTTCCTTTAGGAAGAGAGTTGTATCTACACTTCCTTTTTCAAAAGATCTTTCAAGTAGGAAGTTTCTCAACCTCTCATACAAAGCCCTAGGTGCCTTTTATCATAACTTGAAGCATGATTTGAGTATTTTTGAATTTTCAATGCCTGGAGTTGTTTATACAAAAACATCTTCTTCCAATTACCCCATTTAAAAAGGCACTTTGACATCCATTTGAAATAATTTAAAACCTTTAAATTAGGCAAAGCAATTAAAACCCTAATACTTCAAGTCTAGCTACAGGGCAAAAGTCTCCTCAAAACAATTCCTCTCATTTGATTATACCCCTTAGCAACTAATCAGACCTTATTTCTAATGACTACTACCTGATTCATTCATTTTTATTTTTGAACACCCCAATTGTGTCGCACACATACTTTGATCTTTTGGCCTTTGTAGTTAATTTCCAAACTTTATTTCTTACAAATTGATTCAACTCTTCTTGCATGGCCAATATCCAAATTCATCAGAAAGTGCTTGATCAATATTAGGTGTGTTCTATTGTTGAAATAAAGGCTGAATGATTGACTTCCTTGTTTAATCCACGCCTAGTTCTAACACCTCAATAGGTTCACCTATACAATTCTCGTGGTGATTTTTAGAAAAATCTCAAATCTCTAGGCAAAGGGTTTTTCTCTTTCCAAATTCCTTCCACATTTTCTTCCAAATTAATCTATCATCTTTTGAGAGTTTTCTTCATCTCATCTTCAACAACATTTGGCCTTCCAAATTTTCATATTCATCAAATACAAGCATGTGTGGTTTCTTCAATGACTAAAGTTCTTTGTTATACCCTATAAGATTTTCCAACACTGAATATCCAACAAAAATTCCTTCATCTGATTTTGATCAAATTTCCTAAGGCAGATTTTCCTTATTATGAATGAACACCGTGCAACCAAAAACAGCAAATGGACAATTTAGGTGTTCTACCTTTCATCAACTCATAGGGTGTTTTATTTAAATTTTGATCTTACATTCACCCTATTCAAAACATAACATGCAGTCTAACCGCCTCAGCCCAAAAATATCTAGAAGTGTATATTCTACCAACTTGCTCGCGGCTTCTATTAAAGTTCTATTTTTTCTTTCAACTATCCCATTTTGTTGAGTGTACTAGTGCAGAAAAATTGTGATCAATCCCTTTTTCCTACAAAAATTTTCAAATTCTCACCATGATCACTTTGTAAAGAAATTATCCACATCCCGTTTTCTGAATCCAAGTTGAAAATTTTTCTGAATTCCTCAAATGATCACTTTATGAAAAGAAATCTAACCTAAGTGAATCTTGAGAATCATACACTATAACAAATCCGTATACCTCCCCTCCTAGACTACAGTTACACCTACGTCCAAAAAATCCATGTGAAGAATTTCCAAAGGTTTACTGGTCCTTGTTAAGATAGTTCGCATTGAATGCTGTACATTTTTGCAAACTTATGAGTTTTGATGATTCAAACATTATTGTTCAAATATGTAGTTATCTCCTAACAATTTATGAAGTATTGTATTTGCTCTTGTTTGTACTAACATTTTAGGAAAAACGAACTCCAGATATGAAATTTAATCAAATCAGATTGAGATACTTGATAAAATTTGAAGTATGCACTTTCTTTGTAATTTAATTGAAGGGAGTGATACACCACACATAAGAAGATCTATAAAAAATTTATACTATATCGTACTGAGACGATACCCGTTTCGTACGGGACGTATCAGACTAATTACTCCTATTGAGCACTTAGGAATAAATTGGAACTTGCTTATAAAAATTTTTCTAAGTCCTATACGGTACCGGGACAAATTTACAACGTCCAGGACGATGGTTCTCCTGTAAAATTTATGTCCATACGAAATTAAATTATCGTCATTTATGGCGATTGGTCTCTGGAAAATTTTTGTCCAGATGAAAGTAAATAAATCGTCCGGACGTCTGGTCTTGGAAATAATTTGTCGTCAAGACGAAAATAAATTTCGTTCCATGGACGATATGGTCTCTAGAAAATGTTATGTCCAGGCGAATTTCATAATCGTCCGGGACGATCAGTCCTACTGTAAATATTTCATCCAGATGATACACATTTTCATTCCAAACGATTAACCGACTTAGAATGGTTTCAAGCCATTTTTGAACCACCTAGTAATAACCGTTCGTTATCCATACGAACTTAGTTTACAGGACGATTCAGTCATGTACGAAATATATTTCGTACACAATATACAAATAGTCGTTTCATAGCGTTTAAGTAAAATCGTCCAGGATGATACCACGATCGTAACGGGAATGATCCCAATGCGTACAGAATTGATACTTGCAGTTTTTTGGCGGTGTTTTCTTGTCTTTGTAAAATAAGTCCAAATTAGACTGCCACACCAATCTCTTTTGTCATTTGGATCTTCGGCCCTCTTGAGAGATACTAAGCGAGAGTTTGAGAGTGATACATTCAAGGGGGATACCTACACTAGGAGCGTGAAGGACTTCACTTGGAGTTCAAAGGTAAGAATTCTATTAGTGAATTGGGATACTTCGACTCTTTTCTTTTGCTTTCTAGATTTTTGTGAAGAGATGATGTGTCAAGCGACTCGACATTGGTATTCGCGCAATATAATGTAGAATGAGAGCTCACGAATGAAGTAGCAGAAGGAGTATCACTCTCTAATCACATGTGATGACGGAGGAGAATAGTCGACGAGGGTTCGCAGTACCTGGACACTTGAGTTGTGAATAGTAAGCGAGCGATTCGTAGTTAACTTGGATGTGTAAATACCGTGGGGAGGGAAAGTGTGTACTCTCCCACTTATGTAGAGGTGTGAAGGACACGGATTTTTGCTGGCACTGCGGAAAGTGGTAAAAGAGTGTGTTGTAAAGGCTTCTCCGGCTGTTGTCGTGGTGCAAAGAGAGATACTCCTATTGGATAATTGGCAATAACAGAGGTGTCTCTATGGGAGTATGATTAGCTTGTTTATGACAGACCTACATATAAAATCTGTAGTACAATTACTTTTACTGTATATTTAACTTTTCCGTATATACTTTAAATTCTAAACAACTCGTGTCTCACAAACCAACTATTTTTCACGCAAAAACGTTCGAAAGACAATTTTTATTTCGGTTCATAAACCATAATTTCAAATAGAGGGGTTTTACTAATTTTTAAACTACCAATTCACCCCCTAGCCTTATTACTTAGGTTAACTACTAAAGTGTATATACTCTTAAAATCATAGTTTGAATATTGAACAATGTAATTCGAACCCCTAAGTTACTCCTTCAAAGTACCTACCACTAAGTGACAATAACTCCATTGACTCCTTGGAATACACGCCAATTCCATAACTTAATCGTTCATCCAAACTTGATCACTATCCATTTGGACTCGCACGAACTCACTCCAAAACCAATCTCCCCCCCAAAACCCAAACCTCAGAAACACCTTCCCCCCGCACGCTTAACCCACAAACCACCTACTAATTTCTAGTTGATGGTAGCCACCAGCTTACATATCTGTCACATCTAACAATCAACATCCAAATCAGCACCCACACCCACCTCCCCACTCTATGCAACACTGCATACAATTCCCACCCCCCCCACGGTCCCCGACCCAACATATAAGCAATGCAAATTCTTTTCTAATCAGACCAGCGTTTACCTACACTTACGAACATTGGGAACAGACACTGTGTATAGACTTTTTATAATTTGAAGGGACAAATGAGGTTAAGCAAACAAGACTCAATATTCTTGATTACATGACTAGACTTTTTTGGCATAAACCTAATGTAATCTATTTCTAGCATGTACATAGATTACACAAATTGTCCACTTCTTTTGCATGCCACTTTGGTAGGGATTAACAAATGGCTGTAATGGTCAAATAAAAATTCTTCTGATGTTTACCTACCAGTCCCTACCCTACCCGCCCCCCCCCCCCCCCCCCCCCCCCCCCCCATGCCCCCAACCCCCTTATCCCCCCCCCTAACCCATTACCGCACTATACAGACGACAAAGCATCCGCTAAACAATTTTCTATGAAATCTTCTTGGTTCATCACTCATTGCTTTATGAGCAAGGAGTAAGTCCAAAGAAAGATTGATGCTAGGTGAACCACGATAAGGAGAAAAATATTGCATTAAAAGTGGAAATGTCAAGAGAGTGATACACTCACAACCTGAGGATGAAGATGAGTATTGGCACTGATGACTAGACACATTCAAAGCTTTTTAAAGAGATAGCGAAGAGACGCTAGCAATGAATAGAGGTAAGTTTAACAGAAATGACAAGGTTTCTAAATGAAGTGATTTTGTTATGAATGCAGGAAAACTAAGTTTCAATAAAGACTGATTTGCCTAAAACTCAAAGCCCACCTCCTAGCAAGGAGAAGGTAGAGGAAACACAATTTTGGTAAAGAACGGCAAGAAGAAGTTTCAAAGAGCTGTTCTGGGCAGACTCAAGCTTCAGACTCAGTCTGAGACATGAATACACAGAGAGAAGAAGTCACCAACCTTGATTGATGGCAGATAATGTTGTAACATTCAGATCAAGATGAGGATGTGACTTAACTATGATGAATGTTTGAAAGTTTTCTGTACCATGCATGATGCATATAGAAAAAAGAAAAAGATGCATGTAAGTTGAGTAAACATTCCATGTAAACTGAGCAATGGCTCATATCAAAACACCAGCTAACTTGACTATTTTCGTTCAACCCCCCTCCCTACACCGCATACGTCGTCTCGCAATCTCGCTCCCAACGTCTCACTCTACAAGGCTCTGTTCATTCCCATATGGTTTCGATTCCTCATTCTTAGTCTCTCCAGTTCTAACATAAACTAGCTGCATCTTTTTTATTTCTATAATGCATCTGCATGTGTTCAGAAACTTCAAATAATTCATCATAGGTTAAGTCACATACCTTCTTGAATCTGATGTTCAACATTTATCTGCCCATCAAGGCACAGAGTGGTGTCTTCTTCTTTTTCAGTCTCAGTGATGAGTACTGAAAGCTTGAGTCCGCACGCAGAAGCTCTTTGAAATTCACTTGCCCTCTTTACAATCGGTTTCTTCGCTATCTTCTTCCTTGCTAGGAGTGGCTTCTGAGTTTTGGACACTCATCTTGATAGGACCTGGTTCCTAACATTCATAACAAATTACTTCATTATAACCTTGGCCTATGTTTATTAAACTTACCTCTATTCCATTACTGGAGTCTCTCGCTTCCTCTTAAAAAAGCTTACTGATTGGTCTAGTCTATCAATTGCAATATCTCGTTCATCCTCAGATTGTGAGTGTTTCACCTCTGGATCTCTTCCACCTTTAGTGAATAATTCTTCTCCTTTCGTGTTCACTAGCATCAATCTTCATTGGACTTTACTCCTTGCTCATAACAATGAGTGAACCAAGAAGTTGTCAATAGAGTAAATGTTAAATCTTTAGACTCCTGTAATTGCAGTAATTTTGCATCAAAATAGTAGGTAAACAACAAAGAATCTTATTACCATTTTCAGCATTAGTTAATGTCCCTACCAAGTAGCATTCAAAGAAGTGACTATTTGTGTGAATCTTGTGTATGTCAGTAATAAGATTCATAGGTTTCATGCTAAACAATCATAGTCATGTAAAAGATAATGAGGTCTTGATTGGCTTAAAATCTCATTAGTCCCTTCATAAAGATATACAAATGTCTATCCACTCTAGTCCTTTCCGCTTTTGTAAGTGGAAACCCGATGTGTCTTCAGATTTTAAAGCACAAAAGAAATATTTAGACCTGTTTGGCATTTAATATGTTAAAGTCCATTCTTCTAGTAGTCCCAATCTACAAAAGGTGTTTCTTACCCTAACTCCATCAACTAATCTAGTTGATTTTGTGTAACGTCCTGCACCTAGTAATCCACATACGATAATCAAGTGACTGTAAGAACAGTAGATACATGCGTGTTTTTTCAAATAATCAAAAGCAATGTCAAACAGTGGAGGTCTCAGTGTTGAGTAACCTCAGGTGTGTTCGGTTCGTCCAATAGCATCATCTATATTATCCAACCAACTACAACTAGATATACAACACCCCCCCCACCCCCCTCCAGAAGCTCTGCTCACCCCACTTATTGCCAGTCACCCCCCCCCCCCCCACTTATCTTATGTGTTTAAGTCCCTAAGTTTAAATGGTCCCAAGCTACATAGGGAGGGCGGGGGAAGGAATTGGTATTTTAAAAATTTTAATCCCTCTTTGAAATTTAGTTTGAACCGAAATGGCAATTTGTTTTTTTTGGAGTTCTTCTAGAAAAGTTTTTTCAACCACAGAGTTCTTAAATTAAAATAAAATAGCGGAAACATAAAAAAGTACAGGAAATTGACACCAGATTTATAGTGGTTCGGTTAAATGAGTCCTACATCCACTCCCCAAGGTACCTCTGAGTATTGCACTAATACCAATAGTGACTCTCCTTTGCACCCTCAGCAAGGCGGAGAAGCCTTACAAACACTCTTACCCTTCCAAAAAAATTTATTAAAAATTCTATCAATTCTATTGCACACCAACTTGGTAGGAAAAAGGGTTTGAAAGCTATTAACCGGAATAGAAGAGAGAACACTTTTAATAAGAATAAGATGGACACCAATGCTTAAAAAATTTGAATCCCATAAAGGCAGTCTATTCTACACCATAGAAATTAAATCATAAAAAAGAAAAGACTTCTTCCTACCATTAAAGAGAGGGATATCCAAATTTTTTAAAGGCAAGGAAGCTTGAGTAAAACCAGTAAGATCTTTAATATCCAAAACCCGGGCAGAAGAAACATTTTTAACAATAATAAAACAACACTTATTCTTATTAAAAGCTAGGCCACTAACAGATTCAAATCGATAAAAAAAACTCAAGATTTTACCAATCGTATTCTTTGAAGCATTATAAAATACAATGAAATCATCAGCAAAGCATAAATGAGAAATTTTAATGCCTCTCAAAGTTCTAAAATAAAGACTAGGACATTTGTGAAAATGATCCGTAAGACCCCTAGATAAGTAATCTGCAGCAATAATAAAGATCGCAGGAGAAATGAGATCACCTTTTCTCAAGCCATAGGAGGCTTTAAAGACACCATGACTCTTACCATTTACAATAATAGAGAAAAATGGGCTTTCAATACAAGATTTGATAAGAGAAATGAACTTATCATCAAAAGTAAATAAGCTCAACATTTTATAAATAAAACACCAGTTAATATTATTATAGGTCTTAGCAATATCCAATTTCAAAATCATATTATAACCTCTAACCTTAACATCCAAGTCATGACAAAATTCATGGGCCAACAAAATATTGCTAGCAATGGCACGCCCTTTCACAAATCCCATTTGGAAGGGAGAAATAAGATTAGGCAAAAGCAAAGTTAGCCAATTCATCAATATTTGGAAAGTAATTTATAAAAAATAGTGCACAAACTAATGGGTCTAAAATCATTCCAAGAATTAACACCATTATTCTTGGGAATTAGGACAATCGAAGTAGAAGAAAAAAACTTTGGAATAGGAGAACCATGGAATAGGAGAACCATTAAAGAAATCAACCACAATAGAAGTAATATCATTAGAAATAATGTGCCAAGAGTTTTGAAAAAATTTAGTAGCGAATTCATCCGGACCTACCCCAGAATCTGCATTCATGTTAAACAAGGTCTCTTTAATTTCATCAATAAGAGGACACTTAGATAAGCCACAATTATCCTCTTGAGAGACTAAGTTAGGGATAAACGAAGGATCATCAATAATAGCAGGACTAAAGGACTTGTTGAGGTGATTTTGAAAGAAATTAATATCAAGATTAGTAATCTCATCATGATTCTTAGTAACGGAACCAAAATCCTGAGAAATTTTATGAATACAATTAATAGTATGTTTCTTATTAACTAAAGCATGAACATATCTAGTGTTATTATCACCTTCCACCAAATGTTTGACCGTTGCCTTCTGCTTCCAAAAGATTTCTTCCTGAACTTGAAGCTTACAAAGATCCACTTTAGCCTCATTTAAAAGAACAAGGTTGGACTCAGAGGGGTCCAACTTACAAAGATTCTCAAAAGAGTTAGCCATGTCTTCAGCAAGTAAGATATTGGAAAAAATATATATTAAAAATGTTATGATTCCACCAGTTCAAAACTAACTTAAGCCTCTTCAGCTTAAGCCAGAGTCTAGTCATGCAAGAAATAGAATCATCAGGAAAAAGAGGAGCACACCAATTATTTTGAACAACATCAAGAAAAGACTCATGTTAGAACTGCATGTTCAGAAATCTAAACTGAGAAGGTAAACCCTTAATATTAAACTTAACTTTGATAAAAAAAAGAGAGTGATTAAAGAGGGTACAGCTAAGGTGTTCCACCTTAGTCAAATTAAAAGAGTTAATATACGCATTATTAAAAAGAACTCTATCCAATCGTTGCCATAAGTGCCCACGATGCCAAGTGAAATTATTACCTGAAAAACCAATGTCATTAAGGTTGCAAGCCATAATCATATCATTAAAATCTTCCATCGACTGATAAATAGGAAGAGAACTCCCAATGCGCTTAGACGAGTTTGTAATAGTATTGAAATCACCACCAACCAACCAAGGAAGGTTGCAAACACTATGAAAATTCACAATTTGTTCCCACAAAATCCTTCTAGAATAATGAGAAGAAGCAGCATAAACAAAAGATGCACAACGTTGGAAATTGGAACTTTCAATGTTGCAATGTAAAACATGAGGAAAGTCACCAATTATATCAATTATAACAAAATCTTTCCGGAACACCCAAATTTTGTTAGCAACATTCGACATAGGCCCAATAATTTATTCACAGAAATAAGAGGTTCGAGCAAAATAAGAATAGAATTATTATGAATACGACATAAGTTTTTAACTCTAAATTTCAAAGAGGGGCAACCAATGCCCCGCATATTCCAAATGATGGCGTTAAACATGAAAACTAGATTAACATGAAGTATGTGAACGGGTATTCCTAGGAGACTGTAAAAAAACATTATTAGGTTTCTTACCTCTCTTACCACAACCCTTAGAGAAGCTCAAATCATGATCTTCTCTAGCATAACATTTAGCCATAATATCCACTTCAGTGTCAGTAAAAGCATCACAATGATAATGGTCAGTTAAGAGCAACTCACTATTATTCAAATTACATGAAGGCTCCATAGGTGGCCTCTCACCTTCCAAATAGAAAACACCATCTTCCATAGTATAAATGTTCCTGTCAATACCTTCACAACAATCCTTATCACGAATAGATTGGACAATAGTAAGGGATAAATCTTTCTTCTGCAAAATAGGATCATTAAACTTGGAGGACTCAATGTCCCCAAGGTCAAGAATAACTTCAAGATTACCCATACTATCTACAGGCAAAGCATTTTGCCACATTTCTTGTTCTAAGAGAGAAGGATTCCTTTTAGAATAATCATCATCCTAAATAACCATAGGAGACAAATTAGGAACTAACTTAGAGGAGAAATCAAGATCATTATTACCATTCTCATTAATAGTAGGAACATTATAAATCTTATCAGGGTTAGGCACATTAATAAGAGAAGCATTACTAATTAAATTCTCTTCCAGGTCCTTAGCCAAAGGAACCTCTACCACTTGATCACAATTATGGACCACCATATCCTTTGCACCAGAACCATTACCAACCCCTTTTTGAACAAAAGTCAGGTCATCCCCTCCAAGATTAACATTAGATTTGGAAGTAACTTTCTCCTTATAAAGGTTAGGATGTAAATGGAAACATTCATTAATCCCATGGCCATGCATCTTACAATGTGAGAAAAAAATAAGTAAATTTTCAATTCAACATTTTGAAAATAGCCATTCAATTTTGATCCAAGCCATATTTCATGAGGATGCTTTTTCGAAACATCAAGCTCAACTAAAACACGTTCCACAAAAGGTCTAGATAAAGATGTAATAGCTTGATCGGTTTGTAAGGGTCTACCAAACACAGAAGCCAGACTAAATAGGATATGCGTATTAAAAAAAATGTAAATGTAGATTAGGAAAAGCAATCCACGCAGGAGAAATGGGAGACTCCTCCCTCACATCGAAGTCCGGAGATCATTTAAGCAACCTCATTTGACATCCATGAATATAATATGATCGACATGAAAAAATGTGACTATAATCCAATCATTAGTTAGTTGTATAACAATGTGAGGAGGATCTAGAAAACCCACATTAAAAGATCCAGAAAGATAAAGAGCATGAAAAAATTTTGTGAATCACATCAAGATTAGGTCGACGCAAAACAAATTTAACTATAAGAGTGAAGGAAAACAGTGCTGCAAGCTGGGAAACAACAGATTCCTTAAACAAAAGGATCGAACAACCCTTAAACGAAGAATGCACAAAATGAACCCGAGAAGCCGTAGAGGAAGAACCATCGACACCACATCCTTGAAGGATCGGGTCTTACCATTCGGAACCAAAGAAATAAGCAGGACAGGCGACGTCGAAGACGTCATCCCCCCCCCCCCCCCCCCCCCCCCCCCCCCCCCCCCCCCCCCCCTCAAACACCAACGAAAACACAAAACCACAGATGGAAAGACAAAAATAGGGCAAAGGCGTAGAGAAACCCGAAGGAAAAAAAGGCCAGGAAGAGGAACAAAGTTACCACAAGATCAGCAGACGAAGAGAGACAACCATAATCGACCAGAGAAGAAGGATCAAATATCTTCTGAAGACAGAAACTAAAATCGCCACGAAATCGCAAAACCACAACAGAGTGTAACGATAAATTTCACGAAATATGATAATGGTCAATGTGCTTGTTATATAAATGAAAGCAATTCTTTCTCCTCCAATCGCCATACACATCACAGTTATTTTGGAATCTTTATATGTAGTGAATATATGTTAATTATGGTGTAAGAATGTTAGAAACGCTTAGTGCCAAGTAAACTAAACTTTAGCTGATAAGAAAATTTAAAATGTTACTACATCACTACCTCACCTTACCATTTCAACAAAGTACAAGTTAAACCAACCATTCTTTTAGCTTCTAATGTGATGATCAGTCTTTGAAGGGTGGAAATCAACTGGTCAAACATTTTTCGAGTTTTCAAGATGAAATAATGAAGTCTTAATATTGTTATGATGTATTGTTTTCTTCAATACTACTTGTAATGTCTATTGCTATAAAAAAATTCAGTAATTGAAGAATGTTATGAAGAGTGAAATTTTTTTGAAGTAATTATCTTCATCCTTTTGTGATTTATTTTGTTAGAACACCTTGGTTCCTATTTTTTGTGGCTTGGAGCTTCCTCTTTGATGAGAGATTATCCATCTTTATAATTCTAATAAACTTGTCAACTCAAACCCATATTTTTTGGATCAGGTTCAGGTCATGTTGACAGGTCGAATTATCTACTAACAAGCCTTAAATCATGCAATTTAAAATAAATATGACTAAATTTTTACAATATGCTAAATATAATTATTATATAGCACAAAAAAAAAAAACATAAAATGTTAAAAATGTCAGGTGTTGGAGATCAGGGGCACCATAGTCGAGTGATGAAGCTTAGAGAGACTATAATTGGTAGATGAAATTTGATAAAGACCCAACTATGGTGAGTGAACCCTCGCCCCCAGGAACCACTGTGAGCGAACCCCCGCTCCCAGAATTTCACCGTTAAATTATCATTGGCCGACCATCACGGGATGTCTACCTAACTGCCATCACTTCTGGATCTCTGCCCAACTATTGCCATCTAACCTCAGTCTGTCCACCATCGTTGGGTCTTTGTCAAATATATATTACTGACCTCAGGTCGAACAAAATTTTTTTTGCAAAATCTCATACTTGTCAGATCGCACGTTGTTGTCATCCCGTGCATGTTCGATGTCGCATCTCACCATACCTTTGCACTTCATCGCTCATTGTTAAATAGTGAAGAAACGAAGTGTTCGAGTTTTCTGCTCTTTCCCTCTTCCTCTTGCACGATTCTTCGTTGGTTTTCAGCTTTGTTAATTCGCAGGAGGTATAGAGATTGCAAGCATTGCTACTTTGGCTCCTTAGTAGCTGTTCGACCATGCTCCCTCTATAACTTTCCCTTTATGTCGGTGCAGAAATTATGACATTTTGATCGGAAGCCACACGTGAGCTCGCTGCAGTGAGGGTAACCTTCTACCTTTGGTGCACTTCTTCAGCCCTTCGATGCTGTTCAACTTTGCTCATCCAAAGACACTACAGGAAATCACGCTATTATCGGTAGACCAGATCCACCGGTAACACGTAAAATTCGACGGAATTCTTTGGTTTTCGGCGCATTTCTGTCAGATTTTTGTGTGCCAGTTTGGCGCACGTCGATAAATGTTTTTTGACGTTTCTTTTGCGCTAGAAACAATTCCGACGCACGTTTTGGCGCATTACTGACGCAAAACATGCTAGAAAAAATGGCTAGTCTTAATAGAAACTTCCGGCGACTAATACGTCGATATTTTATGGCGTATTGATCCAACAGAAACTATGAGCACATAAAACGTTGTAGGTTCGCTGTAAATAAGCTATAGCTTACTTTCGAAGCAAAGGCAGCGTCGAAAAGTTCTGACGGAAAAGACGCCGTAACGTAGGCCGGTAATTTTCGGCGTACACAAAAAATGCCGGCATGATTGATCTGATTCGTTGTATTGTCGTTTCCGTCGATTTGCTGACCCATAATCCACTGGAAACATGTAGCATTGACAAAAAAAATTGCCTTCCCAGCCAACAATCAAATTTCCACTCCTGCAAACCTATACAAATCTATATCCACAACACTTTACAATAGTTCCACAACATAAATTTCTTCAACAGATTCACAAAAACATAAATTCTCATTAAAAGAAATTGTTCAATAGCAACCACCAACTAAAAACATCACATATTGTTCAATATTACAGATTCAAAGAAATAAACAAGTTCATATGACTAAAATAAACTACTCTGAATCCGTGGACTCCTCCTCAGCTGGAGCTACCTCTTTTCTACTCATCTGGTTCGTTATTTTGCACATTTCATCCAACAATTGATTCTGTTTCTCCTGCATCTGCATCTGCATTTGAACCTGTGCTTGCAACTGAGCTTGCCAATCAGCTTGTGATTTCCTTACTTGTTCTAGCTCTGCTTGAAGGGCAGTTATTTGTTAACCATGTAAGGACTCATGTGAATTGGATGCGAAGCTGGATGCAGTAGAGGAGGTCATCCCTTTGTATGCCTAAGCTTGTGAACCCAAACTATAAACTCTGCCATGTTGCATTCCTCAAATGGCTTGCGACCACATGCTGTACTCAAAAAACTCCATAGAGCCGTCAGAAGAGGCCTCACCTGATGCAGCATGACTCTCTCAAAGCCGTGTATATTCCTCTTGTGAAAGTAGAATATAAATGTATATAATTAAACTAAAAATTAAAAATATTAAACACATATACTTACATGGGCTTTTCTTGCTCTCTCATCAATCCATTGTTGATCCTCTTGTCGCTTATGAGTGCGACTATGCAATTCCACAGGAGTTGGTTCTCTACCCAGCATCTCTTTCTGTTATAATTAAAATAATTCTATTAATATTTGTATTAAAGAACAATTTTAAAAAAATATTTAAAATTTTTTACCAAACGTCGCCTGTGCTCAGTATGTGGAATGGAGCCGCAAGTATGAAGGGAACTACCCAAGTTAATGAAGGCTATTCATCAGAAAGTTATGCTTAAAGTGAATATAGAATATCCCATTATTAAATCTAAATAACCATTCAACTTATGGAATGGTATTCCATGCTTAAATCAACTTATCCTTCATCTAACTAAAAAATATTTATCTCAAATCTTTTCAAATATTGGCTATCCATAAAGTAATTAATGGGTATTCATTAAAGGTTATACATAAACTAACCAAAGAGTATTTCATCCTCAAATATAAAATATCCTTCAACTTATTAAAAGAGGTCCACTCATTAAAATAGTTATCCTCCAACTAACTAGTAAGGTACCACATATTGCATGTAATTTTTTGAGGAAAATGTTGTACATCAAAGTTTCTCAAAGACTTAATAACCTTTAAATGGCAATGAAACCACTAGTCATATATGATGTTAGGTATAGAAAATAATATTTTGCCTAAAAAAGTTTAAATTTTTTTCACCATATTCTAGCATCCCAAAACTTAAATAAAAAGCTTTAGAAAATTACAACTACTTCTACATCACTCTATATTGTGAATCATCTTTGAGATTAATATGTCAAAGATCACCATAATTACAACTACTTCCACCATATTCTAGATCAAATATTTCATCACTAGATCTACCCGGCATGAATCCAAAGAAATTAGAAAAAAAAACTTACAACGTTGGGCAATCGACGGGATCTGGCGGAATGAGGGAACTTGCTTTCGGAGATGGAGGTCTTGCCGGCGAGGAAGGCTATGACCGTCGGCGATGTCCGGTGACCATCAAAAGAGCTCGGCGACCTCGATCTATGGCGAGCAACAGAGGGCGACGAGGGAAACAGCAAAGCTGTGAGAGAAATGAATGAAAGAAATGAGCAGCCAGCAGGGCTCGAGTTCGAAAATATGGTTTTCGCTGGAGGATTTTCTGGCGACCAATCCGCCGGACTCAATTCCGGCGCATAATGTGCCGGTGTTAAGTCGTTGTGTGTAAAAATGCCGGCTTCTTTTTCGCTGGTACATGCGCCGGCTACTTTCGACATATTTCAGAAAATTAAAAGGCTGGTATATTCTGAGGTATTTATCGGTGCAATAGACGTCGGCATATTTCCGGTGTCATTTGCGCCGGAAAAAATGCCGTAATTGTTCCTTCGCACTATGCACCACTACATTCGCCGTACGTACCGACGCAAAGGTTTCCGCCGAAAAAATATGACGGTAATCATGTGTTTTCCCGTAGTGAGACATTCCCTTCTTATTCGACCGAAAGTTATGACATTTCGATTGAAAGCAACAAAGGAGCTCGCTCACTATAAAGGAGATTGCATACGTCGCTTCTTTGGCTTTGTTGTGACTGTTCGACTCTACTCCCTCGACGACATTCCTTTTTTGTAGGATCTAAAGCTACAACTTTTTGATCGAAGGTTGCAACGGGAGCTTGACATCTGAGAGGGTAACTTTTTACCTTTTCTACGCTTCTTTTGCCGAATCCAATAAATCTGTCGAACTCCAGGGATTTAGGCTAAAAGAAAGAAATAGAGGATTTACTCTACTGTGAGATTTACAGAACATCTAATCTGCTCAAATCTGGCACAAATCATGTAAAAATCATGCTTTTTTGGCTAACATTAATTTTTTAAAATATAATTGATTAATAACAATAATAATTAATTAAATCTAATTATAATTAATAAAAATTATATTGTTAGTTATATTTAATCACTATTAATAATGTTTTGTTTTAATCAAAATAAATTATAATTAATTATTATTATAATTATAATTAATTATAATTTTTAATAATTAATTATAATTATTTAAAATTAATTATAATAAATTATTTTAATTTAAATTTATTATTATTAATTATAAATGATTAACTTTTAATTATAATTAAATTTTTTAAATATAATCCATTATTATTAGATATAATTAGTTATAATTAATAAAATAAAAATGGTGAAAATCTCTCTTACCTCAATGTGCGTGTCGAGCCAGCAAAGTGCCCATACACATTTTTCTCTAGTGTGGTAGGAAGGGAACCTGGTGCGATACCTACGATGAGGTATGTGAGCAGCCCTTCAACTCCAAAATCCTATCCCTAATGTTTGTGTCCAACTAGCAATCCACTCATACATATTTTTCTCTAGCGTGGTGGGAAGGGAACCCGGTGCGGCACCTACTACAATGCAAGTAGTCCCAGTGCTCACTTTTCTTAGCATGACTGGGATAACCTTTAAATACCTGTACACAGCTTTGTACCTGCAGGAAAACAACTGGGCTGTTTTGAAACAGGCATTGAAGACCTATACACGCCTTTCTCTAGCATGAAGGGACTGAAGATTTCACAACCGCGGTGTCCGAGGAAACCTAATGTACAGGCTTTTCTCTAGCGTGATGGGAGGCCTAATTTTTCGTAGTTTTCCCCTAAATGGGGGAGACGCTGAGAGGATGCCAAAATTTTGGGTGAACATAATATTACATTTAAACCTGATTTGGACTCAAGTGAACAGTGGACTTGAACCTGAAAAAATTCAAAATGTTGAATAAAAGGTTAAGCCCAAGTAAAATAAGATCAAATTGGAGTCAAATTAAAATCAATTTAAGCATGCAATTGAACTTGCAAAGTCTTCATAAGACTTTGAACAAGAACTTGAACTTCTACATTGAGCTCAAACTGTACAACATCAAGTCGAACTTGGACTTTAATGTGACATAGTGCATATGCACTAGATTTGCAAATGAAATTAAAATGAGGACTTGAACCTCAATGAACCATGTCTTGAATATAAAATCATGCTCAAAATAAGCTTGAACAAATGATATTGAACAGAACTTGGGCTCAAAAACATATACAAAATAGAATTTGAATTATATACAAGAAAACTCAAACTACAAAAGCATTTGTGCGGTCAATAGTAACTCAATTTCAGATGAAATACCTTAATCCTTGCAAATGAATGTGACTGAGATGCGACAAATACAAACTCCCGCGAGCTCTTGTAGGAAGGATATTGTAACATCCTCAAAACTAACATCGAGGTACAAGAAGGCACACTACAAACCCTCTATATAAATAATAATTTGCTTGTTGATTGAAGAAGGCGACACTGGAGATCAATACTGTAGGACCCATCACCACAAATAAGTTGTGAATGGTAAAGGTGAACACGATACAGCTGTAATAGACTCCTACGACAATCCCTACTGTTGACTCTAGTATTTAGGTTGTTAAGCCTAAGTTAATGTCCCAAGGCTACCAAGAGGGGGGGGGGGGGGGTGAATTGGTAGTTTAAAAATTTTAATCCCTCTTTGAATTTAAGTTGAACCGAAATGAAAATTTTTCTTTTGAGTTTTTCTAGAAAATGTTTTTCAACCACAGAGTTTTTAAAATTAAAAATAAAATGCGGAAACGTAAAAACAGTAAAGTAAATGACACCAGATTTATAGTGGTTCGGTCTAAAACGAGACCTACATCCACTCCCCAGAGGTACTCTCTGAGTATTGCAGTAATACCAATAGTGACTCTCCTTTGCACCCACAGCAAGGCGGAGAAGCCTTTACAAAACACTCTTTTGCACCACTACCCGGTGCGGCAGAGAACCGTCGTCCTTTTACACAATCCCAGTGTTGGCAGAGAACCGTCCGTCCTTTCATACTCTCCTAGTGTGGGCAGAGAACCCTTCCGTCCTTTCACACTCTCTTAGTGTGGGCAGAGAACCCTTCTGTCCTTTCACACTCTCCTAGTGTGGGCAGAGAACCCTACAGCTGTTCACACTCTCCAAGTGTAGGAAGCGAACCTTTCGGCTATTCACACTCTCCAAGTGTCGGCAGCGAACCGAATCCTTGACAGATCTTCTCACAAGAAATCTAGTAGGAAAAAGGAAAAGAGTGAAGTAATCCCAATTCACAAGTAGAGATTCTTACCTTTGAACTCCAAGTTAAGCCTTCACGCTCCAGTGGTAAGAATCCTCCTTTGAATGCACTCTCACACTCTCTCCTTAGCTATTCTCTCAAGAGGCACGAAGATCAAATGAAAAAAATATTGGGTGGCAGTCTAATTTGGATTATTTATACAAAAGATAAGAAAAACCGCCCTAAAACTACAAGTATTCAATTCTGTACGTAGTGGATCGTCCCGTACGATCGTGGATCGTCCTAGACAATTTTACTTAAACGCTTTGAAACGACCCTATTTGTATATGTGTACGAAATGTCTTCGTATATGCTGATTGTCCCGTACGAACTAAGTTCGTCCGGTACGAACGGTTATTACTAGGTCGGTTCTAGAAACTACTGAAAGCCGTTCTAAGTCGGTTAATCGTCTGGACGAAAATGGGTTCGTCTAGATGAAATTTTTACAGAGACCAGATCGTCCTAGAAGATAATTAATTTTGTCTGGACAAAAATTTTATAGAGAGCAACTCATTTTTTGATTATAATTTATTTCGTCTGGATGAAAATTTTACAGAGACCAGATCGTCCTAGACGATAATTAATTTCGTATGGACGAAAATTTTATAGAGAGCAACTCATTTTCTGACGATAATTAGTTTCGTCTGGACAAAAATTTTACAGAGACCAAGTCGTCCTGGACAATATTTAATTTCGTCCTGGACGAATAGGACTTAGAAAAATTTTTCAAGCGAGTTCCTATTCGTTTCATGTGCTTAATAGGAGATAACTGTCTGATCGTCCCGTACGATCTGATATCATCCCGTACGATCAGTATAAATTTTATATGATCTACTTATGTGTGTGTGTATGTTTTTATTCACTCAAATTACAATCACTCCCTTTCAATTTTATTTCAAAGAAAAGTACAAGCTTCAAATTTACAAAGTATTTCATGCTGAATTTGATTTGAAGTCTTCGTAGTCTGGAGTTCGATTTTCCTGAAATGTTAGTACACACAAGAGCAAATACAAATCTTCTAAAATTGTTAGGAGATAACTACATATTTGAACAATAATGTTTGGAATCATCAAAACTATACAAGTTGCAAAAATGTAAAGCATGCAAATAGCAACTATCTTAACAATCTCCCCCTTTTTGATGATGACAAAATAATTATTATTTGTATGATTTCAATTTAAACAAATCTCCTAAACTCCCCCTGAATTGATGAATACATGAAAATAAGGAGGCATTTTGAACCAAAGAACACAATTTTTTGTTTTTCAAAAAAATTTAACAAAAATAAAAAATACAAGACAATAACACAAGCCAAATGACACAAAATCACAAACTAAATGACACAAAATCAGAATACAAAAACAAAACATAGAAATACAAATTTCAAGCCAAATGACACAAAATCACAAGCTAAATGACACAAAATCAGAATACAAAAACAAAACATACAAACACAAATTTCTCCCCCTTTTCGACAACAACAAAAAGTGAAGATGAATTAGACAATAAATGTAAGTAATTATATGAAATTCATTTGAAAATTTAATGTAAATGGTGATTTACATAAGGTATGCAATCTAAAACTAATAACATTAGGTAAATCATAGAAATTCATACAATTTAAGAAGTGATATAACATTGTAAGTAAGAAGAATTTATCAAAAACATGATTCAATTTAGACATTTGAATATAGAAAATCATTACAAGAGAGATGAATAAAAATTCTATATTTCAAAGTTCAATAGAATATAAATGAACATAAGATCAATTTGAATTAAGAGATTGAAAGAATATGGAAAGAAGAGAATTACCACATGTGGCGCTTTGCACATCTTTTTCAAATTTTTGGCACATTTTTGTGCATCTTTTTACATTGGGCTTATTTTGTGCCTCTTTTTCACATTTGCGAACCTTTGTGCATTCCTTTTAATTTTTGTACTCTTTGTACAATTTTCAAGAGTAATTGAAACCAATTCTTTCCAAGATCAATAATCTAAAATTTCAAATATTTCTAAGTGCATAAATATCACTTGAGCAAAGAAATACAAAATAAGAAAACATCTAAATTGCAATAATAATATTAACTTTTATGTAGTCTAAATGAATAGACATGAGATTAAAAATTCTAATTATGATAAATTATAAACAAATTTTAAATTTAGAAAGACTAGATTTTCTAATGTAATTAATCTCAAATCACAATCTAATTTAAGTACAATTAGGATTAAAAAGACTAATGAAATTCATAAAAACTAAACACATTTCAAAAATAATCCAAAATTAAATCAACTATAACATATATTGATATTTATGAAAAGGATTACAAGATCATTTCGCAATATCAAAATAATAAAAAATACACTGAACTTTTAATAAAAACAAACTAAAACAAACACTAAAATAAATACTAACACAACAAACATTAAAACAAACACAAGTACAACAAACATAAAGAAAATCATCTCTCATTCTCTATTCTTCTGGAGGAGGAGGAGGAATGCCACCAAATAGGTTGAAGTAGGAGGCCATCAACATAACATTGGTATTGATTTTATGAACTTCATTTCTAATACCAATGTCCTGTTGCTGCTGCAGAAGTTGAGCATCAATTTGATCAAATCTTTGATCAACATGAGTCTCAAGTCTATCAAATTTCTCAATCAAATTCTGATAATCTGATTGAGGTGCAGAAGTTTGCTCTTCTTCTTCTTCTTCTTCAGAAGCACTGGCATGTGCTTTCCCTTTTTCCTCCTTGAAAATTGCTCTGAAGGAAGCATCATTGTAGTAGACCGGCTCTTCGTATTCATCATCAGGATGCACTAAGTTGTATTTCTTTTCCAAAATATATGTAACTAAGTGTCCTAATGAGATGTTCCTTTTTCTCTTCTGTTCCGCATGCCCAATTTCTGAAAGCATATAAAGATGGTCTAGGATAAGTTGGGCTTCATCGATAGGCTTACGATCCATAATCAAAAAAGTCACAACAGAAAGGAGTGGGGTAATATTGATTCTATCACCAGCTTTAGGAATGATTGAAGATCGAAGAATGTGATGGATGATTCGAGCATTTTTGATCATTCCTGAAACACTAGCAACATGATATGTTAGGCCACTTTCTCTAATCACCTTATTGACTTCATACCATTTGAAGGTGTTTTCATTCATAAGGGTGTGGGCTCTATAACCTTCAGTTTCTAAGCTTAGAAAGGCACCTATGTCGTGCTTGGTGATTTCAACTTTTTGTTTGAAAATAAAAGAACTTATAGAGAAGTGGTCGGAATTAAAACTCATATTGGCTAGGAAATAGAGAAAGGTTTGTTTGTTGTAGAGGTGGACGAGAGAAAGAATGAATCCAAACTGGGTGGAAGCAAAAAGGTGCATTATCTTGAAAATTTATCTCGCTTTGAATCAGAATGCGAGAAGGTGTAATTTTGGTAGATGCAAAACGAGGAAAGGATTCCTCATTTGCTTTTGACAGGAAGTTTTCAGAGGCATTCTTATGGGGTTTCTTCGCCAACACCTTTTGTCTCTTGCTTGAGGAGGCCATTATCGATTTGAAGTCGAAAGGGATTGAAAGTGAAGTTTAAAGATGTGATTGTTGAGTTAGAAAGACTTCATATTTAAAGAAAACGATAGGTTCGTCCTAGACGAAAACTGTTCGTCCTGGACGAAAATTATCGTTCGTCTGGACGAAACAATTTCTTACAGACGATCCAATTCAACCAAAAAGAAACGGCTTTTCGTAATCAACACAATTTACGATGCATCCTTTCGTACAGACTTTTGACTTGACCGATCGTACAGACAAAAAAATTTCATACAGACGATCAAAAATAATTCGTTTTAATGTTAGTTGAAAACCGTCCCCACCTATGAATCAACGTCTGTTCGTCTGGACAAACAAAAAGTTCGTACGAACGAACTTCACATTTAAAACTGTCTTATCCACTCAACCGCTGCATTCAATCGTCCCGACGTTTGAGAGAAAAAATTTCATCCTGGACGATCATAAGATCGTACAGACGAACTACATTAAAAACTATTCTCAAAATGATTTACATCACGCAAACTGAATTTTACACACATCCTCCAGTACAAAAAATTTCATCCCGGAGGATTTCCTCACATTTTGAATTTTTTGAATTTTTATCAAACTAAAACAAACTAAACATTCAAAACATAGAAAACAAAGACAAAACCACAGACTCTAAATTAAACTCATTCAAAACACACAAAAATCACAAAATTCAAAACAAAACAAAAACAAATAAACTAAGAAAACATAAATATCAATGTTGCAAAAACATTTTTATTTAAGCATTCAAATCAATAACACCAAGCCTTGTTCTTAATGTACTGAAGGTATCAAAGGCTAAAGGTTTTGTAAAAATGTCTGCAAGTTGATTTTCAGTTGAAACATGAGTAAGTTCAATTTCTCCCTTGGATACATGATATCTCATGAAATGATGCCTTATGTCAATGTGTTTGGTTCTAGAATGTTGAATAGGATTTTTGGAAATACAAATAGCACTAGTATTGTCACAATAAATTGGAATAGTGCCTATAGTTAATCCTAAATCAATCAACTGTTGTTTTAACCAAAGTACTTGTGCCACACAACTTCCTAATGCAATGTATTATGCTTCTACAGTATATAGGATTACTGAATTTTGTTTTCTACTGGACCAAGAAACTAATGAATTTCAAATGAATTGACATGTTCCAGAAGTTCTTTTCCTATCCACTCTACAGCCTGCAAAGTCAGAATCTGAATAACCAACAATTTCAAATGAAGAGCTAAACTTAGGATACCAAATTCCTAAGTTTTGAGTTCCTAGTAAGTATCTTAAAATCCTTTTCACTACTGTCAAATGTGATTCTTTTGGATCTGATTGAAATCTAGCACATAAGCAAACACTGAACATAATATCTGGTCGGCTAGCAGTCAAGTAAAGCAAAGATCCAATAATCCCTCTATATTTCTTTTGATCAACAGATTTTCCCTTAAAATCATTATCCAACTGAACTGAGGAACTCATTGGTGTACTAATAGGTTTAGCATTATCCATTTCATATTTTTTGAGGATGTCCTTAGTATATTTAGTTTGACTAAGAAATGTACCTTCCTCAAGTTGCTTAATGCTAAAACCTAGAAAATAATTTAAATCTCCCATTAGACTCATTTCAAATTCACTACTCATTATTTTAGAAAAATCATCACAAAGATTTTTATTTGAAGATCCAAAGATGATATCATCCACATAAATTTGAACAATGAGTATATCATTTCCAAATTTCTTTAGAAAGAGAGTTGTATCTACACTTCCTTTTTCAAATGATCTTTCAAGTAGGAAGTTGCTCAACCTCTCATACCAAGCCCTAGGTGCCTGTTTCATAACTTGAAAGCATGATTTGGGTATTTTGAATTTTCAATGCCTGGAGGTTGTTATACAAAAACATCTTCTTCAATTACCCCATTTAAAAAGGCACTTTTGACATCCATTTGAAACAATTTAAAACCTTTAAAATAGGCAAAGGCAATTAAAACCCTAATTACTTCAAGTCTAGCTACAGGGGCAAAAGTCTCCTCAAAATCAATTCCTTCAATTTGATTATACCCCTTAGCAACTAATCTAGCCTTATTTCTAATGACTACTCCTGAGTCATTCATTTTATTTTTGAACACCCACTTGGTTCCAACAATACTTTGATCTTTTGGCCTTGTAGTTAATTCCCAAACTTTATTTCTTACAAATTGATTCAACTCTTCTTGCATGGCCAATATCCAAAATTCATCAGAAAGTGCTTGATCAATATTAGTGGGTTCTATTGTTGAAATAAAGGCTGAATGATTGACTTCCTTGTTTAATCCACGCCTAGTTCTAACACCCTCAATAGGTTCACCTATAATCAATTCTCTTGGGTGATTTTTAGAAAATCTCAAATCTCTAGGCAAAGGGTTTTCTCTTTCCAAATTCTCTTCCACATTTTCTTCCAAATTTAATCTATCAATCTTTTGAGAGTTTTCTTCAATCTCATCTTCAACAACATTTGGCTCTTCCAAATTTCCATATTCATCAAATACAACATGTGTGGTTTCTTCAATGACTAAAGTTCCTTTGTTGAATACCCTATAAGATTTTCCAACACTTGAATATCCAACAAAAATTCCTTCATCTGATTTTGGATCAAATTTTCCTAAGGCAGATTTTCCATTATTATGAATGAACACCTTGCAACCAAAAACATGCAAATGAGACAAGTTAGGTGTTCTACCTTTCATCAACTCATAGGGTGTTTTATTTAAATTTGATCTTACATTCACCCTATTCAAAACATAACATGCAGTGCTAACCGCCTCAGCCCAAAAATATCTAGGAAGTGAGTATTCTGCCAACATTGCTCGGGCGGCTTCTATTAATGTTCTATTTTTTCTTTCAACTATCCCATTTTGTTGAGGTGTTCTAGGTGCAGAAAAATTGTGATCAATCCCTTTTTCTTTACAAAAATTTTCAAATTCTCCTCCATGATCACTTTGTAAAGAAATTATTTCACATCCTAGTTTTCTTTGAATCCAAGTTGAAAAATTTCTGAATTCCTCAAATGATTCACTTTTATGAAAAAGAAATCTAACCTAAGTGAATCTTGAGAAATCATCCACTATAACAAATCCGTATACCTTCCCTCCTAGACTTACAGTTCCTACTGGTCCAAAAAGATCAATGTGAAGAATTTCCAAAGGTTTACTGGTCCTTGTTAAGATAGTTGCTATTTGAATGCTGTACATTTTTGCAACTTATGCAATTTTGATGATTCCAAACATTATTGTTCAAATATGTAGTTATCTCCTAACAATTTTAGAAGATTTGTATTTGCTCTTGTGTGTACTAACATTTTAGGAAAAACGAACTCCAGACTACGAAGACTTCAAATCAAATTCAGAATGAGATACTTTGTAAAATTTGAAGTTTGCATTTCTTTGTAATTAAATTGAAAGGGAGTGATACACACACACATAAGGAGATCATAAAAAATTTATACTAATCGTACTGGACGATATCCGTTCGTACGGGACGATCAGACAATTATCTCCTATTGAGCACAAGGAACAAATAGGAACTTGCTTAAAAATTTTTCTAAGTCCTATTCGTCCGGGACAAATTTTACAATCGTCCAGGACGATTGGTTCTCTGTAAAATTTTTGTCCAGACGAAATTAAATTATCGTCAATGTCGATTGGTCCTCTGGAAAATTTTTGTCCAGATGAAATTAATAATCGTCCGGGACGATCTGGTCTCTGGAAAATTTTCGTCCAGACGAAATTAAATTATCGTCCATGGCGATTGGTCCTCTAGAAAATTTTTGTCCAGACGAAATTAATAATCGTCCGGGACGATCAGTCCTCTATAAAAATTTCTTCCAGATGAATACATTTTCATCCAAACGATTAACCGACTTAGAACGGTTTTCAGCAATTTCTAGAACCGACCTAGTAATAACCGTTCGTACCAGACGAACTTAGTTCGTACGGGACGATCAGCATGTACGAAAATATTTCGTACACATATACAAATAGGGTCGTTTCAAAGCGTTTAAGTAAAATCGTCCAGGATGATCCACGATAGTACGGGATGATCCAGTGCGCACAGAATTGAATACTTGCAGTTTTTTGGCGGTTTTTCTTGTCTTTTGTATAAATAGTCTAAATTAGACTGCCACCCAATCTCTTTTTGTCATTTGATCTTCGTGCCTCTTGAGAGAATAGCTAAGGAGAGAGTGTGAGAGTGCATTCAAGGGAGGATTCCTACCACTGGAGCGTGAAGGCTTCACTTGGAGTTCAAAGGTAAGAATCTCTACTTGTGAATTGGGATTACTTCACTCTTTTCTTTCTTCCTTCTAGATTTCTTGTGAGAAGATCTGTCAAGGAGATTTGGTTCGCTGCCGACACTTGGAGAGTGTGAATAGCCGAAGGGTTCGCTGCCTACACTTGGAGAGTGTGAATAGTCGAAGGGTTCGCTGCCTACACTTGGAGAGTGTGAATAGCAGAAGGGTTCGCTGCTTACACTTGGAGAGTGTAAATAGCCGAAGGGTTCTCTGCCCACATTAGGAGAGTGTGAAAGGACAACGGTTCTCTGCTGCACTGGGGAGTGGTAAAAAGAGTGTGTTGTAAAGGCTTCTCCGCCTTGCTGTGGGTGCAAAAGGAGAGTCACTATTGGTATTAGTGCAATACTCAGAGGGTGCCTCTAGGGAGTGGATGTAGATCTGGTTTTAGACTGAACCACTATAAATCTGGTGTCATTTACTTTTCTGTTTTTACGTTTTCGTATTTTTATTCTTAGTCTTAAAAACTCTGTGATTGAAAAACTTTTTCTACAAAACTTAAAAGAAGCAATTTTTATTTCGGTTCAACATAATTTCAAAAAGAGGGTTTAAAATTTTTAAACTACCAATTCACCCCCCCTCTTAGTAGCCTTTGGGACATTAACTTAGGCTTAGCAACCTAATTACTAGACTCAACAAGTGGTATCAGAGCTTCGTTTCAAAATCATAAGTTTGAACTACTTTTTGATTAACGTAGATGGCTACATTCGGAAACCGAAACACACCTGAAGGTTACTCTATCACTAGACCTCCACTGTTTGACAATATTCCTTTTGATTTTTGGAAAACACGCATGTCTACTTTCTTACAGTCACTTGATTATCGCATGTGGATGCTAGTCCATGAAGGTTACACAAAACCAACTAGATTAGTTGATGGAGTTAGGGTAGAAACACCTTTTGCAGATTGGACTATACAAGAACACGACTTAGCATAATTAAATGCCAAATGTCTAAATAGTTTCTTTTGTGCTTTTAAATCTGAAGACTACATGCGGGTTTCCACTTGCAAAAGCGGAAAGGACATATGGGATAGACTTTATATAACTTATGAAGGGACAAATGAGGTTAAGCAATCAAGACTCAATATCTTGTTACATGACTATGAACTGTTTTGCATGAAACCTAATGAATCTATTTCTAACATGTACATAAGATTCACACAAATTGTCACTTCTTTGCATGCACTTGGTAGGGAATTAACAAATGCTGTAATGGTCAATAAAATTCTTCGATGTTTACCTACTGCTTATGATGCTAAAATTACTGCAATTACAGAGTCTAAAGATCTAAACATATATTCTATTGACAATCTTCTTGGTTCACTCATTGCTTATGAGCAAGGAGTAAGTCAAAGAAAGATTGATGCAGGTGAACCACAAAAGGAGAAAAATATTGCATTAAAAGTGGAAAAGTCAGAGAGTGAACACTCACAACCTGAGGATGAAGATGATATTGCACTGATGACTAGACAATTCAGAAGCTTTTTAAAGAGAAAGCAGAAGAGACGCCAGCAATGGAATAGAGGTAAGTTTAACAGAAATGACAAGGTTTCTAATGAAGTGATTTGTTATGAATGCAGGAAACTATGTCATATAAAGACTGATTGCCTAAAACTCAAAGCCACTCCTAGCAAGGAGAAGGTAGAGGAGAAACCAATGGTAAAGAAGGGCAAGAAGAAGTTTCAAAGAGCTTTCTGGGCAGACTCAGCTTCAGACTCATCTGAGACTGAAAAAGAAGAAGAAGTCACCAACCTTTGCTTGATGGCAGATAATGTTGAACAATCAGATCAAGATGAGGTATGTGACTTAACCTATGATGAATTGTTTGAAGTTTCTGAACACATGCATGATGCATATAGAAAAATGAAAAAGATGCATGCTAGTTTAAATTTAGAACTGGAAGAGCTTAAGAAACACAAATTTTTTTGTCATCTAGTAGTTTCATGATTGTCATCTATTAAAGCATGATCTTTCCTAAGGATTTCGTGTTCCTTCTTAAGCTCTTCCAGTTCTAAACTTAAACTAGCATGCATCTTTTTCATTTTCCTATATGCATCATGCATGTGTTCAGAAACTTCAAATAATTCATCATAGGTTAAGTCACATACCTCTACTTGATCTGATTGTTCAACATTATCTGCCATCAAGCAAAGGTTGGTGATTTCTTCTTCTTTTTTAGTCTCAGATGAGTCTGAAGCTGAGTCCGCCCAGAAAGCTCTTTGAAACTTCCTCTTGCCCTTCTTTACAATTGGTTTCTTCTCTATCTTCTCCTTGCTAGGAGTGGCTTTGAGTTTTGGGCACTCAGTCTTGATATGACCTGGTTTCCTACATTCATAACAAATTACTTCATTAGAAACCTTGCCATTTCTATTAAACTTACCTCTATTCCATTGCTGGCGTCTCTTCTGCTTCCTCTTTAAAAAGCTTCTGAATTGTCTAGTCATCAATGCAATATCGTCTTCATCCTCAGATTGTGAGTATTCACTCTCTGACTCTTCCACCTTTAGTGCAATATTCTTCTCCTTTCGTGGTTCACCTGCATCAATCTTTCATTGACTTACTCCTTGCTCATAAGCAATGAGTGAACCAAGAAGATTGTCAATAGAGTAAATGTTAAGATCTTTAGACTCTGTAATTGCAGTAATTTTAGCATCATAAGCAGTAGGTAAACAACAAAGAATCTTATTAACCATTTCAGCATTAGTTAATTCCCTACCAAGTGCATGCAAAGAAGTGACTATTTGTGTGAATCTTGTGTACATGTCAGAAATAGATTCATTAGGTTTCATGCGAAACAATTCATAGTCATGTAACAAGATATTGAGTCTTGATTGCTTAATCTCATTAGTCCCTTCATAAGTTATACAAAGTCTATCCCATATGTCCTTTCCGCTTTTGCAAGTGGAAACCCGCATGTATTCTTCAGATTTTAAAGCACAAAAGAAACTATTTAGACGTTTGGCATTTAATTATGTTAAGTCACGTTCTTCTATAGTCCAATCTATAAAAGGTGTTTCTACCCTAACTCCATCAACTAATCTAGTTGATTTTGTGTAACCTTCCTGGACTAGTATCCACATACGATAATCAAGTGACTGTAAGAAAGTAGACATGCGTATTTTTCAAAAATCAAAAGGCATATTGTCAAACAGTGGAGGTCTAGTGATAGAGTAACCCTCAGGTGTGTTTCGGTTTCCAAATGTAGCCATCTACATTAATCAAAAAGTTGTTCAAACTTATGATTTTGAAACGAAGCTCTGATACCACTTATTGAGTCTAGTATTTATGTTGTTAAGCCTAAGTTAATGTCCCAAGGCTACCAAGAGGGGGGGGGGGGGTGAATTGGTAGTTTAAAAATTTTAATCCCTCTTTGAATTTAAGTTGAACCGAAATGAAAATTTTTCTTTTGAGTTTTTCTAGAAAATGTTTTTCAACCACATAGTTCTTAAAATTAAAAATAAAATGCGGAAACATAAAAACAGTAAAGGAAATGACACCAGATTTATAGTGGTTCGGTCTAAAATGAGTCCTACATCCACTCCCCAGAGGTACCCTCTGAGTATTGCACTAATACAAATAGTGACTCTCCTTTTGCACCCACAGCAAGGCGGAGAAGCCTTTACAAAACACTCTTTTCACCACTACCCGGTGCGGCAGAGAACCGTCGTCCTTTTACACAATCCCAGTGTTTGCAGAGAACCGTCCGTCCTTTCACACTCTCCTAGTGTGGGCAGAGAACCCTTCCGTCCTTTCACACTCTCCTAGTGTGGGCAGAGAACCCTTCCGTCATTTCACACTCTCCTAGTGTGGGTAGAGAACCTTACAGCTGTTCACACTCTCCAAGTGTAGGAAGCGAACCTTTCGGCCATTCACACTCTCTAAGTGTCGGCAGCGAACTGGATCTCCTTGACAGAACTTCTCACAAGAAATCTAGAAGGAAGAAGGAAAAGAGTGAAGTAATCCGAATTCACAAGTAGAGATTCTTACCTTTGAACTCCAAGTGAAGCCTCACGCTCCAGTGGTAGGAATCCTCCTTTGAATGCACTCTCACACTCTTTCCTTAGCTATTCTCTCAAGAGGCACGATGATGAAATGAAAAAAAGATTGGGTGGCAGTCTAATTTGGACTATTTATATAAATGACAAGAAAACTGCCCAAAAACTGCAAGTATTCAATTCTGTACGTAGTGGATCGTCCCGTACGATCGTGGATCGTCCTGGACGATTTTACTTAAACGCTTTAAAATGACCCTATTTGTATATGTGTACAAAATGTCTTCATACACGCTGATCGTCCCGTACGAACTAAGTTCGTCCGGTACGAACGGTTATTACTTGGTCGGTTCTAGAAACTGCTAAAAACCGTTCTAAGTCGGTTAATCGTCTGGACGAAAATGGGTTCGTCTAGACTAAATTTTTACAGAGACCAGATCGTCCTGAACAATAATTAATTTCGTCTAGACGAAAATTTTACAGAGAGCAACTCATTTTCTGACAATAATTAATTTCATCTGGACGAAAATTTTACAGAAACCAGATCATCCTGGACGATAATTAATTTCGTCTGGATGAAAATTTTGCAGAGAGCAACTCGTTTTCTGACGATAATTAATTTCGTCTGGACAAAAATTTTACAGAGAACAAGTCATCTTGGATGATATTTAATTTCGTCCTGGATGAATAGGACTTAGGAAAATTTTTTAAGCCAGTTCCTATTAGTTCCATGTGCTTAATAGGAGATAGCTGTCTGATCGTCCCGTACGATCTGATATCATCCCGTACGATCAGTATAAATTTTATATGATCTCCTTATGTGTGTGTGTATGTTTTTATTCACTCAAATTACAATTACTCCCTTTCAATTTTATTTCAAAGAAAAGTACAAGCTTCAAATTTACAAAGTATTTCATGCTGAATTTGATTTGAAGTCTTTGTAGTCTGGAGTTCGATTTTCCTGAAATGTTAGTACACACAAGAGCAAATACAAATCTTCTAAAATTATTAGGAGATAACTACACATTTGAACAATAATGATTGGAATCATCAAAACTATACAAGTTGCAAAAATGTAAAGCATGCAAATAGCAACTATCTTAACACCTACAAGATTAAGATGGCAACATTGTCAATTAATAGTGGAAGATCTATCCTTACAAATAAGTATATCAAACCACTTGAGACTGATGAAAGGTGAATATGATGCAGGAATAATGGCTCTTCTATGAACACTCCTAGGAGATCATAGTGAATATGATGAGTCCCTATAAATAAACATTAGCCACTCTTGGATAATAATAGTGGGTATATCAGAAGTACAATGAGCCCTTGTGGACACAAGTACATATATCACCTAACAAAAGCATAAAGCCTATGACAAACCTGATCCTCTATCGGCAAATCAACATAGTTGACAAGGTTTAAGCCACAAATGAAAATGACCCCAAACACCCCGATGATGGCCGTGTTGAATGTTTATCTCAACCGGAGGGGCTCACAAACACTTTTAAGTGACTCCAAACTTCCACTAAATTCTAACTCCTACACAATATAAGTGACCTTAAAGTCACCCTGATGATGGCCGGTTGAATATAAATCTCAACTAGAGAGATTAATTTCAAATATTTTACATGCCACCCAAATACTCCTAAAATCCAAAACTCTTAAAAAATTCTAAATCCAAATATTTAAAATTGAAATCAAACCATCAATCATTTAAAGAAAAATTTATCCGCCCTCCGCAATAGTTTGTCGATGTGGACAAATTGAATATAACTTTAGCTCTCATAGATCTAACACCTAGTTAAAAGTATCACTAGGATCCAATGTAAAATAATCTCATGCTATAAAGAATGTGGTACGTGTCCTCTATTCTATAGTTTTGCAGATAAATGGCATCACAAGATAAACGATTATGACCTGGGCCCCTCAAAATTATGTGGTTTTAACACCAAATGGTACCATAAAATATCAATTATAGCCAGAACTAATACATTCCTTAGTGACATGAAATTCTTGAGATATGAATCAATAGGATATAATCAATAGGGAACAAATCTCTCTGTTAGCTAAGGTGGATTAAAATTTGTCCTCTTATGGGTAAATATTCACCTTAGGTCTATAAGATCCCCTTGAACGAAGTAAGCCATGGCTGCCGATAAGGATCCCTCTATCAGGTTGGGTTGAATTGCTCCTATGAATATGTAGACCAAGGACCACGATGGCTCGAGATGATGGAACCATGGGATCTTAATTGGGTCCATCATCTATTCCCCCATCATCCTCTTTAAGTGAAAGGTGATGAAATTTTCATTTTTAAATATCAATTCTCAAACCCTACCTAAGCCCATGATGTTGCTATATGCTAGATAATATCATATGTATCTTATCAACGACTAGCATTAATTGAAATTTCTCTCTTTTTATCAGGAGGGGTAATTAACTATAGGGGCTTGCGCCTATAGGAAACCAGAACTCAAATCATAAATTCCTCATAAAATGTGGGAAAAATCTCTAGGTAGTGTCTTATCTACAAACCCATATACATTCCCAAAATTTACCCTAAAACTTATTTTGTTAAAACTCCCCCAAAAAGAAAATCAATAGCAGGTGGCGGCCGTGGCCGAATTTTCAGATCCCACATATTTCTGGCAACTCCGCTGGGGACTGCTTTCTCTTTCCATCTATGGCTAGTCACTTATGGGCTATAGTAGCAAACAAATTTATATGGGCAAAAATTTTAAATTTTTTTTAAAAATCAATCTTTTAAATAAGATTTATTAAAAATTTATTAAACAGAGTTTTTAATTTTATTTAATTTACTTGTTTCTATTATTTGTTATGCATACATTTTGCATTTTAAAAGTGTAGGGTGACCTATCAAATTTTGATTATTAACGCCTATCTTTCATTTGTGTAGAATGGAAAGAAAGACACCTGATTAACTTCTAATTGGAACAAGGAGCTAGGATTCAACTTTCAAATACTGTAATCAACACCAGAAGCTCTGGAGCCACTATCCAATTTGGTGGGCTTAAATTCTCATCTGCTATTGCAAGGGCTGCAACCATCTCTATGTACGGCATAAACTCTAAAGAGATTTTTGGAACGTCCTATTTTATAAGAACCAATGTATAGCATGCGCATCTATCAGTGCTGTGAACTATTGCTAGGGACATTGCTCAAGGAAGAGTCTCTGTGTTTTAATGACTATCCCAGCCCAAAATCCTGACTAAAAAAGGGTTATTAATGGAAGAAAAGTTTTTGTGGTGACTACTAATACCACCGTTGTGCTCCGGGAGCCTGTTGCATCTGAGAAATATGATATTGAAGCTTCCTCATTTAGAGGAAAGCTCAACAAAAGGTAGAGGAAGAGAAATGCAAAGCTACAAGCTCAGTAGTTGCCAGCACCAGTCTATCCTTTTAACCTATCAGCACAAGAACTAGAGATCAATATTCCCACTCATAATAGGTTCACTAATATGAAGTGGATAAAGATAAACAGGCCTTTTGGTGAGCTTAAACAATTATTCTAGGAGCATCGACCTAAATCCCTGATCCCTCAGAAGATAAAAAAGCCTGAATGTCTTTATGCTTGAGTACACTGAGTTTTAAAGACAATTAAAGAGAAAACTGAATGTCTGAATGCCTGAGTACACTGCGTTTTGAAGATAATTAAGGAAAAAAGGATAATAAAGAAGAAGTTCCAAAGGTTGTTATCTATTGATGCCTAAATGACCACTCCAAGAGAGAGGCTATTATTTATTATGATAGCCAAATAAAGAGGTTACATACGACAAGCTTTGCAGGAAGCATATCGGGGCATGACACTTAGATCGTGTGTCCAGGAATCTGCCATCAAAAGGGCCCAATGGAGAGGAAAATAACTATAGAGGGTGAAGCCTCGAAAGGAAAATATGTTTGAAAAATGAATTAATTTGGGTATGACATTCGAAATAGTCTCTCGGAGATCCACCCCTGCTAATGGAACTTGTCAGATATGGGTAAAAAAGAGGGCCTATAATGATAACCACTATAATGATGGTCGACACCTTGGAGATTCCTCTAGGGAATCACATCATTCACCTACCTTAGCTAGAAAAGAACTTTATTTCGATCGTAGTCCACAAATCAAAGAAATACTTATTCTAAGTTCAGAACTGGAAATCCAATGGCAACGTCGCTCAAAAATTTTAATACAAGAAGGAGAAGAAGAAGAATACAATGATGAAGACACTATGGAAATCGAGGTGGTTTGTATGGTTAGCCACATTGATGATGAGGATGGTAATGATGAAGATGACCATTAATCACAACCATATGAACATGTTTATCAATGTCGTTATAGGGCTAGATCTATTACCAGCCAAAGTTCTTGCTCCTCAGAGGAAGAAGGGGAAGAAGAAGTTGAGAAAACCCCTTCGCTATCAAAAACATCACACTCGCTAAAATGAGAAGGCAAGTGAGGCGATAGATGCGATAGAAAGATAAAAGAAATCTCTTAGTTAGATGATAAAATGACTGTGTTGATGACTCAAATAACAGGGATGATGGAGATGATGCAGATGGCCACTTCTGTGGATCTTGCTCTGGCTCAGCTCGACAACCAAGCTATGAATAGTGCTGCAACAAACCCTACAAATCTCTAGGCATCCCAAGCTGCAAGAGTGAAAGGTGAACCTGAAGGTGGTAAAGAGATTGATGATCCAACCCGCCAATGCACTTCACAAAATGTGGCAAGTGTCTCTGAAACAATAACTGCAGTACAATTAGAGGGATTAAATAGTAAAAAGTTTGAAGCCATTATAGTTAATGAACAGGCAGAGATGTTGGTAGGTAAAGGTCACTCGTACCCAACAGAGTACGATCATGTGCCATATCCAAAGGGATATTTTGTACCAAAATTTAATACTTTTGATGTCAATAAAAATCTCGGATAGTACTTAGTGCAATTTAAAGCTACTTGGGAGAATACAGGAGGAAATGATGCTCTGTTATTTCGATAATTCGTAAGAAATTTGACTAGAATTGCTTTCGAATGGTACACTGAGCTACCAAATGATTCTCTAAAGTCGTTCGTTGAATTAGAAGCTTCTTTTATAAAAAGGTTTGTTAGTGCAACTGAGAAGACTACCATCATTGATCTCCCTCTAGATAAAAGGAGGAAGGATGAGTCGGTGATAAAATATATAACATGCTAGTGTACTCGTAGTATGAAGTCTGAGCCGCAACTAGAAGAAGAACATGCAATTCAACTATTGATGGGGAACATTGATGATAAAATGCAACCTTTCTTATTCATGGCTTCAATCACCACATTTTCGGATCTACTAGATAGGGTGGTAAAGTTTGAAAAATTAAACTTATTAAAATCTTAAAGCCTTGCTGATAAACTCAAAAAGGTCAAGGCCCTTGATGCTAGGAAGATTGAGGCTTACTCCACATTCCCTCCCATACCTGATAAAGGTAAACAGGCAGTGTATAACATAGATAAAGGGAAGCAGCCAATGCAGAATGAAGAAAAAACCAAAATAGGCTTATAACCCTAATCCTCAACTAAAGCTAGTACTTGGAGAAAATGATAAACCTCAAGCATTCCCTAGTGAAGGAGAGAACCAGAGACAAACTATAGGAACTTGTGATAGAATGTTCCCTTCTCTCAAGAAGAAGATAAATAAAGAATATTCATTTAAGAGGGTCAGTGTCGCCAAAGAATTCTGAGAAGCACTCAAGGTTGGCTTGGAATTACTAGAATGTAAAAGGCTTGAAGAGTCCAAACATAATGGTGACCCAAACTGTTGCCCATATCATCATGTAATTAATCCTCTAATTGAATAAGGTGTTAGTACATCCTAGAAAGGAGTCTGTCTGGATAGTCACGTCCTCTTTCATACTCCTACCAAAAGAAATAATAACAAAAGAATCTAGTCAAGAGGAGTAATGGGAGATCGTGGTCACCAAGTAGATAACAAAAAAGTTGAAATAATTAGGAGTTCTAGGTGTTAAGTGGAAGACTTCTACTGAGTCAGTATTAAATTTAAAGTGGTTGCCTGTGCCAAATGCATCCACCTCTAAATAATAATATGACCAAGCTAGCCCATCAAAGTCTAGTAAGTCAAAATTAAAATCTTCTAAGAAGAAATTCAAATCTAAGAAGCCTATGAAAATGAAAACTACAACTCAGAGAGCTATTGACAGTTTGGATGAATATAATCAAACTGTGAGGTGACCTATCAAGCTCAATGACTTCATGTTCGAGCTTAAAATAGATGAAGCTGAAGAAAATTATGAGAATTCCCTTCTCGTAGAAGTATGTAGGGTCATCTTAGTGGCACCAAATATGCTAATAAAAGAAGGATAAACTGAGGAGCCAACCTCTGAATCCTGTATGATGGTATCACCAATAGATTATAGTTCGGAGGAGGATCTATATTTTCTAAAAAATGATGAGTTGGACCCCAACATAGATTCACGAACGGGACACGTCAACCTGGGTGGTGACTTTGAGTCAACAGATTAATCCTTAGACATAATAATGACTGACTCTAAAGAAAATGTGTCATTAAATGGGTCTAAGCTAAAAGAGATCACTCAAGTGTAGCTACAAAGTGGTAAGATACTGCCACCTCCACCAAATAAAGGGATCTCCAATAAATAAAAGGAAAAAGAGATAGTTGTCAATGAAGATATCATCCTTAACGACTCCATGATGAAAGATGCTTCAGTCAAGGGGATATATTATAATATCCTACCCCATCTGAGGAAAATCATGGCACAACTTATTATATATGATGCTCTTATAATATCTACGGACCTTTGGGAGACATTAATTCAGGCTCTCAAGGACCTTGAAAGGTACGAGGCATATTTTGCTGAGTGCTATATAACTGAAGTCCTACAAGCTCTTAATAAGCCATTCACCTTCTCTAAAGAGGACATGATGCTCAGGACTGTAGACTATAACCACCCTCTATATGTTACTACAGAGAGTGATAAGATGATAATCAGTTAGATCTTGTTTTTGATTGATCTCAAATTTTTCATAAATCTCATGAACCTTAAAGCACTGAGATCACTCTGCCTAGATGTGGAACACCTCAGGCCAGATAAGTTGATGGTGCATGACTTCAACGAGAAAGAGAAAAAGACCCTTGGATCATTTATGCTTTCTCTTGTATTTGAGGAATTTCATACATAAGCTATGTTCTAAGTAATTGAAGTGGACACTTCATTTAATGTGCTACTAGGTCGCCCATAGTTGCATGAATATGGTGTTGTCCCATCAACATTACACCATTATATGAAGTATCTTAGGGATGGGGAAGAATTCAGAATCTATGACGATATTTAACCCTTTGCAGTACATGAAGTAATGATATATGAAGATGCCAGGTACCTCACACCAAAGAAGCAAAAGCCTTCGTGTTCTCTTGAGGCTAAAGCATCAAACTGAAAGGCTGTAAAGAAGCCCAAAAAGGAAGGTGAGAAGAAGCATGTGGGGAGAAAGAAGTTAACATCAACACTTTCCCAAAGCACCAACCATTCCCAAAGAAAAGAAACACGTATCTCATCTAGGGAGTGACACGAATGAAGATGAGGCAACTCTTACTAAATCTCGAAGAATATGCCAGTATATGTCCAAATGAAGTGGGGAGGTTGAATATTCAAATGATGATTATGACTACTACTTTATCTTTATGAACACGGTACAGGGTATATTCTCCAAAAGAATAGAGAGCTTATTGATCTTATATAGTGTGCTCATAATCACATGTATTTTTTTATAATAGTTCAAAGAATTCATCTGTGCGAGCTGCATAAGATTGAAGAACTCACTACCTTTTATTTGCCTCCTCTTAAAAAGGGAAATGCGGCAGGGAATGTACTATATTATACAGGAAAGCATAAAGAAGAGAATTAAGACTGGTGCCGTATGCTTCTCATTTTTAAATAATTACTTCCTACGAGGCTACCTAGGTTTAATACGAAAGGTATTTAAATAATGCTACAAAAGAAAATTAATGTTCCTACCATTAAACAATAACTTCGTATATGCCTGGGCCTTTGGTATGAAAGAAATCCACGTCCATTATGACAGAAAGATATAGCGATACACAAAGGTATCAGATTCATCAAGAAAACATATCTACCGAAGGAGACTTGTTGAGTAATCACATGTGAGGAAATGAAATTCGATGATGATAATGATGAGATGTATAAAATTGATGCTTGTGATAATCAACTTATAGAAGCCAAAATTGCACCAGAAAAACTAGAAGACGGTGAACATACTTGTACGACAGATGAGCTAAAGGAAGTTAACTTAAGGACTAAAGAAGACCATCGCCCAACCTTCATTAGCTCCCTTCTATCAAAAGAGTAAGTGGAAGAAATGAAGAGATTCTCTGTGAATTTAGGAACTACTTTTCTAGACATATACTGAGATGCCTAGCTTGTCCTTTATTGTGGCGGTTCATAGATTAGCCATCAATCTTGATATAACACCCATCAAATAAACTCCAAGGAAAATAAGGCTGGAGATTGAAGAATAGGTTGTTATAGAGACAAAGAAGCTTATAGATGCAGGCTTTATTCATGAAAAAAAGTATGCTATTGGATCAAAAATATTGTCTCTATAAAGAAGAAGAATTTCCAAATCTATATTTATATTAACTCTAGGGATCTTAACAAGGCATATCCGAAAGATGACTTTTTGCCTTCGGTATCAAAACTTTTAGTTAATAATACTTCTAATTATAATATGTTCTCATTCATGGATGAATCATCGGGCTATAACGAAATCAAAATGGTGCTTGAAGTTTAAAAGTATACATCATTCAAAACACCTATAGGCATATATTGCTACATAATCATTCCCTTCGTCATGAAGAATGCTGGTGCCACATATCAACAGGTGATGACTTGTATATTTTATGATTTGATATATTAAATGGTCAAATGCTATGTAGATGACTTGGTCATTAAGAGCATGGACTAAAAAGGCTCCCTAGATGACTAAGAATTATGTTTGAGAGAATTAAAAAATATGATCTGAAGATGAACCCTCTCAAGTATGCATTTAGAGTATCCATAGGGAAAGTTTTGAGGTATATTGTTCGTCATCAAGGAATTGAAGTTAACCCAAATAAGATCAAGACAATTATGAAGATGCCATCTCCAAAGAACCTTTGACAACTTCGCTCTTTGCAATGACAGCTGGCTTTCATCCGACGATTTATATCGAATTTGTCAAGTAGGTGCCAACAATTTTCAAAGTTGATAAAGAAAGATATACATTTTAAATGGGATGAAGAGTCCCAAGAAGCATTTATTAGCATCAAGAGATACTTATTGAACCCTTCTAGTCTTACGGCACTAATTCTAGGGAAGCCTCTTATATTATATACCGCACCATTAGAAGAGTCTCTCAGAGTATTATCGGCCCAGAATAATGAAGAAGGTAAGGAGAACATGCTCTACTACATCAGTTAGAGGTTGATTGGAGTGAAAATATGTTCTTGGCCCTAATTTTTGTAGTTTAGAAACTCTGCCATTATATACTATCACACAAAATTATCATGATATCAAAGATTGATCCGTTGAAGTTCTTAACGACAAGACTAGTATTGCAGGTTGTTTAGCTAGGTGGGCAGTGATACTACTATAGTTTGATATCACATTTGTCCTGTAAAAGGTAGTGAAAGGGAAGGTGTTGGTAGATTTTCTCATTGTACTTTCTATCCTAGCAGATTTTCCACTCAATGATGATCTACCTAACGAGAAGATCATGAATATTGAAGAGGAGGAGATGCTATGAGTATGGAAAATGAACTTTAATGGAGCATCATCGATTTAGTGCACTCAGCCTCCAAATTTGGATAAAGCTCAAGCCTGAATCAATCTCATTTTTATAGCACCTGAGGAATGCATAATGAGAATTTCATTTAGCTTGACTGAACCTTAGACAAACAATAATGCCAAATATGAAGACCTATTAGTAAGACTGGAGATTACAATCGATATTAGAATTCAAAACCTCTAAATTTTTAGTGATTCTCAACTTGTTATAAATCAAGTACAGGGAGTTTATAAAATAACTAAGTTCATGTTTGCCTATTTTCTTTGGCAAGTTCTTGAACTTATGAAGCAAGTGCTAGTTGTCAAAATAGCTCAAGTTCCCTGAGGTCAGAATAGTAAAGCTAATTGCCTGGCTAAATTTGCTAATGAAATGGAAAATATGGATGATGAATGACCTATAATAATTATGGTGCACAATCATCTTGTCTTAGAGCCAACACTTTTAGAATTCCACAGTAAGAGAGATCATTAAGCTCAAGTCAGTAGGATATAACTCTTGGTTGATCCTCAACCTCCCCAAATAGTTGATCTTAAAAATCAAGCTAAGGAATAGCAAGCTCCTAAAAATATATGTAAGATTAGTCAAACTTCAGAATCATGGTGGCATTATATAGATATCGATGAAAAAGATGATTGAAGGAAAGCTTTTATTGCTACTTCAAAGAAAGAAAACTACCAACAAACAAGTAAATAGCTGCTCAAATAAGGAAGAGAACATTACAATACACGTTTGTTAATAACAGTTGTGTTGGCATGCTTTTGATTAAATATGACTAAGGTGCCTATGGACCTAAGAAGCTGATAAAGTGTGGTAGAAGTTCATGAAGGATTTTGTGGAGTACACTAATCAGGTCCTAAGATGGAAGTTAAAATTAAAGGAATGGGTTAGGACTGTATCGACCATGCTAAGAGGTTCCATGAGTGCCAGATTCATGGTGATGTTATACATAAACCACCAAATCCATTGCATCTTATAATAGCATCCTAACCATTTGAATGCTTGGGTACTGATGTTATCAGATCGATAGATATGTTGAGATAGTTGCTACTTATCTTTGCATGTTTGACAATCTTGCAACTTATAAATTTTTGATGATTTCAAATATTATTGTTTTGATTATTTCTCCTAAAACTTTTTGGAAGAATTGTTTTTCGATCTTGTTCTTCTAGATGATATTTTCAGTTTGTCCCAGGATGATTTCCTCAATTTTTGTCAAATACACTATTCATCCAGATGATATTTTTCATTCGTCCCGGGACAATCTCCTCTAGTTTTGCCAAATACATAGTTCATACAGATGATATTTTCCAATTATATCAGGACGAAGGGCTTTGTTCTGTATACTTGAAGTTCATCTTGACTTTTTTTGTACCAATGAAATTTGAAAAATAAATGTTCATACCTGGACGAACCAAGTTTGTACGGGATGATGATCGAGTATAAAGGCAGTTCATACTGATTCACATTGAGATTGTACGCAATAGTTTTTGTAGTATTCTTATGTATAAAATAATATCGTACAGGATGATCGTGGATGGTTACATATGAAAAATACAATTTTTTGGATGATTTTTTGTGTCTGTTCTATAAAAGGTCCACTAAAGACTATCATTAAATATTTTTGTCACTTGGTTTTCGTGAATAGTAAAGTAAATTTGAAGGAGAGAGTGAGATAGAGTGTTTGAAGGAGATTTCTTATTATTGGAGCGTGAAGGGTTCACTTAGTTACTCAAGGGTAAGGATCTCCATGTGTATTTTATGTTTTCTTCACTAATTTCTCTTGTCATTCTAGATTTCTCTTGAAATGATATTTCAAGAAGATTCAGTTCTCTACCGACACTCAAGGATTGTGAACAGTCAAAGGTTCTTTGGCTACACTTGGAGAGTGTGAACACCGGAAGGTTCTCTGCCTACACTTGAAGGGGGTAAAAGGATGATGGTTCTCTGCCGCACCGGGAATTAATGGAAAAGAGTTTTGTAAAGGCTTCTCCACTTTTCTGTGGGAAAAGGAGAGTCACTTTGGTATAGTGCAATACCTGAAGTTGAAGGCTTCAAGGAGTGGTTGTAAGTCGTGTTTGACCAAACCATTATAAACTCTTGCATCTTTTTATTTTCGTTGTAATTTTTATTTTCTACATTTTTATTTTTTTGTGGTTGAAAATTCTCTTTTTTGAAAAATCTAAAATCTACTTACTTAAGTATATTTAATTGATTTCATAATTTAAAATCTAAGAAAAGGGTTAAATTTTTAATTACCAATTCACCCCCCCCCCTCTTGATTAGCCTTGGGACATTGGATTAGGTCTAACAACCTATTCTAGTAACAACAAATTTCAACAAGTGGTATTAGAGCATAGTTTCAAAATCATAAGTTTAAACTACTTTTTGATTAATGAGCATAGTTACTTTTGGAAACTGAAACACACCTGAAGCGTATTCGATCACTAGACCTCTATTGTTTATAACATTCCTTTCAATTTTTGGAAAACACGTATGTCTACATTTTTACAGTCTCTTGATTATCGTATGTGAATCTTAGTACATGAAGGGTATGAAAAACCAACTAGACTAGTTGATGGCATTAGAGTAGAAACATCCTTTGCAGACTAGACTGTAGAAGAACACAACTTAGCACAACTTAATGCAAAATATTTAAATAGTTTCTTTTGTGCGTTTAAGTCAGAGGACTACATGTAGGTTTCCACATATAAGAGTGGAAAGGACATATGGGATAGACTTTGTATAACTTATGAAAGGCCTAACGAAGTAAAGCAATCTAGACTTAATATCTTATTGCTTGATTATGAATTATTTCACATGAAACCCAATGAATCTATTTTTGACATGTACATGAGATTTACACAAATAGTTACTTCTTTGCATACATTAAGTAGGGAGTTAATTAACACTGAAATGGTTAATAAGATACTCTATTATTTTCCTACTGCTTATGATGCAAAAATAACTACTATATTAGAGTCTAAAGACTTAAACATTTACTCTATTAGCAACCTTTTTGGATCACTAATTGCTTACGAGCAAAGAGTGAGTCAAAGAAAAATTGATGTAGGAGAACCATGAAAGGAGAAGAACATCACACTGAAAGTGGAGGAGTTGGAGAGTGGTCTATCACAACCTGAGGATGAGGACGACATCGCTTTGTTGACTAGAAAGTTTAGAAACTTTCTGAAGTGGAAGCAAAAGAGACTCCAACAGTGGAACAAATGTAAGTTCAATAGGAATGCTAGGGTTTCTAATGATATAATTTGCTACGAGTGCAGGAAACCTATACATGTAAAGTCTGAATGTCCAAAACTCAAATCGACTCTTATCAACGAGAAGATAGAGGAGAACCAATTATAAAGAAGGGAATGAAGAAATTTCAAAGAGTTTTCTGGCTGACTCTGGTTCAGACTCATCAAAAATTGAAAAGGAGGAAGAAGTCACCATCTTGTGTTTAATGGCAGATAATCTTAATCAGTCAGATTAAGAAGATGTATGTAACTTAACTTACAATGAACTTTTAGAAGTTTTTGAATGTATACATGATGCATATATGAAGTCAAAGAAAATGCATGCTAATCTTAACCTAAAATTACAAGAACTGCATAAAGAACATGAAATCCTTAGGAAAGATCATGCATTAATTGATAGCAACCACATGAAATTACTTAATGAGTTTGACGTTTTGAATAAGAATAATGAAATTTTAAAATCATCCTATGCTGAGCCAGAAAAAGAATTTAATACTTTTAAGGATGAATAAAAAAATAGAGAGCATTACTTGAATTATGACATAAATATCTATGAGGACATGAACACATATTTGAAATTGAAAGTTGAAGCTCTTGAGAAAAATAGGATAACCCCTACACTTAAAGATTTTACAAATCCTATTTTAAAGTCAAAATTCTTAAAACCTAGAAACAAACAGAGAAGTTATAGAAGATTAAGAAATCCATTTTTTGGTGTTAAATGTTTTAGCTGTGGCATGATTGGTCATATTTCACACACTTGTACCTTACATAGAAAAACTCATTTATTGTGGAGACCCAAGATACATAAACCTAGACATATCAAACATGCATCTATTTATAATTTGCCAAGAGGTAAACCCAAACTTTTTTAGGTTTCCAGGTCAGATAATTATTGATGTTGCAGGAACGCTCTCATACAAGGCCTCGTGAGAGCATATAATACCTGGATAGTGGTTGTTCAATGCATATGACTGGAGACACTGCATAATTCATATCATTGGAAGCCAGGAATAGAGTCTGGGTTACATTGGAAGATAACACCACTAAGAAAGTGGTTGGCATAGGTATGATAGAGAACTTTAAAAACTTTTTTATTGAAAATTTTTACAGGTTTAAGGCTTAAAACATAATCTTTTAAGTATTAGCTAGCTATATGATAAAGGTTATAGTGTTAAATTATTTTCTACTATTTGCATATTAAGTCTGAATGGTAATGATATTTTGCATGGTATACGAGTAAATAATGTGTATATGCTATATTTAAATTATATCAAAACTCTTAAGGCTTTCTATTTGAAAGCTGTTTTTGATGAATCATGGCTTTGGCATAGGAGACTTTGTCACTCTAGCATGAAAAATCTTAGGAGGATTACCCAAAAGAACTTAGTGAGAGGTATACCAAAATTAAACTTTACTAAGGATCATCTTTGTGATGCATGTCAATTAGGAAAATAGGTGAAGTCCTCTTTCAGTCCAATAAGGATCTTAGAACTAATAAACCATTGGATATTTTGCATATAGATCTTTTTGGACCAGTTGGAACTATAAGTATAGGAGGGAAGAAATACAGATTTGTGATTATGGATAATTTCTCTAGATTCACAAGGGTTAAATTCTTATATCATAAGAGTGAATCATTTGAGGAGTTTAAAAATTTTTTGACTTGGATTCAGAGGAAACTAGGATGTGAGATTGTAACCATTCTTAGTGATAATGGAGGATAATTTAAAAATGAGAAATTTGAAGATTTTTATAAGAAAAAAGGGATTGATCACAATTTTTTAGCACCTAGAACCCATTAGCAGAATGGGATAGTCAAAAGAAAGAACATAACACTAATAGAAGCCACTCGTACTATGTTGGCAGAATATTCACTTCCTAACTATTTTTGGAGTGAGAAGGGTTCACTTGGTTACTCAAGGGTAAGGATCTTCGTGTGTATTTTGTGTTTTCTTCACTCTTTTCTCTTATCCTTCTAGATTTCTCATGAAAAGATCTTTCAAGAAGATCTGATTCTCTGCCGACACTCGAGGAGTGTGAATAACCCAAGGTTCTCTGCCTACACTTGGAGAGTGTGAATAATGGAAGGTTCTCTGCCTACACTTGGAGGGTGTAAGAGGATGATGGTTCTCTACTGCACTGAGGATTTGTGGAAAAGAGTTTTGTAAAGGCTTCTCCGCCTTGCTGTGGGAGCAAAAGGAGAGTCACTTTGATATAGTGTAATACTTGAAGTTGGAGGCTTTAGGGAGTGGATGTATGTCATGTTTGACCGAACCACTATAAACTCTTGTGTCTTTTTATTTTTGCTGCAATTTTTATTTTTTTGTGGTTGAAAAATCTCTTTTTTGAAAAATCTAAAATCTACTTGCTTAAGTATATTTAATCGGTTTTATAATTTAAAATCTAAGAAAAGGGTTAAATTTTAATTACTAATTCACCCCCCTATTAGTTAGCCTTGGGACATTGGATTAGGTCTAACAACCTATTTTAGTAACAATAAGTTTTAATAAGATCCACCATCATCAGCAGGACACCACTTTCTCTTGGCAGCAACCAACTAATCCAAGTAGGTAGAAGCGGCTCCATTCAAAAAAATTACGCCTAAGCATATGATCAATTTTTTCATGCACAATGACATCTATAGATTTGGTGTGTTGTACAGGATAATCTAGGACAATGACACAGCTTTCAAAAGAACTAAGATTAATTAATTTATCAATCGGCACATAATTGATTGGTAGTATTCCTCCATATACTATCCAAGAGCAAATGGCTGGGTAAAAGCCTTCAACAAAAACTACTGAAATTGTTAAAGAAGATTCTCACCAAGAATAAAAGAGAGTAGCATACAAAGATGGTAGAAGCATTATGGGTGTATCATATAATTTATAAAACATTGACCAAGGCCACTCCTTACTAGTGTTTGGAATTGAAGTAGTATTTTCACTAGAAGTTGAACTTCCATCTCTTTGAATTGCTACTCAGAATTAGCTTACTCAAGGAAAAAAAATGCTTGATTAAGGATGGAGGAGCTCAATGCACTCAATGAAGTTATGATGCAAGCTCAATAGAACATGGAGATTTATTGAGTAAGGATAACAAGATCTTTTGATTAAATGGTGTGCCCTCGGGCATTTTAAGAGGGAGAATAATCCTTGTGTAGAGAAGGCCAATCTTCCCACATAAAAAGATTGGTGGCAAATTCAAATCCAACTAGGGAGGACCTTTCATCATCAAAAAGGTATATCAAGGAGGTGCTTATCAACTCATCGATCTAAATGATCAAAGGCCCATGCCGCCAATTAATGATCGATACTTGAAGAAATATTATGCGTGAGAATAACCATGTATTAAACTATCATGTACTCTATATACATTCTCAGATATAAGTATATCTTGCATTTTGAAATTCTCTTATGTTATGAAAATGCATTTCAAAATCCCCCATCAAATTAGGGGCATTTTAAATATTTATTTGGACTGACATCATGCTACATGCCGAGATCCCTAAATAAATATTTAAAATTTTAAAAATTTAAATTTATTCTATCATAAAATGTCTCTGTGACATAGGGGCAGTTTAAATATTTATTCTGGTCGATATCATACCGCATGCCGAGATCCCCAATAAATATTTAAAATCTCAAAATTTTAAATTTATTCTATCCTAAAATGTTTCTATGATATAGGGGGCATTTTAAATTTTTATTCGGGTCGACATTACACCTCATGTCGAGATTCTCAAATAAATATATAAATTATTAATACAAATATTCCTTTATGCTAAAGAATACGAAGGATTTTTTTTAAAGTATATGCAGGTGATCTTTCGAAAGTTAGAGACACCACCTTCTCCAACGTACAAAGGTTCAAAATTCAAAAAGAGACTTTCGTAACTATACACTCCCAAAAATCGAATCAGAATAACCTGAATTCTTTTGACAACCTGAAGCATATGGTTTGAATGAGTGTAAGAGATCGGATAAAATATGCCCAAATATGGTAGGATCGTTGTTAGCTCCATCTACTTAACATGTCATAAGAAATGCCGTAGTAGAGGAACCCCCACTTCATCAACCCGTCAGTAGGGACTGTAGGAAGTATGAAGGCTAATTTGACTCGATAAGTTCAAGTGATCTGAGACTACCAAATTCTCCTAGTCAACTGGAAAATCAAAGTTCTAGTGGAAGGAGGAGTCACGAAAACCTACCGAATGCTCATATGCTTTAAATCTTTAACTGTTAAGAGAGTTGCTATTTGCATGTTTTACAATCTTGCAACTTGTATAGTTTTGATGATTCCAAATATTATTGTTTTATGTGTATTTATCTCCTAACACTTTCTGGAAGATTTGTTTTTGCTCTTGTGTGTACTAATATTTTAGGAAAATCGTACTCCAGACTACTAAAGATTTCAAATCAAATTCAGCATGAAATACATGAGATATTTTGGAATTTGAAGCTTATATTTTTCTTTGAATTAAGTTTGTGAGGGAGTGATAGTAATTGAGTGAATAAATACATACACATTTAAGGAGATCATGAAAAATTTATACTGATCGTACAGGACGAACCATATTCATACGGGACAATCATATCAGTTATCTCCTTAAAAGAGTAATGAAACAAATAGGAGTTGAAGAAAATTTTTCTAAGTCCTGATCGTCCAGGACTAACTCAAATTTGTCCCAGGATGAAATGTTCTCTGGAAAATTTTTGTTCAGATGAAATTTATATTCGTTTCAGGACGAAATGCTCTCTGGAAAAATTTCGTCCAGACGAACTCAAAATCATCCGAGGATGAAATCTCCTCTGGAGAATTTTCATTCAGACAAAATTTATAATTGTGCCAGGACGAATTGCTCTCTGGAAAATTTTCATTCAGACAAACTCAAAATCATCCCAGGATGAACTGTCCTCTGTAAAAATTTCATCCCGACGAACCCATATTCGTCCCAGGATGAAGTGAACCGACTCTGAAAATTTTGGCGACATTCTGCAGTTTTTGGGAACTGACCTATGGAATAACCGTTCGTACCGAACAAACCTAGTTTGTATGGGATGATAGTCAGGTACGAATTCAGTTCGTACCAATATACATTTGGTTTGTTTCCAACACATTTAAGTAAAATCATCCAGGATGATCCACGATCGTACGGGACTATCCACTGCATGTTAACTTGAAAATTTATAGTTTTTGGATGATTTTTTGTGTCTTTCCTATATATAGTCCAATCTTTCCTTTCTTCCTTCTAGATTTCTTCCTTCTAGATTTCTTGTGAGAAGATCTATCAAGGAGATCCGACTCTCTGCTGACACTTGGAGAGTCTGAACAACCGAAGAGTTCTATGCCCACACTAGGAGAGTGTGAATGGATGAAGGGTTCTCTGCCCACACTAGGAGAGTGTGAAAGGACGAAGGGTTCTCTACCTACACTGAGAGAGTGTGAAATGTTGGACGGTTCTCTACCAACACTGGGGATAGTGTAAAAGGACGACGGTTCTCTGCCATATCGGGTAGTGGTGAAAAAGTTTTGTAAAGGCTTCTCCGCCTTGCTGTGGGTGCAAAAGGAGAGTCACTAGTGGTATTAGTGTAATACTTGGAGGGTACCTCCGAGGAGTGGATCTAGGTCATGTTTGACCGAACCATTATAAATCTTGTGTCTTTTATTTTTTGCTGCTTTTTATTTTCTACTTTACTGTTTTTAAGTTATGGTTGAAAAACTATTTCTACAAAATTCATTAAAGTTTATTTTCGATATAAAATATTCAAAAGAAGGATTAAATTTCAAATTACCAATTCACCCCCCCCCTCTTGGTTAAACGCTGGGACTAAAGCTTAGGTTTAACAACATAATTCATAGTGAACAAGTTTCAACAAGTGGTATCAGAGCTTTATTTCAAAATCATAAGTTTAGACTACTTTTTGATTAACATAGATGCCTTTATTTGGAAATCGAAATACTCCTGAGTGTTACTCTTTAACTAGACCTCCACTATTCGATAATATACCTTTTGAGTTTTAGAAAACACGCATGTATACATTTTTATAGTCACTTGATTATCGTATGTGGATCTTAGTTCAGGAAGGGTATACAAAACCAACTAGACTAGTTGACGGAGTTACAGTTGAAACACCTTTTGCAGACTGGACAGTAGAAGAACGTGACTTAGCACAACAAAATGCCAAATGCTTGAATAATTTCTTTTGTGCTTTAAAATCAGAAGACTACATATGGGTTTCCACTTATAAAAGTGGGAAGGATATATGAGATAGACTTTGTATAACATATGAGGGGACTAATGAGGTTAAGCAATCTACACTTAATATCTTGTTGCATGATTATGAATTATTTCGCATGAAACCAAATGAATCCATTTCTGATATGTACACAAGATTCACATAAGTAGTCACCTCTTTGCATGCACTAAGTAGGGAACTAACGAATACTGAAATGGTTAATAAGATTCTTCGTTGTTTACCTACTGCTTATGATGCTAAAATTACTACAATTATAGAGTCTAAAGATCTAAATATTTACTCTATTGACAATCTTCTTGATTCGCTAATTGCTTACGAACAAGGAGTTAGCCAAAGAAAGATTGATGCAGGTGAACCACAAAGGGAGAAGAATATAACACTAAAAGTGGAAGAGTCTAAGAGTGAACACTCACAACTTGAGGATGAAGACGACATCGCATTGATGACTAGACAATTCAGAAGCTTTCTAAAGAGAAAGCAGAAGAGACGCCAGCATTAGAATAGTGGTAAATTTAATAGAAATGCCAAGGTTTCAAATAATGTGATTTGCTATGAGTGCAAGAAACCTGGTAATATCAAGACTGAATGCCCAAAACTCAAAGTCACTCCTAGCAAGGAGAAGGTAGAGGAGAAACTAATTGTAAAGAAGGGCAAGAAGAAGTTTCAAAAAGCTTTCTAGGCGGACTCAGCTCCAGATTCATCATAGAATGAAAAGGAAGACGAAATCACTAATTTGTGCTTAATGGTCGATAGTCTTGATCAGTCAGATCAAGAAGAGGAATGTGACTTAACCTATGATAAACTTTTTGAAGTTTTTGAACACATGCATGATGCATATAGGAAAAATGAAGAAAATGCATGCTCGTCTAAGTTTAGAGTTTGAAGAATTACAAAAGCAACATGAAATCCTTAGAAAAAATTATGCTTTAATTGACAACAACTACATGAAATTACTTGATGAGTTTGATGACTTGAATAGAAATCATAAAAATTTAAAAGCATCCTATGCTGAACTTGAAAAAGAATTTAAAAACTTTAAGGATGAATCTGAGAGCAAAAGATATCGAATCAATTAAACAAATCGAATCTTGGAAGATATGAATTCATTTTATAAATTAAAAATAAAAGCTCTCAAGGATAATAAGATACCCCCTAGACTTGAAGATTTTACTAATCCTATTATGTACATAAATTTATGCAATCCCTGAATAGACAGATGAATGGTAGAAGACTTAGGAATCTATTTCCAAAAGTTAAATGTAATAATTGTGGATTATTTGGACATATAGCTCACACCTGTACTTTGAAGATGAAAACTTATTTGGTGTGAAGACGTAAGAAGCATAAACCTAGACATATAATACATGCATATGATTATAAATTACCAAAAGGAGAATCCAATCTTGTTTGGGTTCCCAGGTTTAATGTTTGATAATTTTTCAAGGTCACTCTCACATAAGACCTCGTGAGAGCATATGGTACCTGGACAGTGGATGCTCAAAGCATATGACTGGAGATACTGCACAATTCATATCGCTGGAAGCCAGGAGTGGAGGCAAGGTTACACTTGGAGATAACACCACAAAGGTGATTGGAACATGTATGATTGGAAATCTTAATAAATTTTATATTGAGAATGTGTTATTGGTAGAAGGCTTAAAGCATAACCTGTTAAGTATAAGCTAGCTATGTGATAAAGGATATTGCGTGAAATTTTTTCTTACTAGCTGCATATTAAGCCTAAATGATAAAGATATTTTGAATGGTAAAAGGGTAAATAATATTTATATGCTAGACTTGAATTATATTCAAACTCCTACTATTTTTTGTTTGAAAACTGTATCTGATGAGTTATGGCTTTGGCATAAGAGACTTTATTATTCTAGCATAAAAAATCTTAGGAGGATTACCTAGAAGAACTTTGTGAGAGGTATACGAAAACTAGACTTTACTAAGGACCACCTTTGTGATGCATGTCAATTAGGAAAGTAAGTGAAATCCTCTTTTCAGTCCAATAAGGATCTTAGAATAGTAAAACATTAAAGATTTTGCATATGGATCTTTTTGGACCAGTTGGAACTGTGAGTCTAGGAGGGAAGGTATACAGATTTGTGATTATGGATGATTACTCAAGATTCACTTGGGTTAGATTTCTATTTCATAAGAGTGAATCATTTGAGAAATTTAGAAATTTTTTTACTTGAATTAAAAGAAAACTTGGGTGTGAAATTATTTCTATACAAAGTGATCATAGAGGAGAATTTAAAAATGAGAGATTTGGGAAATTTTGGAGGGAGAACGAAATTGATCACAACTTTTTTGCACCTAGAACCCCTCAGTAGAACGAGGTAATCAAAAAGAAAAATATAACATTAATAGAAGCCGCCCAAGCAATATTGGGAGAATACTCACTTCCTAAATATTTTTTGGCTGAGGCGGTTTGTACTGCATGTTATATTCTGAATAGGGTGAATGTGAGATCTAAATTAAATAAAATACCCTATGAGTTACTAAAAGGAAGAATACCTAATTTATCTCATTTGCATGTTTTTGGGTGCAAGGTGTTCATTCATAATAATGAAAAATCTGCCTTAGGAAAATTTGATCTCAAATCAGATGAAGGAGTTTTTGTTGGATACTCAAGTGTTGGAAAATCTTATAGAGTATTCAATAGATGAACTTTGGAAATTAAGGAGACCTCTCATGTTGTATTTGATGAATCTGGAATTTTGGAAGAGCCAAATGTTATAAAAGATGATATTTAGATTAACTCCTAAAAGATTGATAAAATGAATTTGGAAGAAAATATGGAAGAAACTTTAGAGATAGAAAACTCTTTGCTTAGAGATTTGAGATTTTCTAAAAACCACCCAAGGGAAATGATTATAGGTGAACCTAGTGAGGGTGTAAAGAGTAGGTGTGGATTAAACAAAGAAGTCTATCAAACACTTTCGGATGAATTTTGAATTTTGGGCATGCAAGAATAGTTGAATCAATTTGTAAGAAATAAAATTTGGGAATTAACTACATGGCCAAAGGACTAAAGTGTAGTTGGAACTAATTGGGTATTTGAAAACAAAATGAATGACTCAGGATTAGTTATTAGAAATAAGGCTAGATTAGTTGCTAAGGGGTATAATCAGATTAAAGGAACTGATTTTGAGGAGACTTTTTCCCCTGTAGTTAGACTTGAAGCAATTAGGGTTTAGCTAGCTTTTGCCTGTTTTAGAGGATTCAAATTGTATCAAATGGATATAAAAAGTGCATTTTTAAATGAGATAATTCAAGAAGATATTTTTATAGAACAACCACAAGGTTTTGAAAATTCTAAATACTCAAATCATGTTTTCAAGTTGAAAAAGACATTATATGGATTGAAACAGGCACCTAGGACTTGGTATGGGAGGTTGAGCACCTTCATACTTTAAAGATCTTTTGAAAAACAAAATGTGGATACAACTCTCTTTTTGAAGAAATGTGGAAAGGATATACTCATTGTTTAAATTTATGTGGATGATATCATTTTTGGATTTTCAAATAAAAATCTTTGTGATGATTTTTCTAAAACAATGGCTATTGAATTTGAGATGAGTCTAATGGGAGATTTAAGTTACTTTATAGGATTTAGCATTAAGTAAATTGAGGAAGGTATATTTCTTAGTCAGTAAAAGTATGTTAAGGACATCCTCAAAAAGTATGAAATGGATAATGCTAAACCTGTTAGTAGACCAATGAGTTTCTCAGTTTAGTTGGATAAGGACCCTAAGGAAAAATCCATTGATAAAAAAAAATTAGAGGGATAATTGGTTCTTTACTTTACTTGACTGATAGCCGACCCGATATCCTGTTTAGTGTTTGCTTGTGTGCTAGATTTCAATCATATCCAAAAGAATCACATTTAATAACAGTAAAAAGGGTTTTAAGATATCTATTAAAAACTCAGAACTTAGGAATTTGGTATCCTAGGTTTAGCTCTTCATTTGAAATAATTGCTTATTCAGATTCTAACTTTGTAAGTTATAGGGTGGATAGAAAGAGCACTTCTGGAACATGTCAGTTTATTGGAAATTCTTTAGTCTCTTAGTCTAGTAGAAAACAAAATTCAGTAGCCCTATCGACTACAGAAGCTGAATACATTGCATTAGGAAGTTGTGTGGCACAAGTACTTTGGTTGAAATAATAGTTAATTGATTTAGGATTAACTATAGGCACTATTCCAATTTATTGTGATAACACTAGTCCTATTTGTATTTCTAAAAATCCTATTCAATATTCAAGAACCAAATATGTAGACATCAGGCATCATTTCATAAGGGATCATGTTTCCAAAGGAGAAATTAAACTCACTCATGTTTCTACTGAAAATCAACTTGCAAAATTTTTACAAAACCTTTAGTCTTTGATACCTTCAGTGCATTAAGAACAAGGCTAGGTGTGATTGATTTGAATACTTAATTTAAAATATTTTCTGCAACATTGATATGTGTTTTATAGTTAATGTTTTTAGTATGCTTGTGTTTTAGTTTGATTGAGTTTTTGTTTTCCTTTTCATCATGTTTTTAGTATGCTTGTGTTTTAGTTTTGATTGAGTGCTTTTTTTTGAAAAATTTGAGCGGTAATCATCTAGGATGAAATTTTTTCATACGGGATGATTTGTGTTGTGTCAAACTGTCGGATTTTGAACTGTTTGTGTGCAATTTTTCAGTTTTTAATTGTCACTTCATCCGTACGATCGCCACGATCGTCCAGGATGAAATGTTTTTCAAACGACGAGATGATTGAATAAAGTAGTTAAACAGATAAGGTAGTTTTTAATGCTATATTTCGTACATACGAACCTCTGGTTCATCCGGACGAACACATGTCGGTTCGATAGAGGGGACGATTTCAACTGCCATTAAAATGATCATAAGTTCTGTTCATCCCGGGACGAACACGTGTTCGTCTGTACGATTAGTCTGGTCAAAAGTCTATTCAAAAGGATGCTTCGTAAGTTGTGTGATTATGAAAAGACGTTTTATTTTGGTTGCATTCTTTCGTCCATACGAAAGTTTTTCGTACGGGACAAATATATTTCGTACGGGATGAACATAAAATTTTGTCCAGCATGAACTATCATTTTTTCAATAAATAGACGGGATTTTGAACTTAACAGTCACTCTCATTTCACTTTCACTTTCAGATCCTTTCATTCCTCTGATCCTATCAATGGAAAGTTCTAGCAAGCGTCAAAAGACTCTAGCCAAGGGTCCACCAAAGAATTCCTCTGAGAACTTTCTTTCTAAAGCCATTGAAGAATCCTTTCCTAGGTTTGTCTCCGCCAAGATCACACTCTCCAAAATTCTTGTCTAAGAACAACTAACCTTTCAGGTGATGAACTTGTTTGCTTCAACTCAATTTGGTTTCATCCTCACCCTAGTTTATCTCTATAATAAAGAAACCTTCCACTATTTCCTTGCAAACTTGTCTTTCAACTTTGACTATACTGTCATCCATTCTTTCGTCTTTAAGAAAAAAAGTTAAAATCACCAAGGTTGACTTAGGAGCCTTTCTGAACGTAAGAACAGAGGGAGCTAGAGCACATACCTTGATCACCTCAACTTAATATGAATGATATGAAATTAATAAAGTGATTAGAGGAATCAATTTTAATGAGCATATGCCTAAGGTATCCGGTTTAGTTCATAATGCTCGTATCATTCAGCATGTTCTTAGAACTTCTATAATTCCTAAAGCTGGTGATAGGATCAACATTACCCCTCTTCTTTCTATAGTGATCTTCTTGATCATGACTAAAGAACCTATTGATGAAGCCTAGCTTATCCTTGACTATCTTTATGGGATGTCTGAAATTAGTCATATAGAGCATAAAAGAAAGAAGAACATCGCCTTAGGACATCTATTTGCCTACATTTTGGAGAAGAAATACAATTTGGTTCATTCTGATCAAGAGTTTGAAGAATCGCTCTACTATAATGATGGATCATTTAGAGCAATCTTCAAAGAAGAACCAAGTAAAGCATATGTCATTAGTGATAATGAGGAAGAACATGAAGTTGCACCTACACTCGCCAATGAACCAAATTATCAGGATTTGGTTCAAAGATTTGATCGCCTAGAGACTCATGTTGATCAACATTTTTGATCAAGTTAAGACTCATCTTTAGCAGCAGGATGCACAATATCAGCATGACATGGGGTTTATGAGGGATCAGATGAATGATATTAATAAAAACATGCTTATGATTAGTACTTATTTTAATATCTTTGGTGCTGCACCTCTTCCTCATCCTCCTCTAGATCAAGGTCTTTCTGAGTGATAGTTGCACTTGATTTTATGTATTTCATCTAGTTGGTGTGTTAGTTTTATGTTTTAAGAAAATATGATGTATTTTCTTTTCTTTAGATGTTGTTGTTTTTAAATCTCATGTCATATTGATATCTTATGTTTCAATTATAATATCCTTCATTTTTATATCAATATAAGTTATCCTATTTTGGCTTTAATTTAGTTTTTGAAATGTGTCTTAGCCTTTATGACAATCATTAGATTTTTTATCTTAATAGTGTTATACTTTGAAATGCAAGTTAAAATTAAATTTATTAGAAAATCTAATTTTTCTAAATTTAAATTTTGCTTATAACTTGATGTAATTAAGATTGTCGATTTCATGTGATGTCTCTTATTTAGACTACATTAATGTCTAATATTATTATTTCAACTGTGATGTTTTCTTATTTTGTATTTCACTTATCAATAATTATTTATTCACTTAGAAAAATTTAAATTTTTTTATTATTAATTTTGGAAAGATCAAAATTACTTTTGAAAAATGTACAAATGTACAAAAATCAAAAGGAATGCGCAATGGTTCGCAAGTTGAAAAAGAGGCACAAAATAAGCCCAAAAGTAAAAAGAAGCACAAAAATGTGCCACAAATTTGAAAAAGATGCGCAAAGCGCAACATGTGGTAGTTATTTCTTTCCATTATCTTTTAATCTATTAATTCAAATTGATATTCTGTACAATTATATTCTGTATTGAAATATGAAATATACAAATTTTCTATTCATCCTTTTTGCAATGATTTTCTCTATCTTAGTGTCTAAATTGACTCATGTTTTTTGATAAATATTTTTTATTATCAATGTTATATCTCTTAAATTCTATGAATTACTATGATTTGCCTAATGTTTTGATTTTGTTTGCAAAATTAATCTCAATCACTTTCAAGGATCAATTATCAAAGGATTATCATATGACTGCTTACATTTTTGATCTTTTTCTTCTTCTCTTTTTACTGTTGTAAAAAAGGGGGATAAATTGTTTGTTCTATCGTAGTGTATGTGTGTGTTTGTTTTGTGTGTTTATTTTGTTTTGTATCTCTAAAAATTTTGAAAACAAATTTTTTTTATTCAAATGCCTCCTTATTTTCATGTGTTCATCATTTCAGGGGGAGTTTAGGAGATTCTTAGAATTTGAAAATATACAAACAATAATTGTTTTGCCATCATCAAAAAGAAAGAGATTGTTAAGAGAGTTGCTATTTGCATGTTTTACATTCTTGCAACTTGTATAGTTTTGTTGATTCCAAATATTATTATTTTATTTGTATTTATCTCCTAACATTTTTTAGAAGATTTATTTTTGCTCTTGTGTGTACTAACATTTCAGAAAAATTGAACTCTAGACTACTAAAAACTTCAAATCAAATTTAGCATCAAATGCATGAGATATTTTGAAATTTGAAGCTTGTATTTTTCTTTGAATTAAGTTTGTGAGGGAGTGATAGTAATTGAGTGAATAAATACACACTCACTTAAGGAGATCTTGAAAAATTTATATTGATCGTACAGGAAGAACCATGTTTGTACGGGACGATTAGGTCACTTATCTCCTCGAAAGAGCAATGGAACGAACAGGAGTTGAAGAATTGTTTTTTAAGTCCTGATCGTCCAGGACGAACTCAAATTCATCTCAGGACAAAATGTTCTCTGGAAATTTTTTGTTCAGATGAAATTTATATTCGTTCCAAGACGAAATGCTTTTAGGAAAAATTTTGTCCAGACAAACTCAAAATTGTCCCAGGATGAAATCTCCTATGGAAAATTTTCATTCAAACAAAATTAATAATTGTGCCAGGACGAATTGCTCTCTGAAAAATTTTTGCCCAGACGAACTCAAAATCATCCCAGGATGAACTGTCCTCTATAAAAATTTTGTCAGGACAAACCCATATTCATCCCAGGATGAAGTGAATAGACTCTGAAAATTTTTGCGACGTTCTGTAGTTTTTGGGAACCGACCTATAGAATAACCATTTGTACTGAACGAACCTAATTCGTACAGGATGATGACTGGGTATGAATTTAGTTCGTACTAATATACATTTGGTTCGTTTCCAACAAATTTAAGTAAAATTGTCCAGGATGATCCATGATCGTACGGGACGATCCACTGCATGTTAGCTTGAAAATTTGCAGTTTTTGGATGGTTTTTTGTGTCTTTCCTATATATAGTCCAATCTAAACTGCCACTTAATCTTTTTGCTCACTGATCTTTTTGCCTATTGAAAGAACAGTCAAGGAGAGAGTGTGAGAGAGTGATTGAAGGAGAATTCTTACTATTGGAGCGTGAAGGCTTCACTTGGTGTTTAAAGGTAAGAGTTTTTACTTTTAATTTTTGATTACTTCACTCTTTTTATTCTTCTTTCTAAATTTCTTGTGAGAAGATCTGTCAAGGAGATCCGATTCTCTGCCGACACTTGGAGAGTGTGAACATCCGAAGGGTTCTCTGCCCATACTAGGAGAGTGTGAAAGGACCAAGGGTTCTTTGCCCACACTAGAAGAGTGTGAAAGGACGAAGGGTTCTCTGCCTACACCGGGAGAGTTTAAAAGGAAGGATGGTTCTCTATGAATACTGGGGATAATGTAAAAGGACGACGGTTCTCTACCGCATCGGGTAGTGGTGAAAAGAGTTTTCATAAAGGCTTCTCCGCCTTACTGTGGGTGCAAAAGGAGAGTCACTAGTGGTATTAGTGCAATACTCGGAGGGTGCCTCCGGGAAGTGGATGTAGGTCGTGTTTTACCGAACCAGTATAAATCTTGTGTTTTTTATTTTTTGTTGCTTTTTATTTTCTGCTTTACTATTTTTAAGTTGTGGTTGAAAAATTATTTTTACAAAATTCATTAAAGTTTATTTTCGGTATAAAATATTCAAAAGAGGGATTAAATTTTAAATTACCAATTCACCCCCCTCTTGGTTAGTCGCTGGGAAAAAAGCTCAGGTTTAATAACCTAATTTATAGTGAACAAGTTTCAACATTAACCACAAAGGATGACTCTAAATCTACCAACTTTAGTAAAAGTAGCATTAAGAAGTGTATTTCCCGTAGCTCAAGTTTAAAACTTGAATGGGTGTAAAAGGTCGGATCCAATAAGCCCATATATGGCCGGATCACTAGGAACTCCATTTACTCAACATGCCATAAGAAAGTCTATAGTAGAAGAACCCCCATTTTAGCAACCAGAGGATGAAGAGCTATCAAATCCTTACTCTCCCAATCTGATGAACTCTAGTGACTTAGATTAAAGTCTCTTTAAGTGGTTAAGGATCAAAATACTATTTATATATGGTATTATCAACAAAATTCAAAATCTATAAATCCTTTAATAAATCTGTAAAGCACAAAGTGAGGATCAAAGGAACTTTTCCTTAATGAGTCCATCAAAACAAAAAGTAAAGGACCAAAGAAAATATCTTAAAGTTCACATAGAGCCTAAAGATGAACTAAGAGAATTTCATCATCAATAAGTTTGTTATGCACAAAGCTCTAGACTGATAACTTTTCACCATCGACCTAGTATAAACCTAAAGGGTTCTAAGTCGCCAGCGTCTACGCTTTCATCAAGCTTGCCTAAGCTAGAAGTAAAGGACAGAAGGCATACAAATCTCCTAACAAGTCAATAAAAGAAAAATCATGTTATCCTTCACCCAGCATGTCACACAAAGCACTAGATAGAAGGAATAAAAATCTCAGTACTCAAGCCAAAACCACAGAAAGAGTACCCTGTATGACATCCATATATGTCCCTAAAGACTAGAGGCATTTTAAAAAATTATTTGGGCCAACATCATGCTGCATGTAGATATCCCTAAATAAATATTTAAAATTTTACCAAGATACAATCAGATGATAGATGAATGTTGAACATATATAAAAAGGCTATAAACTAAAGTGACAGGGGTGTAGAGAACAAATATTGGTGATACTATCCAAGCCATGATCTCATAAAGTACTACATTATTATCCTAGGGGTCCCTATTTGACTAAAGCTAGTATATCAACCATCTATGAATACATCTAAAAAGGCCGTGAAGAAAAAAAAAAAGATTAGTGTGACATCTAAAAAAGTTTTTAGAGATTCGCTAAAAAAAAGCCCTAGTGTAACATCTAGAATAAATATCTTGAGATCCACAAGTTCAATCAATATACAATAAATGTGGTTCACTCTAGACACATACCATATTTGTTGGGGGGTGTTTGTTGACCCTGGGTCGAACAAAAAAAAATAAATAAATAATGACAAAATCTCATAATTGTTATATTGAACGTTGTCGCCATCCCGCGCACGTTCGACGATGCATCTCACCATAACTTTGCATGTCGTTGCTCATCGATAAATAGTAGAGAAATTAAGTGTTTGGGTCTGTCACTCTTTCTCTCTTCCTCTCGCTCGCTTCTTTGTTGTTGTTTGGCTTCATTGCTTTGTAGGAGGTGTAGAGATTAAAAATGCCAATACTTTGGCTCCTTAGTAACTGTTTGACTATGCTCCCTCTATGGCATTCCTTTCCTATTGGTGTGGAAATTGTGACCTTTTAACCAGAAGCCATAATGTGAGCTCGCTATTGTAAGGGTAGCTTTCTACCTTTAGCCCACTTCTTTGACCCTTTAGTGTTGTTTAACTTTGCTCATCCAAAGACATTCCCTTCTTGTTTAACTGTAAGTTATGATAGTTAGATCAGAAGCAATGAAGGAGCTTTCTTGCTATAAAGGAGATTTCATACATCGCTTCTTTGGATTCCTTGTAGCTGTTCAACTCTGCTCCCTCGATGACATTCCATTTCTGTAGGATCTTAAGCTACAACTTTTTAGTTGGAGGTTGCAACAAGAGCTCGCCGACTGAGAGGGTAACATTCTACCATTCCCACACTTCTTTGGCCGAATCCAATAAATCTGCAGAACTCCAGGGATTTAAGCAAAAAGAAAGAAGCAGAGGATTCATTATACCGCGAGATTTACAGAACACCTAACTGCTCAAATCCAGCATAAATCCTATATAAACCATGCTTTTTTTATTAAAATTGATTATTTTTAAATATAATTGATTAATAATGATAATAATAATTAGTTATATCTAATTATAATTAATTATAATTGAATAGTTTATTATATTTAATCACTATTAATGATAATTAGTTTTAATTAAAATAAATTATAATTATAGTTAATTATAATTTTTGATAATTAATTAATATTATTTAAAATTAATTATAATTAATTATAACTAATTATAATTATTAAAATAAATAAAAGATGAGAAAATTTCTCTCTTACCTAAGTGTGCTTATCGAGCTGGTAAACCGCCCATATGCCCTTTTCTCTGGCGTGGTGAGAAGGGAACCCAGTACGATACCTACGACGAGGTAGGTGAGCGATCCTTCAACTCTAATATTCTATCCTCAACGTTCATGTCGAACCGACAAACCACCCATACACACTTTTCTCTATCATGGTGGGAAGGAAATCCAGTGTGTCACCTACGACGAGGCAGGTAGGCTTAGTGCACACTTTTCTTAGTGTAGTTGGGACAACCTTTAAGTAAAGTACCTGTATACAGCTCTGTACATGCTGGGAAATAACTGTGCTCTTTTGAAATAGGTATTGAAGACCATACACGCCTTTCTCTAGCATGGAGGGATTAAAGTTTTCACAATCGTGGTGTCCAAGGACACATATCGTACACACTTTTATCTAGCATGGTGAGAGGTCCAGGTTTCCTTAGTTTTCTCCTAAACGAGAGAGATGTCGGGAGGCTACCAAAAATTCAAGTGAAAATAAGACTACATTTGAACCTGATTTGGACTCAAATGGTTAATGGACTTATGGACTTGAACCTGAACAAAATCTAAATGATGAATAAAAGGATAAACCCAAGTAAAATAAGATCAAACTGGAGCCAATATCAAATCAATTTGAGCATGCAATTAAACTTTAAAAGACTTCAAAAGACTTTGAACAAGAACTTAAACTTGTACTTTGAACTCGAACTGTACAACATCAAGTGGAACTTGGACTTTAATGTGATATAGCGCATATGCACTGGACTTGCAAATGAAATTAAAATGAGGACTTGAACCTCAAAGAAACATGTCTTGAATATAAAATCATACTCAAAATAATCTTGAGAAAATAATATAATAAAAAATTTTATACCTTACCTTTCTTCTTAGCCTTTGCCAATTCAAGCCCTAAACCACAACACACCATTTTCCCTTTTAGTGGTTACTCTAGCTCCAAACGCTAATCCCTTCACCCTAGCCTCTTCTCTCTGCTATATATTTCATTTAATAACAAAGGAAGGAGAAGTAAAAACTTATCTCATGTGTGGAGTCACTATTTTGAACGCTCCTACACATTCTTCGCTAAAATGGATGTTTCAGCTTCGACTAAACTGCTACCGTGACTCTGCTTGAGTCCACCATTTTATCCATTTCCACCCATTTTTAATAACTAGTCAGTTCACTTGAACTTGCTAGATCAGTTCTTACATGTAGTTAAAAAAATTCTCTAAATTAATGATGATTTGAAAGGCATATATTGCTTAGAGTAGGTTTAATCTTTAATGTATATATCCATATTTTTTTAATTTCTCCATATTTTAGTTGATTTATGTATAACTCATACAAAAATTTAAAACTTAGTGTGATTTAGAATCTTGATGGAGGAATAAAAGAATAATTAAAGAACTTAAAATGTACTCTAGCCATAACATAGGCGAATGGTGATATGCAAAGATGTGATGAATTTGGCGAACCTAGTATACATATATGTAACGGACTCACATGGTTTCATGCAAAAAAGTTCTTACTTATGTAAAGTAAATTCATTCATGATTATTTTACTTCATTTGTGCTTTGTTAAGTAATGCAAAGTTTGTCCCAAATCTCCTTAGCACTTGTGCAAGTAGAGATAAGCACATAATCTTCATATTTATGTACACAAAATAAATACTTCAAACCCATAGAATTAAGTTTTGCAATTTGTAAGTATTCTAAAGATAATTTAGAAAAGGGTAGTTTTACTTTTACTTCATTCAAAATATGAAAAGGTTAATAATATCTTTATTGAAACATGTGCAATATGCAAAAATTTATTGATTGCAAAAATATTGACATATAGATTTTTAAGAAATCAAATGGTATATTTTGAAATAGTGGTGGTTGGGTTATTAAAAACCCTTCTAAAGTGTTATGGTTACAAAAATGTGCCATTAGATCTACTTCAAATATTGAAATATAAAAAATAGTGAGAACCCCGCTCTAATACGTATTGAAAGTGCAACACATTATTTGGGGAGGGGGGTGGGGGGGGGGGGGTATAAATTGGTTCTTTAAAAAATTTTGAAATCATAAAAAATCTTTTTCTTAAAAAAAAATTTAAAATGTGGAATTATTAAGGAAATAAAATATTTCTGTAATAGAGACTAAAATAATAAAGAAATTTTTTTGTTCAATTTTGATTTTGTAGAAAACAAATTTTATTAAAGGAAATAATATATTTTTATTTGTTTTATTTACTAATTTTCAAAACAATACTCAATTAGTGAATACTCACCAAAGTGTTTCTTTCTCGAAGATATCCAAATCATCACTATACTGCAATGAAAGTAAATTTAAAAAATGTAATTGCAAAAAAGTAAATTCTAAAGAAAGATAATGTAAACTAAATTTTATAGTTGTTCGATCAAATTTTCTTTCAACCACTCCCAATGATCCTCCACTTTGGATATTTCATAATTTGTGTTTCTCCTACAGCACTCTATTAGGGAGAGAAACCCTTCTCACATCACAGGTGGAGAATGATCCTTACAAACTCTTCACCTCTGAAGAATCTCCTCATCTTGTCTCCGTAGATAGATAATGTTTCCATCCCTCAATTTGCCTGCAAACCTAGATAAGATGTCAATGCCTTGTCTCACCTCCTCTATCATATAAAGATGCCAAAAATCCTTTCACCCTCAAGCCAAGTAGAGATGTTGAAAGTTCTTTGACGCTATAGCCTGATGAAAATGCTAAAACTCCATTTGTTTCCACCTTTGACAAAGATTCCACTCCAAGGCTCCTAGATCTCTCCTCTAAGAGCTCCATAAAAAAAAAAGAGTCTGAAGGTATAAGTCAGCCAGAGCAACTGTGTGAACCCCGACACGCTACCTTGACACACTCAAGTCTCATAACCCTCTCTTAGCCTCACCATCTCCTAATTAAATTTTATTGAAATTACATAATCAAATATGAGTGTGCTCTCCTAAAAGGAATGAAGCACCACATATAGGGATTATTGGGTGATTTAAGGTGTATTAAAAATTTAGAAATTAATGCTAAATTACCTATAAGTGGAAGCAAGCATTATGCATAAAAGGCCTTATTTTTTAAATTATTATTAATTATTAAATATATTTAATTAAAAATAAATTATAAATAAACAAATTATTTCATTAATTTGGTTTTTTATACTTTAAAATCTTATTGAAGTTTTTAATTTTTATTGAATAATTTAGAATTTTTAATTAATTGTTTTTATTATTAGTGAACTATTATTTTCTTTTATTCAAAAATTTTAGTTAAATTCAAATGATTAATCTTTGAATTTTATTTTAATTTATTTTAATTAATTATGCATATTTAAGTTATTTTTATTTTTTTATTTAATTATATATGGAATTGGTTATTTATTGATTTATTTAATTAGCCTATTTTTATACATAAACTTAGGTTATTTTGTTTTGATATCTATCTAACTCTAAAATTTATGAAATTAATAACATTGGTTAAGGATAACCAATAGATAAATCTCTAAAAGTTTTTATTAATTTTATTTATATTTTTTAATGAATTTATTTAATAAATTTTAATTTATACTTAATTATACATTAATCAAATTTTATTAAAAATAGATCTAGATTTTTTTTTTCTCTGATTGTAGAGGTTAATTAGAGTTGATTAAAGGTACCTATGTATTTTTATGAATTTTTCTTTATTTTTTTGTGATTTTTTAAAGAAAAAACCCTTAATTAAGGGCTAATTTTCATTTAATTTTATTTTAGGGTCAATTAATGTAAAATCATGGTATAATTAATTCCTATGGGTATATTTTTACTAAATTTAAGGGTTTTAAGTTTTATCCTTATTCAATGTGTGCATGAATTCCTAGAATTTTTTTTAAGTTAACTAGACCTTGTCCTTATTGCCCTTAGGTGTCACCAAAATTTAAGTGGTTTTGCAAATCAATGTATCTAACCGCTGCTTATACACACAAACATTCCACACTAGACTTGTGTCTTAATTATAAGAAAATTAAAATAAATGAATTTCCAAATATTAAGGCTAAGTAATAATCTAATTATTTTGAAATTAATCTAAGTGACAATCATGTATTTCACTGACTTCCAATATACTATGATAGATCAAAAAAATACCAAAGTATTTGCCAATTAAATTTTTACTTAAATGAATAAACATACAAGAAGTAATTGGATAAAACATAAAAATAATAAAAGTGCAATTACTCTTCATATAAAAATCAAATTTGACTACTTGGAATTTTTCCTAATTAAGCTCTATTCATTGATTCCATAAGGCACTTGAAAAATATAAAATGGATTTGAAATTGATTTGTAATGAATTTTCAAAACAATAGATCAAATTATGACCCATTTGTTTGTAAATTCGACCATTGATTAAATTGACCTCAAATGGGGTTAAAAAGACCAAATCAATTAAGGAATACACCTTAAATAATTCCACCCAAATTTGTGTTCAATTAAACAAATATTAATAGAGTTTTTTTTTTCAATATTCTTTAAATAAATAATAGAAAATTTCTCCATAAATGTTCATTAATTACTCCTATATGAGTTCGACAAAGTTTTGTTGTTTGACCAAGTCAAACTCAACATGATTTTACTCATGAAGAAATTGAGTACCTTGAAGTATGTAATGGAATGATTGTGAAGGTTTTATGGCTTTAAAAGGAGTCTAAGCAATGATTTGGTTCAAGTTGACTTGATTTGAGTAAACAAAGGTTATGTTGCCAAATAAACTTTTGATTGGGTCAGGGTAACCATCAAGTCCATCTCACTAGAGTAATGATGAGAGGAGTATGATGAAGATTAGGGGTGATTTGAAATTCAATTGGAGTTGATTATACTAGATGATCAATTGGGCTATCTTGGGTTGGCCCAACTGGGTCAAATTAATTATTGAAGGGTTTATTGATAAATGAATTTTTACATGAAGCTCTATGTGAAGTGGTTTAGATCATGACTGAGGCCATGGAGGTCATTGCACTATAAAAGATAGTGCACTCTATCTACTCAATATAGTGTAGGTTTGTAATTTATTCAGATGAATGAAGTTCATTGAGTATTGATTTTATGAATGGTTGAGATTTAATTGAATGTTGATTGATTAATTATAGCTTGAATGATTGTACATTGGATGGTTGCAAATCAAATGATTGTAATTTGATTGATTGTGCACCAAGGAACTATAGATTAAGTGGTTGTCGGTTCGATGATTGACAATCAGATGATTGTCAATCATAGGATTGAAAATGAGGAGTTATAGCATATGATGACCTCATACAAAAAGTGAAAGCAGCACATGTGTAGTCAAAATGTGTGGGATGAGCTAAAAGAGTAGATATTAGAGAATCAGTAGAATGTTTTCTCATATGTACGATAATTAGTCTATTGTCGACTTAGTAAATCATAATTAGTAAAGGAATCCAAAATCATCAATAAATGTTTTATTTTAGGATGTCCATACTTGTCATAATTGGTTAATATGAATTTTAATAATTTTAGGACCACTTTATATTAGGATAAATCAATAATTCATGTAATAGTATTTTATTTGCTCTTAAGGCTTTCCAAATTTATCTAGTTTTAGAAAAGGCCTATAAATAAGATTTGTCTTTGTACTTTTATATTTAATAAATAAATTTTCCTTTTTCATTTGATTTTTTTAAGGGCTTAGTGGCTATTCTAATCTCTAGTGAAGAACGTTACTAATCCCTTGGGACATTGTAGTCCTTAGTAATCTTTTCTCACCATATTCTTTATTTTTCTTAACACAATTCTCATCTCACAAATATAACCTTAATATTAGCCCCCCTTTATTCAAAACATGTCAAACCTTTTTAATAGTCTCTCTAATATTCCCCCCACTTCTATTATAAACTACCATGGAATTAAATTCCTCATAAACCTATGATGCCCTAGGAAAAAGCCCAATATGGAAAATAATTTATTATTATAAGCAATCAAATTATATAAATAATAATGCTTTAATCCCTGACCTAAAATATATAAAAGAACAAACCTTAGTTTCTAAATTGCTAAAAAAATTGATCTAGAGTCCCTCAACCTATTCTTTCGAGGAAACATTCCCCTTAAATAACCTTGAAGCTTTAGCCTGAAATCTATCCAATTCTTAAATGACCAATTTAATTACCCCCCCCCCCCCCCCCAAATAGCTGTTATACCACCACCGTCAAAAGGCATCAGTCTAGCTTGTGTCATCACTATAAAGATACTATAGACTATACACCATACAATTATCTTAACCAAGGACATCAACGAAGTTAGGGTTGTGCAACTTCAAGGCACAGATTGTCAATAGTAGAAATCAAATAATTTTGTGGCATGATTTTGTATTTTAAAAATGAAAGCAATTGAGAGTAAGATTTTTTTTCTTCTTAAAAATATAAATTAATTTTTTTAGTTAAGACTTTAAAATTTTTTATCTGATAGTTTATTCCAAAAAAAAACTTAAAAAAAATCTAATGTTGTTTGGCAACTCAAAAAGAATTTTCTTTTATCCAAGTTAATGAAAGTTTTTGCAGGTTGTTAGACCTAATAAAACTGTTCCCAGGCTAATCAAGTAGGGAAGGGGGGGGGGGGGGGGGGGGGGGGTGTGAATTGGTAGTTTAAAAATTTTCTTGGAATTTAGAAAACTATTTAATAAATTTTACTTAATGATTCTAAAGTATGAAGTTATTTGTAGAAATAGTTTTTGATAAAATATTTTTTAACCACGTGCATAAAAAGTAAAAGAATAGAAGAACATAAAATTTTATGGTGGTTCGATCCAACTAGACCTACGTCTAGTCCCTGGAGACTCCTTCTCCAGGTATTGCAGTAAACACAAGTGACACTCCTTTTGCTCCCACAACAAGGTGTAGAATCTCTTACAAAACCTCTCTTCCACTAACCTAGTGCAGCAAAGAATCGTCATCCTTTTTCACCCTCGTAGTAAAGGCAAAGTACCGTAATCCTTTTTCACCCTCTTGCTGAAGATAGAGTACCGTAATCCTTTTTCACCCTCCTGGTAAAGAAAGAGTTTCATTGTCCTTTTTCACCCTTCTGGTCAAGGCATAATACCATCATCCTTTTTCACCCTCCTAGTGTAGGAGGAGTATTGTCATCCTTTTCACCCTCCTGGTGAAGGCAGAGTACCATCATCCTTTTTCACCTTCCTGGTGAAGGTACAGTACCGTCATCCTTTTTTACCCTTCTAGTGAAGGAAGAGTACCTGATTTACTCCAGAGATCTTCTCTCAAGAGACTTCAAAGAATTAGAGTAGAGTTCTGAAAAATAACTAAAAGATCCTCACCTTTAGGCAACCTTATGAATCCCTCATAATTTTCTCTTACAAGATCTTTCACTATCCACTCCCAAACACTTTTCCAAATAACTCTCTTTTATACTCTCAAGAGAAATTTGCAATAAAATAGATTTTTAAGATAATTTCTAGGACTCATTATATATAAAATACATAATAGCCTCCATAAATTGAATTTTTAAAGTGAAAATGAGTCAAATCTTATAATATGATCGTGGATCATTTGTGCGAATAGTTTAAAAATCATGGGACGAATTGGTATGAACACTATTTCATACTCTATTAATCATCTGTATAATTTACAGATCATCTATATGAATAGTTAGAGTTTGTCTGGATGACTTGATATGAAGCTTATTTCATACACGATCAATTATCTGTAAGATAATTAGATCATTTGTACGAATAGTTAACATTCATCTGGATAATATGGTACAAAGCTTATTTCATACACAATTAGTCGTAGGTATGAACAGTTAAAATTTGTCTGGATAATTTGGTGTGAAGCTTATTCCGTACACTATCAGTCATCTGTATGATATATAGTTCGTCTATATGAATAGTTCAAAAAGTATGGGGTGATATGGTATGAAATGTTTTCCATATAATGTTAGTCGATTGACATCGTACAATACAAATAACATATATATATATATATAATATATATAATATATATATATATTAATATATATTATATATATAATATATATTATAATATATATATATATAAATAATATAATATAATATAATAAATATATATTATATATATATATATATATATATATATATATATATATATATCATATCCTTAAACTCTCTCCCCCCTGTGTGTGTGCAAAGTTATCCAATTACAATGACACTATCTTAGACTCAAGAAAATAAAAAATTACTGACTTAATTAAATAAAATCCTATTATACTATGTCTTGAAGTCTTCAGCAATTTAGAGTATGAATTCTCTGAAATGTTAGTACAAACAAAATAAACATAAATATATCTAGTGTATGTTAGGAGAATTAGTAATCATGATAATAATATTTTATTATCATCAAAAAATCACATTACATAAAACTCAATCAACTCAATCTTGAATTCAAAGTTAATATAATCTCTTCTTTTTAATGATGGAAAAATAATTATTATTTTAATTCACATTAAAGGTTCTTTTCTTTTTCTTCTAAACTCCCCCTCAATGAATGCCAAATTAAAAAATAAGTGATTTCCAAAAAACACAAGACCAAAATGAATTCAAACCAAAATGAATTTAAAAACAAAACATACACACAACAAACATAGTAAACATAAATGATTAATTCAATCAAAAAACAAACACAAAAAACACACGAGATTAATTTAATAAAAAAAATAAATAATAAAAAATGACTCCCCCTTTTGACAACAACCAAAAGAGAAGCACAACTTAAAAAAGTAAGTTACTATTGAAAAATCTAATAGATGATAAAGAAGAGGATTTTAAACTACTTGTAAAGACAAGATTAACATCTTTATTCAAAATGAAAAGTCTCATATTTTAAATAAAAGAACAATTAAAATAAGAAAAGTCTACCAGGTTAACAGTTTGTTTTAAACTTATAAAATAAAATAATTATTGCAAAAATGATGAAATAAATATCAATTAGTTTACAATTCAATAATGGAGATTATTGTTGATTGTATGGATTTGTGTAAGAAATAGAGAGATAAAGGAAAAAACTGAAGATACTTTTGATTGGTGACATTGCACATCTTTTAAATATTGGTACGCTTTGTACATCTTTTCAGTTTGTGTTAATTTTTTGCCTCTTTTCAATTTTGGCAAATATTACGCATCTTTTAAACTTGTGGTACATTTTGTGCATCTTTTCAAGATTGGCACACTTTGTGCATCTTTTTTTTTTTGTCTTTATAATATCAATAAATCTTAAAACAAAAATCTAATAATTAACAAAAAGAAACATTTTTTACAAAAAAATTTAAAAAACAAACATCTCTTTTGCAATAATTATAGCTTAAAAATACTTGTCTATAAGAACATGAAGATGATCTTCTAATCTATATCTAATCATAATTTAATTTAAAAATTTGAGAAATTATAGTTTGTAAGGAAATTAAGATCTAGAGAAAAATATTTTAAACTTTCATGGCATAGATCAAGTATATTTTATTACTATATAGAAACTTAAAATAATTAAGGAGGATTAACTTCAAAACAAGACAAATATCATTGCATTTCCTTCTCTTTTAAAAACTAACTAAATATACAAATGCAAATACAACTAAAACAATAACACAAACATTTAATTGCCATCATGTGAAAACTAAAAAGAAAAAAACATACAATAAGTAAAATAGAAAATGAAAACTAATATATTGGAGGATCTTGATTTGGAGGAGGCTGAGGAGGGGTGAACATCATAAAGTAGCTTTTGATGGTAGCTACTTGATTATTGATCGAGTCAAACTATCCTTTAATCTAGCCCATATACTCATTATATCTGCCATCCTACTGGTCTAGGTGAGTCTCAATATGATCAAATTGTTGATCAAAGTGAGGCTAAGTCAATCAAATCGCTATACCATTTCTTAATAAAAATGTTGCTCAAGTCTAGGAGTAGGTGTAGGTGCTGGTGGAGGAGCCTCTTCTTCTCCTCCCATCTCATCTCCATCATCCCCTTGATCCCGGTGAAAAGAGAATGGAAAGAAGGATTGATAAAGTAAATTGGAAAATTATTTGGGGGACCAGGATAAATCAGATTGTACTTCTTCTCAAGGATATGGGCAATTAGATGTCCTTAAGCCACATTCTTCCTTCTAATGGAAGGAAGTCTAATGTTTGTTCGTTTATTGATGTAGTCCAGAATCAATTGGGCTTCATCAACTTGAGTGTTTGACATTATATGATAAGTGACTATAGAATGCAAAGGAGTAAGGTTTATATTATCACAAACTTTAGGAAGAATTGAAGTTCTCAACACATGCTAGATGATCCTGGCATTTTTAATTAGAGTATACACACGAGGTAATTAATTGACTAAAGGTACACCTATAATGGTTTGGTTTATGGTAGACAAGTCAAAATCCTCTCTAGATGTCATAGTGTGTGCCCTTACACCCTCAATTCTAAGATGTAAATATGTGCCTAAATCTACTTTAGTTATCTCTAAATTATGACAAAGAAAAAAAAAGAAGACATGATTATATGGTCAGGATTAATTCTCAAATTAGCAACAAAGTACTAGAAGGCATCAGAATGAAAGGCTTGGATCAAAGTGAGAATTAAAGCAAATTTGCTAGAAGCAAAAAGGGGTATTATAGAAAAGTTGATGTATTCTTAAATAAGAAGATGAGATGGAGTCATCTTTGTTTCAAAGTAATGCTGGTATGCTTCTTTATTCTCTCTAGAAATAAAATTTTGATCTGGTTGATTGGACCGAGATGAAGAACCCCTAGAATGTCTAGCACGCTTGTTACTACTTTCTATTTTATGAAAGATTAAGCATAAAAAAGTTTGAAAGCGAAGGGATGATGAAAAATTTAAAGAATGGCCTTTAAGTTAATGAAATTAGGAACATTCGTATAGCACAACATGAGGTTTATACACATGATTATATGTTCATACTGAACAAAAGTATTTTTGTAGATATGAGTAGAAAGTATCAAAATAGTTAATGTGATGAAACAACTTTCATTAAAAATAATTCTTGAGGATTTGTATCGTACAATTTTTTGACCAAATAGATTGTACAAATGAGCATGAATTTGTCTTGGATGATCAATAATAATTTTTATACTAAATAGTTAAGATCATCAGCATGCTAACTGACAACTAGATCATATAGACAAAATTTGATTTCATACGTATGATATTTGAAAATAACTATCATTGAAAAAGTCATACATTTCATACAAAAATAATTTAATTAATGTCATCATACAGTTTCCAAAAGCAAATCACCTCAGATCCACGAGATGAAAAGATGAAAACAAAAATAATAAAAACAAAAAACAATTAGAAAACATAGGAACAATCAAACATCAATGAAATACAAACAAAAAACAGACTATAAACATCAACATACAAGAAATACATTACAAATCTAATTTACAGAATTACAATTTTTAAGCATAAATATCCATCACACCTAATTTGGTTCTTAAGGTGCTAAACATTTCAAAAGCTAATGGTTTTGTGAAAATATATACAAGTTGATTATCAGTAGCTACTTGATGTAGCTTAATTTCTTCTTCAGTGACATGATCTCTAATGAAGTGATGACTTATACCTATATACTTGGTTCTATTGTGTTGAATAGGATTCTTTGAAATGCATATGACACTTGTATTATCACAAAAAATTGGAATAGTGCCAATTGAAAATCCTAGATCAGTAAGTTGTTGTTTTAACCAAAGAACCTATGTCACATAACAACCTAATACTATATATTCATCTTAAATAGTAGAAAGGGCAACTGAATTCTATTTTCTACTAGACCATGAAACTAAAGAGTTTCTAATAAATTGATAAGTTTCAAAAGTACTTTTATGATCAACCCTACATTTTACCAATTTTGAATTAGAATATCTAATGATTTAAAAATAAGACCTATGCCGAGGATACCATATCTCTAAATTTTGAGTTTCCAAAAAATATCTTAGAATTATTTTAACCATAGTTAAAAAGAATATTGTGAATCGGCTTGAAATCTAGCACACAAATAAACACTAAACATGATATTTGGTATGCTAGTAGTTAAGTAAAATAGTAATCTAATTATTCCTCTAAATTTTTTTAAATAGTATATATTCTCTTAGAGTCTTTATCCAACTGCATCGAGGAACTCATTGGTGTACTCATTAGTTTATATTTAACCATTTTATTTTTCTTGAGGATGTCCTTAATATAGTTCAACTGACTAAGAAATGTTCTATCTTCTTTCTGCTATATTCTAAAACCAAGAGAGTAACTCAAATCTCCCATCAAACTCATTTCAAATTCACTACTAATTATTTTTGAAAAATCATCAAAAAGATTTTTAATGGTGTATCAATATATATTTGAATAATGAGTATGTCATCTCCTACCTTTTTTAAGAAGAGAATGGTATCCACACTTCTTTTAACGAATGATCATTCCAGTAGGAAAGTACTTAGTCTCTCATAGCAAGCCCTAGGTGTCATTTTAGTTTATATAATGTCTTTTCAATTTAAATACATGATTAGTAAATTTTGAATTTTCAAAACCTAGAGGTTGCCCAACATAAACATCATATTGTATCACCACATTAAAAAAGGCATTTTTAACATCCATTTGAAATAATTTAAAACTTTTAAAATAGGCATATGCATGTAGCACTCTTATTATTTTAAGTTTGGATACTGAGGTAAAAGTTTCTTCAAATCAATTTATTCTATTTAATTATACCCCTTGGCCACTATTTCTAACCACAACACCTGAATCATTCATTTTATTTTTGTACACCCACTTAGTTCTAATAATACTTTGATTTTTATGCCTTTTGAGCAATTCCTAAACATCATTTCTAACAAATTGATTCAATTCTTCTTGCATGGTCAAAATCCAAAAAATCATCAAAAAGTGCTTGATTTATACTAGTGGGTTCAACCATTGAAATAAAAGTTGAGTGGTTCACTTCTTTGCTAAGTCCATGCCTAGTTCTAATATTTTCACTTGGTTAAGCTAAAATCAATTCCTTACGATAACTTTTAGAATATTTCCATTCTCTAGGATATGTTTTCTCTGTTCCAACATTCTTTTCAAGATTTTTTTTTTTCAATTCCTTTGGAGATCTCTTTAATATGTTTTTCCTCCAACCTTGGCTCTTCAGAAATACCAGATTCATTAAAAACTACATGCATGGCCTCCTCAACTACCAAAGTCCTGTTAAAAATTATATAGGATTTTCCAACACTGGAATATTCTAAAAAAAGTTTATTTATCAGATTTAGGATTAAATTTTTCTAATGGAGTTTTGCCATTATTATGAAAGAACACCTACATACAAAGACATGTAAATATGAAAGGTTAGGTGTTCTCCACTTAAGAAATTCATAGGGTGTCATGTTCAACTTAGATCTAATGTTCACCCTATTTAAAATATAACAAGCTGTACTAACCTCTTTTGCCCAAAAATATTTCAGAAGTGAATATTCAGCTAACATGACTCTAAGGCTTCTATCAAAGTTTTGTTCTTTATTTCATTAACCCCATTCTGCTGAGGGGTCCTAAGTGCTAAAAAGTTGTGATCAATTCCTTCCCCTTTATAAAAAATTTTAAAGTTTTCATATTTAAATTCTTCTCCATGATCACTTTGAATTGATAGAATTTCACAACCTAACTTCTTCAGAATCTAAGTAGAAACTTTTCTAAATTCATCAAATGATTCACTCTTATGTGACAAGAATTTAATCCAAGTGAATCTTGAATAATTATCAATAATTACATACCTAAAAACATTTCCTTTAGACTTACAGTACTAATTGGTCCAAAAAGATCCATGTGTAGGATTTCTAATGGTATGCCATTTTACTAATTGACATGAATCACACAGGTGATCTTTAATGAAGTTTAATTTGGGTATACCTCTAAGAAATTATTTCTTGGTAATCTTCCTAAGCTTTTTCAAGCTTGCCTCATAGAGACTTCTATGCCATAACTATGTTTCATAAGTAATAGTTTTGAGACAAAAAAACACTAGAAGATTTAATGTAATTTAAATCAAGCATGTATACATTATTTAACCTATTTCCCTATAATACATCAATTCTATTTTAGCTTATAATGCAGCTTGTTGGTAAAAAATTAATTTTAAATCCCTTATCACAAAGCTGACTAATACTTAACAATTTATATTTTAAGCCTTCAACCAAAAATAAATTTTTAATAAATGAATTGTTCTTATTGCTAATCATACTTGTACCTACCACTCTTAGTGGTATTGTCTCCCAGTATACCTTTACCTCCGTTCTTAACATCCAGCGATATTAATTGAGTTGGATCTCTAGTCATATGCTTCGAACATCTACTATTTAGGTACCAAATGCTCTCAAGAGGGCTTGTATGAGAGCATTTTTACAAAATTATCAAACATTAAACTTAGGAACCAAAATAAATTTGGGTTCTCCTCTTGGCAATGATAATCTAGATGCATGTTTGATATACTATGATTTGTGCATTTTAGGTCTACACACTAGATGTGTTTTACTATGAATTGTGCAAGTTTGAGAAATATGTCCTATTATTCCATATGAAACGCATTTAACACCAGGAAAACCATTTACCAATCTATGTGAGTTATAATGTCTTTTCCTAAGTTTCAAAATTGTATACTTCTAATTAGGATTGTATAATTATTCAAGTGTAGGGGGTGTCTTATTTTCCTTAAAAGCTTTTAGTTTTTCTTTAAGGTATGAGTTTGTGCATTCTAAAACTGCTTTTTCAACTCTCAACTCATGTTCTCTTTGATCCACTTCATCTATAAACATCTTACATTCATTCTCAAGATCAGTATAAGATATTTTAAATAAATCATATTTCTTATTCAAATCATTAAATTCATCTAACAATGCCATGTTCCTAAGGATTATATATATATATATATATATATATATATATATATATATATATATATATATATTATGTTCAATTTAGCATGCAATTTCTTGAGTTTCCTATATGTAGTATATATTTTCTTAGAAACTTCAAATAATTCAACATAGGATAAATCATATAACTTCTCTTGGTCCGAATGATCAAGTTTGTTTGCCATTAAGCATAAGTTCTTGACTTACTTTTCTGCTTTTATTTTTGAGGAATCTGAGGCTGAGTTAACATAAAAAGCTCTCTACAATTTTTTCCCTTCCTAACATTGGTTTTCTCCTCAACTTTTTCTTTGCCAGGATTAGCTTTGAGATTTGGGTAGTTGATTTTAATATGTCTAGGCATCCTGCATTCATAGCAATTGACATCATTAAATTTTTTTCATTCTTGTAGAACCTATCTTGGAATATAGGTTCCGTTACTGGAAAGTAAATGGAATTAATAGATATTATGATTTATAGGAAGATAAATATTTTGTGCATTCAAGAAACTAAATGGGTTGGAGAGAAGGCTAAGGAAATTGATAGTTTAGGATTTAAACTTTAGTTTTCGGGTAGGAGTCGTACTAGAAATGATGTAGGTGTTATTATAGATAAGAGTTTGAAGAAAAATGTTATAAAAATTAATATGAATGGAGATAGAATTATAGCTTTAAAGATTATTGTTGATGATAAGATTGTTAATATTATAAGTGCTTATGCTCCTCAAGTAGGTTTGGATATAAGTTCTAAATTAAATTTTGGAGTGACTTAGAAGAATTATTACAAAAGATACCTCTAGAAGAAAGAGTTTTTATTGGAGGAGATTTAAATGGACATGTTGGTAGAGAGGTAGGTGATTTGAAAAGCATTCATGGTGGCTATGGTTTTGGAACAACAAATGAAGGTGGCAAGACCATTTTAGATTTTTTTTTAGCTTATGACTTTTCAATTGCTAATACCTTATTTAAGAAAAAGAATGAGCATCTATCACATATAAAAATAGATATAGTACAACCCAGATTTACTATTTTCTTATAAGAAAATTAGATCAGTTAGATTGTAAAGTTATTTCGAGTGAAAATTTATGTACCCAACATCGATTATTAGTTTTGGAATTTAAGATAAAAGGGTAAATAATAAAAAATAAAGTAAAATAATATTTTAGGATTAGATGGGGACATTTAAAGAATATTAACAAAAATATTTTTGAGAGTAAGATTTTAGATCTTAAGATTATATATGTGCATAAGAATGCTAATATTATGAGGAATAAAGTGGATAGTGATATTAATAATATTACAAAAGATGTGCTTGGATTATCAAAGGAAAAAGCTCCTAATAGTATAAATAGTTGGTAGTTGAATCCAAATGTGTAAGAAAAGATTAAGAATAAGAAGATTTGTTATAAAAATTGGTTTAATTTTAAAAATTCTGATAATTGGGAAAGATATAAAGAGGCTCGTATGGAATCTAAGAAAGCAATATGCGATGCAAAGGCCTTAGCTTTTAATGATTTATATAATAGATTATATACTAAGTAGGGAGAAAGATATATGTATAAGTTAGCCAAACAAAGAGATAGAAGTAGTAAGGATTTAGTTCAAGTGAAGTGTATTAAGGATGAAGATCAAAAAATACTTTTCTTAGAAGATGATATTCAACAAAGGTGGATGAGATATTTTGCTAAAAATTTTAATGAAAATTATGAAAATAAGATTGACTATAGTGACCTTAGCACCCTAAATGAAAATAAATATATCTATTTTTATCGGCGTATTAGTAAAATCATAGTTAGAGAGGCTTTAAAAAAATGAAGGGTGGAAAAGCTGTTGGACCTGATGATATTCCAATAGAGGTGTGGAAATGCTTAGGAAATGAAGGTATTTCTTAGCTTACTAAACTTTTAAATACTATTTTGAAGACTAAAAAGATGCCAGATGAGTGGAGAATGAGTGTGTTAATTCCTATTTTTAAGAATAAAGGTGATGCACAAGATTGTGCGAATTATAGAGGAATTAAGTTAATGTGTCATACTTTAAAACTATGGGAGCGAGTTATGGAGCATAGGTTGCGGCGTGATACTATTGTTTCTCAAAATCAATTTGGATTCATGCTGGGTAAGTCGACTATGGAAGCCATACATTTATTAAGAGGTTTGATGGAGAAATATAGAGAAAATAAGGAGGATCTACATATGATATTTATTGATTTAGAAAAAGCATATGATAAAGTTCCAAGAGAAGTGCTATGGAGAGTTCTGGAAAAGAAAGGAGTTAATAATGCTTATATTCAAATCATTAATGATATGTATGCAAGAGCGATTACTTGTGTTCAAACACAAGGTGGTTTGACCAAGTATTTCCCTATTTCGGTTAGGTTACATTAAGGATCAGCCTTAAGCCCATATCTTTTACATTTGGTCATGGATGTTCTCACTAGATTTGGTCATGGATGTTCTCACTAGAAACTAAAGGTTTTCTCTTGAGTAGATCTAAAATGGAATATATGGAGTATAATTTTAGTAGTAATAGACCTAGTGAGGGGATTGTGACTTTGGGAGATCAAGTCATTAATAAGAGTACACGTTTTAAATATCTTAGATCTATTGTTTAGAGTGATGGTGAAATAGATGGGGATATTATCAGTAGAATTTAAGTTGGATGGTTGAAGTGGAGGAATGCATCGGGCTTGTTGTGTGATAGAAAAGTACCCCTCAAACTTAAGGGAAAATTCTATAAGATGGTAGTGAGGCCTGCAATGCTTTATGGTGCTGAATGGTGGCCATTAAAAGAGAAGCATAATATTAAGTTAAGTGTGGAAGAGATGAGGATGCTCAGGTGGATGAGTGGCTTTACCCTTAGAGATAGGATATGAAATGAGAATATATGTGAAAAGGTTGTAGTAGCTCCAGTAGAAGATAAGATTAGAGAGAGTCGCCTTAGATGGTTTGGTCACATAAAACGGTGTCCTTCCAATGATCCGGTTAGGAGAGTAGATGTATTAGATTTGACTTATGTTAAGAAAGGTAGAGGCATACCTAAAAGGACTTGGTTAGAAAATATTAGGAATGACCTTTCTTTATTAGATTTAAATGAGAATTTGACCTTTAATAGGACACAATGGAGAAATAGGATTCATGTAGCCGACCCCACGTAGTGGGATAAAGGTTTGTTGTTGTTGTTGTTGTTGTTGTTGTTGTACAGGAATTTTACTTAACTATTAGAGAAAAGGTTTACTAATCCTTGTTAATATATAACAGCAATCTTGAGAAAGCATATTTTTCTTTAATTTAGAAATTAATTTCTTGATTAACGTTATAAAATGATGTTTATGTTTACATTTATATCAAGTTTGCGATAAGCACAAGTTTGCGACAAACACAGCAATCTTAGTTCCTTCATACGTTATGTAAAGTTTATCCTAAATATCTTTTCTAGTTTTACATGTTAAAATACTCATGTAATCCTTAGATTTAAGGGCATAGAAAAATCTATTTAAATATTTTCATTTAATTAAGCTAAGTCTTTTTCCTTTAATATCCAATCAATAAATGATGTTTTAATCCTAATGACATCAATAAGATTAGTGGGACCTGAAAGTTCATTAGGGATGTTAAGCCCTTATGAACTGGCCCAAGGCTAACAAAGAGGGGGATGAATTGGATAACTTTAAAACCAAAGATAAAACTCAAACCAAAATCACCACACAAAAAAAACAAGTGCGAAAGAAAATAATGCGGAAGCACTAATAAGAAAAGAACACACCACATTTATAGTGGTTCGGTCAAACCTTGACCTACATCCACTCCTCGGATGAACCCTCCGAGTATTGCACTAAACTAAGTGTCTCTCCTTTAGCCCCCACAGCTAGGTGGAGAAGCCCTTACAAAATTACTTCCACCTTCCCCGGTGTGGCGGAGTCGCCGGGTCCTTTGACACCAAAGAGATCTTCTTCTTTGGTGAACTTCTCTCGAGACAAGCCTTGAATCCGACGGTATTCAGGTGTGAGCTTGCCGGAGCAATCGTGTGGAACCCCCTCCACTCTCCCTTGAGTCCACCTCATAAGATCTTCTCCCTCTCTCAAACTCCACCCTCTCCTCACTCTCTTTCAAGCTCTCTCTTCAAGTTTCTCCAAAAAGAACGAAGCTATAATGGCTGCCAAAGACACTTTACAAAGTGCCTTGACATCTCTTAAATAGAAGAGCTAAAAACAAGCTCATTAATGCAAGTTACCGACTTTATCGTCCAGGCTGATAGGCATATCGTCATGGCCGATTAGTTCAAATATGAGGAAAATCTTCCTGAACATCGCCCTGAAATGAAGCTGGACGTTGTCCAATCGGCCCGGACGATCTTACGATCGGCCCGGCCGATGTGATCATGCAAATCACCATTAATTTCTTTATTTAATTGCCAGATTTATTTAGGAAAAATTGCTCTGGATCAGCTAGGCCGATCCTAATACGCCAGGCCGATCCATCGGGACGATGTCCAAAAATAAGTATTTCCTAAGTAAATCTGGCGGCAGATTCTTTCTGAATTAAGCCTATCATCTTGGCCGATACAAAATCATCCAGGACGATGTGTTTTGCATAATGACGACTGCTTTAATGAGGATGCCCTAATCAGGGTTTCTGCTTTTAAACCGATTGCCCAGGCCGATATAAATATCGTCCCGGACGATGTTTCCAAAAACAGTAAAATCTAGGGAATAGTTAGAAAATCTTCTAAGTTACAAATCATCAGGAGCCACAACAAATATAATAGACTCAAGAAAGGAAAAAAGTGTACAAACTGACTCAGACCTAGTCAACCCAATCTTGAGCTAGTTCCAAATTGCAGTCCGATCGTGTGAACCTAAAATGTCAATAGATAAGGCAGTTGTAGAGAAAAAAGAATGTTTGCTATCATCAAAATCATAAGCCATAGATCCGCAACAGGACCAGTGTAACCTTCCTATACTAAAATCCATATGTGATAGTTAAGAAAAAAAGTATACATGTATGTTTTCCAAAAGTTGAAAGGATTGTTATTAAATAATGGTGATCTAATGATCTAATATCCTTCAAAAGTGCTTCAATTTCTAATAGTAGCCATTATTATTTTTCTAAAAAGTTATCTAAACCTTAATTTTTGAAATAGGCTCTGATACCACTCTAAAGTTCATGTAGGTTGTTAAACCTAATAGAACTATCCTATGGCTAATCAAGAGGGGGTGAATTGGTAATTTAAAAAATCAATCAGATTGTAGAAAACTATTTAAAAAAATTTTACTGAATGATTCTAAAGTATGTAGTTACTTATAGAAATAGATTTTCACAAAATATTTTTTAACCACAGTAATAATAATGTACGAAAAATAAAAATGTAGTAAAAAGTAGAAAATAGAAGAACATCAAAATTTTTAGTGGTTTGGTCCAACTAAACCTACATCCACTCCATGGAGACTCCTTCTCCAGGTATTGCACTAAACATAAGTGACTCCCCTTTTGCTCCCATAGCAAGGCAGAGAAGCCCTTACAAAACTTATCTTCTGCTAACTCAGTGCGGCAAAGAATCATCATTCTTTTTCACCCTCCTGGTGAAGGTAGAGTACCATAAACCTTTTTGGCCCTCCGAGTTAAGGCAGAGTACAAATGACCTTTTCTATCCTCCTGGTGAAGTCAAAGTACTGTCATCCTTTTTCACCCTCCTGGTGAAGGTAGAGTATCATCATCCATTAATGCCCTCCTGGTGAATGCAGAGTATCATTGTCCTTTTTCAACCTCCTAGTTAGGGCAAAGTACCCATTCTACTTCAGAGATCTTCTCTCAAGAGTCTTCAAAGAAGTAAGATAGAGTTTTTATAAATAACTAAGAGATCCTCAACATTAGGTAACCTTGTGAATCCCCCATAATATCCTCTTATAAGATCTCTCACTCTCCACTCCCAAATCACTCTCTTTTTTACTCTCAAGAGAAATTCACAGCAAAATAGATTTTTAAGATAATTTTTAGGACTTATTATATAGAAAACACATAAATAACTATTCATAAATTAAATTTTCAAATTGAAAATGAGTCAAATCATATAGTATAATTAGGGATCATTTGTATGAACAATTCAAAAATCATGGGATGATTTGATATGAACACTATTTTGTACTCTATTAGTCATTTGTACGATTTACAGAATGTCTATATGAATAGTTAAAGTTTGTCTGGAAGACCTGTTATAAAGCTTATTTTGTACACTTTCAATCATCTATATGATAATTAGAGCATATGTACAAATATTTAAAATTTGTTTGGATGATCTGGTATGAATCTTATTTCTTACACTGTCAGTCATCTATATGATATTTAGATCATCTATACGAACAATTAAAATTTATTTGGACAACTTGGTATGAAGCTTATTTTGTACATTGTTAGTTGTCTCTATGTCATTTAATTCATCTATATGAATAATTTAAAAATCATGGGACGATTTGGTATGAAGCTTTTTTGGTACACTATTAGTTGTCTGTATGAACTGACATAGTATAGTATGAATACAGTAATTTTTTTTTTACAATTTCAATTTTATCTCTCTCCCCCTGTGTGTGTGTGTGCAAAGTTACCCTATTACAACCACACTCTCTCAAACTCAAGAAAATAAAAATTGCTGACTTTATTATACGAAATCCTATTCTACTCTATCTTAAAGTCTTCAACAGTTTGGAGTATAATTTCCCTAAAATATTAGTACACATAAAACAAATAGAAATTTATCCAATGTATGTTAGGAGAAATAATAATCATAATAATAATATTTTGTTATCATCAAAAAATCACATTACATAAAATGCAGTCTTGAATTCTAAGTTGCAACAGTTATTACCACCAACAAAAATGCCTAACATAACCTTTATGTGTATCTTCTCTAGCCCATACTTTATTTATGATTCCTTAAATTTAAATATGATTCCTTAGATTAGAATAAAATATGATAACTATATTGTATTTCTATGATTAAATCTATAATATTATAAGTTTTGTATATTTATGAATAATTTATAAGATTTCTTACTTTGAAATTTTCACAATTTTTTTCTTTTTACAAGAATTAGAATATTTTTTTTCTAGTATTTATATTTTAAGGTTAAGTAGAACTTTGTTGAAAAAATGCAACTCTCTATCAAGAGTTTTAGATGTATGTGGTCCTATCCCTTACATTATTAGAAGTTCATTTAGCCTCATTTTTTACTTTGATTAGGTACATATATTATCCTTTCCTTTCTCCATCCATTTCTCATCTAAAATATTTTAAAATCATCTTTATCTCATTCTTTTTTAAAAAATTACTATACTAAATATATCAGAATGCCATTGTATAGAAACCACCTTAAATTAATTTCAAGAATTTTACAATGATTTTAATAATCTCCATTGAAACACATAAAAATACTAAATTCTTTAAACTAAATTTAAATTTGTTCTAAAATATTTTACAAACTTCTTAAGACCGACTATAAAAATTGATAGATAATTTCCATAACCAAATTAAACTTAATCGTAGGGTTACTTCTTTCAAATACTCTCTATCTAACGACATCACTAAGGAAAGACTTTAGTTCTTAGATGATCCTGATTCTAAAATAAAATTTGAAGCATCCACTTTTAATGGAATACATATTCAAAATAAATTTCTTGCTAGTTGACCGAAATTGATGTTTTCTTTAATAGTTATCATATAGATAATCATCAATAATTTTTTTTTTTAGAATGAATATTATAGGTTATGCTTAAATCGATTGGACAAACATCATAACAGATAAACTTAAGATCGATACAATACAAAGGATTATATTGAGATTAAATAAATTTTATTGGTAAATAATAATTACATGTTACATGACTAACTTATTCATAGTTAGTTGTTTCCCTCAAATAAGGAATTATACTTTTGACTTACTATATGAATACCTATATGTTCATTCTAAAAGGGAAAGCTTGTACCAACTAGGATTGGTAACTCACCAATATGTTTTTCAATAAACTCTAACATACAATTAGGGATGAAGTTTAATTATGGGCTCCCTTGAATTTTTGAAGAAACTAAGTCCCCTTAACTTAAAAGTTAACATATTTTTTTTAATAAAACCTACTTTTAAAATGTGAAAGTGATTTAGATGATCCACACATGGCTATTATGGGATGTATTTTAATGGATAAGCTAAATTAAAATGGTTACTATCAACATAAAATATTTGAAATACTAGCCATTTATAATACAAAGAATAGTAATATTGTTTTTTCTTGTATGAATACAGTAAGTGTTACCTCCTGTAGTGCCCAAATTTAAAAAAAAAAAAAAAAAAAAAAAAAAAACTAAAACCAAAATTTCATCTTGAGCCATTTAATATTAATTTGGTCAACGACACCATTATACCTATGACTTGTAGATGTTTTATTCTATTTAAGATGGCCACTTATGAGGATTTTATCTAGTGTGATGTTCTACCCATAAAATAACCCATATTTTATTAGGTAGTCATTAACTTAATGATAATGAGCTTATTCATGATGGTTAAAAAAATACTTAAGCATTTAAAGTTAATAATAAGACCATCTCTGCTATCCATATCAAACTATAGGAGAAAGAGCTAGGCTCACACCAACAAAAAATAAGTTATAAAATAAAACACATAATTGACCACTAAAAATAATTATTGACTCCCACACACACACAAACACCCAAATCTATACGCTTAACCTTGAAAGCTTCAATATTTACCTACTTCCTCCTATTGGATCCATTTGAACATTTGGTTTACAAAAAGTTGAGATAAGAATTCTCTTTAGACTTCAACTACACTTACTACATGTTATGGAGATCACCCGCACCCCCTAGAGACTCACATACTAGAAAAATCTCTATGTTCCATATTAGTTTTCTAATCTAACCTTATATTTAAGATTACAAAATTATCTAAAAAAACTTTTTTAAAGAGGGATTCATATAAAAAAAGTAATGTTCTCGATGCTGTCCCTACTAATCCAAGACAAAAATAGGATAGATCTTAAAGAATTTGCATTAATAGTAATGTATTAAATACAATCATAATAAAGCAAAGTTTCATTATCCCCTAACTTTCATTCTTATTTTTTGGTTGAATCATTTTCCTCGAAATAAGATCTTATAAGAGGAGATAGCCTATTGACGAATGGAAGATTGCTTTGAAGGGATCAAATGGCTAAACTAACTAGTAAGATATATCCTTTGGGTTATTCATTGTACGTTACACTACATGAGGTTAATGAATAAATTATATAAACTATGTATAATAAAGTTCTTGGTGGTTTTCACTAATGATATTTTCATTTACAACATGGATGAAAGATATAATTTTTGGTATTGTAGGCTTGTTTTTGAAATATTAAGGGTTAATAATACATTATTATGGGAAAATAATTTCCTTTGAAAAGAATGTTATATTTTTATGGTTCATCATTTTTACGAATGGATACTAGCTCGAGCCTATTAAATTTAAGTCAATTATGGTGTGGCTAATATAAAAATAATTCATAGATGTTTTCTTGTTTTGTTTAAAACACACTAAGGGCCTACATGTTCATCATCAAACAAATGATTAGATCCTTAGAGGGATAAAAACTCATAAAATGTTCCAAGAGCTACATCAAAAAGTAAAAAAAACTAATAGAAATGGATCCCTATCTAATAGCAAGAGAAAAGAAAGGAAAATAGGACAACAACCAACCAAAAAGGTAACCCAAGCTTGACTGAACCATTAAGCACCCAGAAAAAACAAAAGCTGCCTGCAACATAGAAATAGGAGTGAGGATAATAAAGATGTAAAAGTAAAGCTAGTTCCCCCAAGACTGCATAATATGTAAAACAACATAAGCAAACACCACCAAACTAATGATTGCCAATAAAGAGAAGCCAGACCTTCTATTAAAGCACTAGATCAACACATATTTGAAAGAAAAATTGAAGAACTAAATAAACACTATGCATAAAGAATAAACAACAACAAGATTAAAGAGAACACTAAAACCTCAACAAATGGAATGACCAAGAGGATAACCATAGTAGTTGGAGATGAAAATAGATATGTCACAAATCACTGTAGCAGGAAGCAAAAACAATAAATATCAGAAGAAAACCCAAAAAAATTACCACCACTAATACCAAGAGGACTCGAGTTCGATCAGAAACCACCCAATAATAGAAAAGCCTAGGATAAAATAAGTAAAAATAAACTTATGGACTAACATTCCAAAAAATAATAGAACCAAACAAACCTAATTGAAGTAGTCATCAATTACCTATGTTATAAATTTAGACCCAAGCATTATAATTTTGATGATAACAAATATTATTGTTTTCATAATGCTATCTTCTATTAATAATTATTATTGAATATCTATTTTGTTGCCATGTTCACTAACATTTCAGGTCCCAGTTTACTTGCAACTTCAATCAGCTTTAGATTGGGTAGACTAATGTTGAGTCTATTTGTAATTTTAATTTCAATGTATTTTTACCATTCTTGAGTCAAGTCATGTATATGATGGATACTAAGCTGAGTAACATCACACACACACACACACATACACACACACACTCAAGGGAGTTAGTTAGTGAGTTAGAAAATTGTTTATTTTTTTAACTAATCTTACAATAGGATTTATATCATACTAGACGATCAATGAATTATAAAACTATAATTAAGGGACCCTTTGTTAATTAATATTGATTAAACTAATTATACTAGATGATCCATATCATACAAAACAATCAGTTATAATCATAATATTTACCCGTCAATAATAATTTAGGTAATATTTTAATATTCAGATTTTTGTCAAATTGTACTATATGAAACATATCATGTAAAATCGTACCATACGATACATATCATACTATATGATATATGAAATCATGCCTAAATTTATCTGATGATTAAGTGTTTAGCTATGGTTAAATTATTCCATTCAATTATAGGATGATCGTAGATGATTGTATTAAATGATGCCCCTCATACTAGACGATTAGCTATGTGTTTGCACTGATCATATAGGATGATCATAGATGATCATACTATACGGCCTAATTCCTACATGGTATGATAATTAAATGTTATCCTTCATACTCAATTATTAGTTATGTGTTTGTTCTAGGAGAGTAGTAGGTATATGTATGATTGTTAATAAGAATAATTTCTTTATTATGAATGTTTTATTGGTTGAATGCTTAAAATATACCTTTTTAAGTATTAGTCAGCTTTGTGATAGAGGTTTTAACATTACAATTTTTCCTACAAGCTGCATTATAAGCCTAAATGGAATTGAAGGGTTGCATGAAAATATGGTAAATAATGTATACATGATTGATTTAAATCTTCTAATGTTTTTTGTCTCAAAATTATCACTAATTAATCTTTGTTATGGTATCAAAAAATTTATCATACAAGCGAGAAAAATCTTAGGAAGATTATCCAAAAAGAATTGGTTAGAGGGATACCCAAATTAGACTTCAATTAAAGAAATAAGTAAACTCCTCCTTTCATTCAATTAAAATTCATAGAACTAGTAAACCACTAGAAGTTATAAACATGGATCTTTTTGTACCGGTTAGCACTATAAGTTTAGGATGGAAAATTTTTGGGTATGTAAATTTTGATGATTATTTAATGTTCACTTAGATTAGATTCTTATTATATAAGAGTGAATCATTTGGAGAGTTTAGAAAATTTTCTACTTGAATTCATAGGAAGCTAGGTTATGAAATTTTCTCAATGTAAAGTGATCATAGAGGAGAATTTTAAAATAAAAAATTGAAAGTTTTCTAAAATGGTCAAGGAATTGATCACAACTTTTTAGCTCCTAGGACCCCTCAATAGAATGGGGTTGTTAAGAGGAAGAATAAAACTTTGATAAAAATTACTAGAGCCATGTTAGCTAAATATTCACTTTTGAAATATTTTTGGGCTGAAGCGGTTAGTACAGCTTGTTATGTTTTGAATAAGGTGAATATTAAATCTATGTTAAATAAGGAACCTTATGAACTTCTTAAGGAAAGAACACCCAACCTTTCTCATCTACATGTCTTGGAATGTAAGGTGTTTATTCATAATATTGATAAAACTCTTTTAGGAAAATTTGATCCTAAATTCTATGAGGGAATTTTTCTAAGATATTCAAGAGTTTATAATAGAACGTCTTTGGTAATTGAGGAGACCACCCATGTAGTTTTTGATGAATCTAACATTTCAGAAGGGTTAAAGTTGTAAGAAGAATATGTCGAAGAAATAACCCAAAGTGTTGAAAATATAAATCATGAAGTAAAGGTTGAAATAGATAATGACTTGCCTAGAAATGGAAATATCCTAAGAGTCATTATAAAGAACTGATTTTTGGAGACCCGAGTGAAGGTTTTAGGACTAGGCATAGACTTAGCAAAAAAGTGAATCACTCGGCCTTTATTTCAATGATAGAACTCACTTCTATAAATTATGCAATTTTTGATGAATTTTGGACTTTGGCCATGCAGTAAGAAATTAATCAATTTATTAGAATAATATTTATGAATTAATTGAAAGACCTAAAAATCAAAGTGTTATTGGAACTAAGTGGGTTTTAAAAAACAAGATGTATGATTAAGGTGTAGTGGTTAAGAATAAAGCAAGATTGGTGACCAAGGGAAGCAATCAAATAGAAGGGATGAATTTTGAAAAAATATTTGCCCCTATAGGTAGACTTGAAGTGATAAGAGTGTTAATAGCCTTTGTCAATTTTAAAGGCTTTAAATTAATTTAAATGGATGTTTAAAATGCCTTTATTAATGGGGTAATATAAGAGAATTACTATTTATGTTGAGTAACCTCTAGATTTTAAAAATTCACAATTCCCTAAACATGTGTTTAAATTGACAAAGGCATTATATGGACTAAAACAGTTACCAAAGGCATGGTAGACAAGGCTGTGTGTGTTCCTACTAGAAAGATCATTTGTTAAAGAAAGTGTGGACACCACTATCTTCTTAAAAAAGAATAGGAGAAGATTTACTGATTGTTCAAATATATGTTTATGATATCTTATTTGGATCTACTAATAATAATCTTTATGATGATTTTCAAAAATAATAAGTAGTGAATTCAAAATGAGTTGGATGGGAGACTTAAGTTATATTCTTGGTTTTAGCATAAAGTAGAAAGAAGATGGCACATTTTTGAGTCAATAAAAACATTTTAAGGATATCCTTAAGAAATATGAAATAGATAAAGCTAAACCAATAAGTACACTAATGAGTTCCTCAGTGCAGTTAGATAAGGAATCTAAGGGTAAATTTGTTGATCAGAAGAAATTTAGAGGAATAATTAGATCATTACTTTATTTAACTACTAGCAGATTAGATATCATATTTAGTGTTTATCTTTATACTAGATTTCAAGCTGATCTAAAGGAATCGAATTTGACTACTATTAAAAGAATTTTGAAATATCTTTGGGAACCCAAAACTTAGGGATATGATATCGAAGGCACAGCTCTTCTTTTGAAATCAATGGATATTTCTATTCAGACAATACGGGATATGGGGTTGATCGAAACAGTACTTCTAGAACTTATCAATAGATTAGAATCTTTTTAGCATTTTGGTCTAACAAAAAAAGAATTTAGCAGCCCTTTTTACTACGGAAGTAAAATACATTGTCTTAGGTAGTTATGTGGCAATTTTTTTTTTTTTGCTAAAATAACAACTTACTGATTTAGGATTTTCTATTAGTGCTATTCAAATTTTTTATGATAATATAAGTGTCATATGTATTTTAAAGAATCTTATTTAACACACTAGAACTAAACATGTAGATAAAAAGCATCACTTCATTAGAGATCATGTCACTAAAGGAGAAATTGAGCTACATCATGTAGCTACTAAAAATCAGCATGCAGATATTTCACAAAATAACTTGCTTTTAAAATGTTTATCACCTTGAGAACCAGATTAGGAGTGATTGATATTCATGCTTGAGAATTGAAATTCAGCAAATTCCATTTGTGATGTATCTTATTATTGATGTTTATGTTTTATTATTGTTTGTGATTTGTTTTTGTTTGTTTTTTATTTTTGTTTTTCTTTATTTTAGGTTTGATTTTTTTTCTTTTGCATTATTATTGTTTTTTTTATCTCATGGATCTTATTTGACTTATTTTTGGAAAAGATTCATGATTATCATGTGCAAATCAAAAATTTTATTTTTCAGTCGTACTGTATGAACTACTTTTATACTATACAATATTATTATATTTTGTATGAAATTTTTTCTAAGTTTGTAATACAAAAATGTGTTTTTTTAAATAGTTCATACTTTATGAACAAGTCATCGTACTGTATAAATACTTCATTTTTTGTCAATACAAATAGGGAGGAAATTCAAGTGTAATTATTTTATGAAGATCGTCTCGAATGAACACCTGTTCGTCTATACGATCTTGTTGTCATTCTATATGTGGATGAACATAAACCTAACTACTAGAGTATGATCATTATAGTGTGATCATCTCAGATGAACAAATGTTCATCTGTATAATCATTTTGATAAAAAATCTATACAAAATGACTCATATGGAATGGCAATTTACGAAAAATTATTTCATTTTTGGCAGCTTTCGTTTATATATATAAAAAGATTTCTATCCAGCATGATTGAATAGTCATACATATGTGAAAGTCTGAATAGGTTTATAGACCTATTAAATTTATCCCAAGGCTAATCAAGAGGATGGTGAATTGGTAATGTAAAAAAATGTCTTGAAAATTTAAGAAAATTGATTTAAGTTTAACTAGGGGTGTCAATTTGGGTCGAACCCGATTTGACCCGGGCATAAACGGGTCAACCCAAACCCGACCTGTTTAGGTAAACGGGTTAGGAAATTAAACCCGGACCCGACCCGCACGGGTTGCCGGGTTGACTAGACCCGACCCGCGAACCCCTTTGGCGGTGCTGGAGATGCTGCAGTCGCCGTTTGGCTTTCGACGGGACGTTGACGGGAGTTGGTGTCCGGTGCGTGTGCGGACCGCCAAGTCGCCTTTCGGCGTCGCAGCCTCGTGGAACAAGGCGTCGCAGCCTTTTTTTTTTAAGGTGTCGCAGTGACGCAGCCTTGCTTCACAGTTGACATGGTAGCAAGCCTTAATTTTTTTTGGGAAATGTGAGGAGTGAGGACCGTGAGGATTTTTTTTTTGTTGGGAAATGTAAGAACAACTGAGCAAGAGCTATTACCTATGAGCATTGAGCAATGAGCTGGAGTCTAGTGAGGTCACCTTCCTCTGGCTTTGATTTTTTTTTTTAGGGACAGCGGGAACTTCAAACTTTAATTTTGGGAAGGTTGTACCTGAGTCAACCGGGTCAATTCCGGGTTATCGGGTTGACCCGGACCTGACTTGTTTATGAAACATGTCAAAAGTTAAGACCCAAACTTGACCCATTTGTTAAACGGGTCGACCCTAACCCGAATTTTGCGGGTTGGGTTCGGGTCAGGTTGTCGGGTCGGGTCAATTATTTACACCCCTAAGTTTAACACACAATAAAAATTATCTCAAAATAAAATTTTCAACCACAAATAGTAAATTGCAAAAATTAAAAATAATAAATAGTAAAGACTAAGAATATCAAATTTTATAGTGGTTTGGTCCAACAAGACCTACGTCCACTCCCTGAAGACTTCCTCTTCAGGTATTGCACTATACCAAAGTTATTCTCCTTTTGCTCTCATAATAAGTTGGAAAATCCCTTATAATTTCCCTCTCTTCCACCAATCCCCGGTGCGACAGAGTAGCATCATCCTTTCTCACCCTCCTGGTGTTGCTAGAGAACTGAAATCCTTTCACACCCTCATGGTGTCGGTAGAGAACAGTCATCCTTTTACACCTATTGACAATAGAGTATCATCGTCCTTTCACACCCTCCTTACATTGGCAGAGTATCATCATCCATTTACCCCTTCCTAGTGTCAGCAGAGTACCATCCTCCTTTAAAAATCTTCTTTCAAGAGCCATCAAGAAAGTAAGGAAGAACTTTGAAGAATAAGTAAGAAATCCTCACCATTAGAAAACCCTGTGCATCCCCTCACAAATCCCTCTCAAGAGATCTCTCATTCTCCCAAACACTCTCCAAGTGCACTCTCAAAAGAAATTCTTTGTAGGATTTCTCGGCCAATCATTTTTTAGGACCTTATATATAAAGGATATTAAAAATAATCCAAAAATTGAAAAATTTTAATTTGTCCGTCATGGATAGTACATGACGATCGTACTTCGTACATACAAATAATTAAAAAATCCTAGTACAAACTTGTACAAACCTATTTTTATACTCTGTCAGTCATATGTATGAATCGACATCATAATGTATGAATAATTCAAAAATGAACAAGTTCATTAGGTATGATTCTATACGAATACATTTTATGCTCTAATCGGCATACTGTATGAAATTCATTTCATATAACCAAATTATGCTTCATTTGGTATGAAAATGGACGAGTCCATTTTATACTTTGGACATCGTCTGTACAAACCAAATTTTGTTAAGTACAAATAGTTCAAAAATTTTACCTATTCATATCGATGAACTGGTACACACCCATTTCATACTCTATACATTGTCTGTATGAAACTTATTTCATACAGTAAGATCATTTCAAAAAATAGTAAGTTTATTTGGGATGAGTTGGTATGTAGTAATTTCATACACTTGACATCATCTGTACGAATTTTACTTCATACAGTATGAATAATTCAATCTAAAATTTCTAAGGCATGATTCAATTAACTACTTTCTAGAGGAACACTCAAATCAATTAGGCTCATGAGATTATATAATTATAAAGTACAAAGAGTTTTAAAAATATAAATTTTAACTCTCTCCCAGTGTGCATGTGCATGGTTACCCAATTACAATCACACTCTCTCAAACTCAAGAAAAATAAAAAAAGTACATATTTCAATTACAATAAACCCTAATCTAATCTATCTTAAAGTCATCAGCAGTCTGGAGTATGATATTCCTGAAATATTAATACACATAAATAACAAAAACAAAATTTTCTAATATATGTTAGGAAAAATAGTAATCAACACAATAAGATTTTGGTATCATCAAAAAGTCACATGATATAAAAGGATAGTTTTAAAAACAAAGTTACACTAATCTTCCACTTTTTGAGGATAGCAAAACAAATATTATTTGAGTTCATTTAAAATACATTTTCTCCTTAGCTACCCCTAAATGAATGACCAATTTAAAATAAGCGAGTCCAATGAAAGTTAGAAAATACAACTACAAAATAAAAGACCCAAAATTTAAAACAACACACTAACACAATCATACACACACGTTGCACACTTCACAAACACATCACACATATCACAAAAATATCACAAAAAAATCATAACAAACATCAGACATCAAATAAATAATACATTACATAAAAAAAAAATACATTACATCAATAATATCAAACAATATTATCAATCCCCCCTTTCACAAGAACAAAAAGGGAAAAATCTCTTGAAATAATAAATTTCTATGAATAAATCAAAGTAGTTGATAAATAAGAAGATTTTAAACTAATTGCAAATATAAGAGTAACTTCCTTTTGCTAAGAAGAAAATTTCAAATTCTAAATAAAAGAATAACTAAGATTATAAAAGTCAACCAGATTCACTGTTCATTCTAAAAAATTTAAATAAAAATAATTATTACAAAAATTTTGAAATAAAGATTAATTAATTTCTAATTTAATAGTGAAGATGATTGTCGATTTTATGGATTTGGATTAGAGATAGAATGATAATGAAAAGAATAATATGAATTTTTCAATTGGCAATATTGCGCATCTTTTTAATTGTTTGCGGCACACTTTGTCCATCTTTTCTACTTATGCTAATTTTATGTCTCTTTTCACTTTGCAAACATTACGTATCTTTTCCATTTTAGCACGCTTTATGTTTTTTTTTTTTACTTTTTTGGTCTTTCCAATATCAACAATCTTAATTCAAATTCTAATAATAACAAAAATATACACACTGAAAATGAAAATTAAATAAATAAAACATCTATTTTGTAATAATTATATCTAAATAATACTTGTCTATATGAACATGAAATTGATCTCCTAATCTACATCTAGTCATAATTTTAATTTTAATTTGGAAAGATTAAATTTTATAATAAAATTAATTTGTAGAACAAAAGAATTCAAAATTCTATTCAAGAGATTGACCTTAAATGATTTGTCTAAAGAAAAATAAACATTTCAAGAAGTGAAATTTTAATACAAGTCAACACAACATTTCATCATTTCTTTTATCATCCAAAACAAATACAAGCACCTTTATATAATTAAGACCACATCATTCCAAATACAAGAACAACATATGAATACACTAACCCATGAAATCACTAAAATTATAGGAAAAACATCATGATAACAAATACATAAACTCATCATCAACTACTGCACAAAAGTATAACTACTAATCAAAGGGGCCTTCATCTAGAGGAGGTAGTTGGTTGAATATTAGAAAGTAATAACTGATTATAGCTACATTCATATTAACCCAGTCAAATTGCCCCCAGATCCAACCCGTGTCTTCATTATATCTAGCATCCTGCTAATTCAGGTGATTCTCAATTTGATCAAAGCATTGATCAAAACAAGTTTCCATTCTATTGAAGTGCTAAATCATTTTTTGGTAGAAATTATGGTCGGGTCTAGGTGCAGGTGCTGGAGGAGGAGCTTCTCCTTCTTCCTTAAAATCATCTCCCTTAGAACTTTGATCCTGCCTAAAGAGTTCCCAAAAAGAGGCATTAAAAAAAAATAGGAAGTTTAGTGGTTAGATCAGGATGGATTAGGTTGTCTTTTTTTCTCTAAGATATAGACAACTAGATGTCCTAAGAACACATTTTTCTTCCTTTTATTATGAGGAAGTCCAATATCAAAAAGTTTGTAAATATAATCCATAATAAGTTGGGCTTCATAAAAAGGTTTTCGGTCATAATCAAGTAAGTGATAATGGAGAAAAGAGGAGTCACATATATGCGATCATCAGCTTTTGGAATTATAGAGGTTCTCAAAATGTGCTGAATGATCCTGGAATTTTGGTTGAGAGTGTACACACGAGAAAGATAGCTAATTTGGGCAACAGCTTTAAGAGTTTGATTTATTTATGACCAGTCAAAATTGGCTCTAGAGGATAAAGTGTGCATTCTAACTCCATGGGTTCCTTAGGTGAAGGAAGTTTCCTAGATCTTCCTTAGTGATCTCTACATGCTGCTTAAAGATGAATGAGGTAATCTTAGTGTGGTTTTGATTTACCTTTATATTTACAACGACTGTTTGAAAGGGTTTAAGGTAGTAGGCATAAATTAAAGTAAGGTTGAAGGAAAATTAGGTTGAGGCAAATAGTGGCATGACAGAAAAGTTGATATCATTCGGAATGAGGAGTCTGGAAGGGGTTATTTTGGCAATAAAATACCTATCAAAGGCTTCTTCATTCTCTTTGAAAAGAAAGCTGTCGTCCTATTTTGATTTGAAAAATATAAAATAGTTTTAAAAAAATTATTAATTTTCTTTGGGAAATATTTAATTTTAAATTTTGAAATTGAACACATCATTATAAATAATATATCGTCTCGAAAGGCGATCATATCGTTCCCTAATGGGTTCAGATTTCAGAATTTTGAATTTATCCGGATTATCATAGTCAGACTCAAGGAGAGACAACATATGATCTCGAAAGATCAAAAATGAAGTCCAATCGATTGCTTGACTATAATAATTTGGATGAGAGATCGTTAATCTCATAATCAAAATCCCAATAGAAATTGATATATCTTTCCAAAGAAAGAAGCTATCAATCGCTATTGATCATTTTAAAGTAGAGATAATGATCATTGAAATTTGGATTTTCCCAAAGATAATTAATTAAAGTTTTGAAAATTTGATTTTGAAAATAAGTTCTGGGTTTCTAAATCTCCTACGAGTGCAAGCCCTCGTAGTTAATTACATCGTAGGAAATTAAAATTTCCTACAAAAACTCTCGATTAAAATAGCGATATAAATTTTATTTAGATTTTCAAAGATCGATATTAAAGGAAGAAAAATGTTGGAATTTCAAATGGGATTGGTTCAAAATTGAAGACCTATTTTTGGAGTCGAAGGAAGAAAAGTAGGAGGTGTTTTGAGATTCTGAATTACTTCAGAAACACCTCAATCTATCCTAAGTGTTAGGCTTGTATTTGATTGAAAGAAATTTTTAGTTTGAGTGGTCAATTTTATTAGAAATTTGGGATTCAATTCCCGAAAATTAAGGTCTTATGGCCCGAGCTAGCCTCGGAACCTAAGTCTAAATTGGGCACCAAAAATTAGTGCCCCAAACTTAGCTAGTGTAATGCGAATCTGGTCTTACCCCGGCCTGGATTGGGGAGCCAGCTAAACCACCAAAATGATTTTAAAATTACGTATCCGATCTTTTTGTAGAGTGGTAGGGACATTAATTAGAAATTTTTAGAGGAATGGGGTCGACATCTAGAGCATATCCTTAATTGACCCCTTTGACTTATGTTGGGTATTTGATGTCTAAATAATACAATTAAATATTAGACTCAATTTCAATTTGTTACTAATGCGATGCATGCTAATTGACTCGATTAAATGCAAAATTGATATGTAGCAGTTTAAAAATTTTTGGCTTAGAAAATAGATTTTTCCCTAGAGATTGCATAACATCCCCTTGACAGATCGGCACCCTCATAGGCAGGTGGTCTGCCAGAACCCGCAGGTGGGGAGATGCCTAACAAGGTTGAGAAAGTACAATATGAATGCATGAAAAACCCTCGGCGAGTCCGAGCTTACTTCTTAGGACCGTTTAGAGTTTCTATCTTATCTTAAAAATTTTATTTAATTAGAATAGAAGAATTTTTGACAGACCCCTAAGAGCCTAAGTCCGAATTCCAGGCTAAATCAAAAGCGGCGTGCAAATAAAAAAAGGCTAGAAAAGCAGGAGTTCTAATGCGCAATCAATTTAAATAAATCAATCAAATTAAATATATCAAATTGAATGTCCGTAGGCAAGTGCCCTTATTATTACATCACAGAATTGCAAGAAAGTAAAGTGGCCGGGCACCACTGACTACAACCCGGATTTCCAATCCTAAATCAAATGACTTTGAGATTTGGGATTCTTCTCGTTGTCCATCTCTTCGTCTTCTCACGAACATCTTGATTCGTCGGTTCAGGTTATCCAAATGGAAAGAAACTTCCCCTGAAAGGGGTGTTATCTTTCCTCTTTGGATATTTGAAAGGGATCCTAATTTGACTTCCAAATGGAAGAAGACTCCCCCCTTTAGGGATGTCTTCACCTCTTTGGAATTCAAATTGGATCAAATATCCCAATCTCAAATCATTTCAAATAAATTACAACTTTTACTAAATTGAATTTACATTAATTTGAAATAGAAAATCTAGACTCGATCCTGCAAGGTTATCCTAATAATCAGCAGTTATATATTCAATCCCAAGCAGTTATAATATGAAAAATTGAAATGCATTTTTTTAGCCACACTTGGCCATGCTCTTTTTATTTAAAGGGGGTCTTAAGCGTGGCAGGTACTTGTGCAAAGAGTATATAATTTTTTTTATTAATTTCCCCCTTTAATTTCAGCTCCTTATATGAGCATGGCCACCTGCATAAGATTGCACAAGTATAATTTGTCCCTAACCTAGGGGTAAATCTAACGCGCAATCAATCACAGAGTGCAGGAAGTAAGTAAGCAAACACAACAATTCTACACTAGCAAACATCATGCAGTAAAAGCTCGAAAATCCGGCACACAATTGTAGAAAGTAAAACACCGGCCTATCCTAAAACTAGAGTCGGTGATCCTAGCAAACCATCTAAAGTGTGTGAGGTAGGTCGTGTGGTTTTGATATGTCCTAAATAGGATTATTAGTTAAAGTTATTTAAGATTTGATTGGTTGAGAGGTTTAAGGGAAATTTAGTTAAGGTTTAAATATTAATGTTTTGAATTTAATTTTTAAAATTAATTATTAATTATTTGTTGAAAACCACTTTTGTTTCACACCGAGGCCGTGAAGTTTATTTCACCTTCCTTGGGGCTAAGTAAATAGCCTCGTAGGCTTGGGTTACCTAGTGGTACCCGATATAATTAAGTAGATTATGTTTGATTAAGGTTTAAGTGTTAATAAATTTTAATTTAAATTGGTTGATTACTGATTTTAAGGGTTGGTTAATCATTTCTGGAATTTTAAAGTGAATTTAAGTTTTTATGAATTTCTGGAATATTTTAATCATTTAATTAAGGGGTTGAAAATTGACTTTTTGATTAAAGGTGTTTTCTATAAAGTTAATATTTTATTAAAATACTAGACCTCACTACGATCAGTTAGATAGTAAGTACGTTGAAATCGGCTTTTTCTACATTTTATTATGAAGGTTTGAAGTTTTGAACTAGTTTTGACCTATAGTTCACCAAAAAGTTGACTTTTTGAATTTGATATTTTTCTGGAATTTTAACATTTTTAATAAATAATAGACATCATTACAAGTTGAACGCAAGTGAGTTTGGTCAATTTGGATTTTTCTTTGATTAGTTATGAATTTTAAAAGTTTTGATTATTTATTGAATTATTGAAAATCCTTAATTAAAGGCCCCTTTTTGTGATTTTGCTCCAAATGAGATCCCAACTCCTTGAAATCAGCGCCAAAAGTCAGGAATGACCTAAGGAGAGATTCCCAAGTGTTTGGGAAATTTTTGGAATTTTTAATAATTATTAATTAAATATATTAATAAAATATTAATTTTCAATTAAAATTAAATTAAGGCTTAGTTTGCTATCAAATCAGGGAGGTTTTAATTTTCATTGATTAAGAGTTTGATTCTGGTCAGTTAGAGGTCTTACTCATATTTTTTGGGTTTAAATTTGATTTATTACTTTTTCCAGAAGGTTTAGAGGCTTAATTAAGGCTTAAACTTAGAAAAATTGATTAAGGGTCTTAATTATTTTCAAAATCAGTAAAAATTTTCCTAGTGGCTGTATATGTCACTAAGTTCAAATGTTTGAAGTTTCAACTTAGGGGGAAGTGAATCTTAATTATTGGAAATATTCTAAATTTTCTAAACATAGGTCCTTAATTATTGTCCTTAATGACGCTAAGTTTAATAGGTTTGAATCAAGGATTCTCTAACCCTTAACTTAACATTAATATGCACATACATGCAAGCACAATCAATTCCTAAATCTAGGAGAGCCTAAATCTAAGTGGTGTGTGCACAACCTAAACATGTAAGGACTAAATAAGAGACATATAATTAAGATAAGGTTAGTGAACAATCAATGAATGATTATTCACTAATCATCCCCATTAATCCTATTCAAATACATAATCTATGCTTAGAATTTCAACAAATCTCTCAAGATTTAAGGATTTAAAATATATATATAATTTCAAAATAGTTTTCAAAATAAATGTGTATATATATGAACCTATACATGTATAAAATATAAGTTTGAAAATAGATAATCAAAATATGTTTCAAAATACAATTTAATTGGCTTGAGAGATTTCTGGTTTTCAAAGTTATTTTGAAAATAATCTTTAATTTTCAAAATATTTAATATAATATTTAATTAAATATTGATTAAATAATATGGATATTCAAATAATTAAGATTAATCAAAATAAATTAAGTTTCAAAGTTTGAAAGAAGTTTTAAATTAAAATTCTTAATTTTATGAAAATTTTGATATATGATTTATATTTTTATAATTTAAAATGAATTTATTTTGAATTTTTAAAGTTTTAGGTGAACTAATATATTTAAATTAATTTAGAATTAATTAATAATAAAAATAATTATCAAATCAAGTTAGATCAAACCTAAAATATCTCTGAATTTTGAAAATGGTTTAACATAATTTAGGTTGAATTTTCAAAGTTATTAAAAATTAATATCAATTTAATATTAATTAACATTTAAATAATTGATTAATATATATATATATATAATAAAATATTCAAAGTATAGTTTAAATTAAACTTAGTTTCAAATTGTCTTACTTTAAAATGTAATTATAAAATATATATATATATATATATATATATATATATATATATATATATATATATATATATATATAATTTATTTGACATATTAGTTAATTTAATATTAATTAAATATTAAAAATAAGATATTTTGAAATTATCTAAAATATATTTAAGATTTTACAATAATTTTATATTAAAGTATTTAAGATTCTGAATATTTAATATTAAATATGAATTTTTTTTATTATTATATTTTTTTATTTGAATTTTTAATGATTTTTAAAAGCTTTTTTTTTTAAAAAAACATTTAAAATAATTAAAAATATATATATAATATTAATAAGGTTCCGCGGCGGCGGAATCCACGTGGCGAACGCTGGTTCCCGGGCTCGAAACCGCGCGACGGCGGTCAACACGCGTCGGCCGTCGGATGCTTCACGCGGTTTCACTAATCCGAGTCATCTCGGATTCAACATCGTTCGATCTTCCACCTTAAGAGATCAACGGTGCAGATGTGATCAGACCGGGATTTCAGCATTAAGTCGCCGATACACGCCGGACTGAAACATAGATTGACGAAATCTCATCCGTTGATCCGATGATCAACGGTTGATATTCCCAAAACCTGTGCGAGATTGCGAGAATTCCCTAGGATTTCTTTATTAGCTCGTTCTTTCGATCCGGTCAACCAAAATCCATGAAATTTTAGATCTAGATCAAATAAGTGAACATAAATAATAGGGATTCGGTCTTGTAGCTTGAAATGTACTATAGAGAAACTTATTTAAGCTTGTGTACTTAGCTCTAGGGTTTCAATTTTTCACCTCAATTTTGGACGGATTGAACCGTTTATGGATTTGTTGCACTTGTAGACTGTCCACGCTTCTATTTGTAGAAGACACCACGGTCAGAGGAGCTACGGATTGAGCTGGAGAAAGCCTGGATGTGGTTAGCCTTCGGTTTGGCCGGAAGCTCACCGGCGGCAGCCTCCAAACGTCGGATTCCGGCCTTGGGGATGTATAGGGATTGGTTAAAAGCCTAAAGGAGCAAATGAGCTCGGCTGGAGAGGCTGAGTATGGAGAGATAGAATAGGTGTTTGAATGACGGCTCAAAATAAAGTATTGCCCTATTCAAGCAGCCCTAGATCTATTGGACGGCTCTGATAGCTCTAGTAGCCTTCTAGGATGATGCCATGTGGCCTAGGGCAGTTATGAGCAGGTGGAAAGGACACTTGGAAGGACAATGAGGTGGAAAGCCTCTCTTGGTCCCCACTTGGGCATGTGAGTATTGCAAGCCATTTGATGTTGATCCAATGGCTTGGAATGAAGTTAAGAAAGTTCTGGAATGGCTCCAAATTGCTGGAGCTGACTTGGCATGGAAATGCCATGTCATTTGGGTATTTAAACCCTTAAAAGGGGGTTTGTTGACTATGTTGACCAGTCAACTGGTCAACAAAAGGTGAGGTGGCAAGGGGTAGAATATATTATATGCTAGAGTGCTGATTTGGTAGATTAGAACGGGTTTGATGTTCAAGTGTTGAGGTTTTGGATGCCTCTACACATATGAAAGGAGACATGACCCAGCCACCATGGGTTGACTTGGTCAAAACAATTATGGCTTGACTCAAAATAGGTTTAGGGATAATCAAGGTTTCAAATGGAATAAATCTAAAAACTTTATGACATTGATTTGATTATGTGTGGTGATTTGAACAAAATAGGTAAAGTTTGACCAGACTTGGGTTCAATTGACTGAGTCAGCTATTGGTTGGGTCAAATGTCCAATTTTGGGCTCAACAAGTTTGAAATATGGTTTTGAGTTTGTTGAATGTATTTTGAATGTTCAAGGAAATCAATTAGGTCAAAACACCCATTTGGGCCCTTATTGGGCCTCTTAGGTCAACTAGGTTGACTTGGTCAACCAGATTGACCCAAGGTCTGGAAATGGGTCCAACAAGTTTGGTTTGATATTTGAAACTTGCTGGAGGTGGTTGCATTCAATTTGGAGGTCGTTTGGTTTGAAATCACTATTTGAGCCTCATAGGGGTATTTTGGTCATTTTGGGCTCATGGCCACTAGGGGCTGAAATGAGTCCAGAAAAATTCAATTTATTGTTCAAAATATCAGGATTAAAGGTCTAGAAGTGAATAGAGGCTTTGGTGAAGGCTCTAAGGTCAGAAACTTCTATGTGATAGGTCCAGTGGCATAGGATGTAAATATTTGAAGGTTTTACAGCCTTTGGATTTTGATTTAGTTTCTAGGGTTAGAAACCTCAGAATGGGCTCAAATTTGGTGGGTTGCCTCCAGAGACATGTCCCATCAGTATGCAACTGACAGACTCTGAATCAGAAGTCATTTGATTGGTTTTTGATGTGTTTGAAAATTTGCTAAAAAAAGGCTTTTAGGATTATGCCTTTTAGCATGTGATTTTGGTTTGAAGTTCTAGGATCTGAGTAGATCCTATGGTCTGGATCTAGGAGAATCCTAGAGTTTAGATTGGTTTGGATCATGATTGATCTGGAGTCTAGATGGGTCTCTAGTGACCTCATACAAAAATGAGGTCAACACGTCCCTACCAGATCTAGAGGACGAGCTCTTAGAAGTGTGAGGTTGTTTGCTACTGCTTGCCATTTTTAAGATTTAGACTCAAGAAGGTTTAGAAATGAATAAGAAAGTGAATAAGAAACTTATCCAAGACACTTCTATTTAATGAAAAATGACCTATCATATAGTACAAAATATGGATTGTACATATGATTCTAAAATTGTATGGGATGAAAAACGTTTTATACATACAAATAGAAAAGGTCAAAACTGAAATGACTTTTTGTAAAATGACATTTTTGAGGCATCATTTTGTAAAGACTTTTTAATGAAACTATCATAGAGATGAACACCTATTCATCTGAGATGATCAAAATTTTAAAAATCATTTTATGATGGTTAAGTTCGTCCACACAAAAAATTGGTCTGCTAGCCATCAAGTAAAGAAATGATCCAATTATACCTCCAAATGTTTTTTTATCAGCAGATTTTCTCTTAGAGTCCTTATCTAATTGTACTAAGGAACTCATTGGTGTACTCATTGATTTAGCATTATCTATTTCATATTTCTTAAATATGTCATTAATATACTTTGAATGACTAAGAAAAGTTCATTCCTCATTTTTCTTTATGCTAAAACCAAGAAAATAACTCAAATCTCCTATCAAACACATTTCAAATTCATTACTCATTATTTTTGAAAAAGCATCATAAAGTTTTTAATATATTTGTATAATGAGTATATCATCTCCTATCCTTTAAAAAAAAAGAGTGGTGTCTACAATTCCTTTCATAAATGACATTTCTAATAGGAAAGTGCTTAACCTCTCATACCAAGCCCTAGGTGCCTATTTTAGTTTGTATAGTGCTTATGAAATTTAAAATTATCAAAACCTAGAGGATGCTCAGCATAAATATCTTTTTGTGTCACCCCATTAAGAAAGACACTCTTAATATCCATTTTATATAATTTAAAACCTTTAAAATAGGGAAAATCTAACAAAACTTTAATTACTTCAAGTCTAACTACAAGGGAAAAAGTTTCTTCAAAATTAATCCCTTTTATTTGATTATACTCCTTAGCCACCAATCTTGCCTTATTTCTAATCACAACACTGGAACTATTCATTTAATTTTTGAACACCCACTTAGTTCTAACAATTCTTTGATTCTTAGGCCTTTTAATTAATTACCAAACATCATCTCCAATAAATTGCTTAACTTCTTCCTACATGGCCAAAATTCAAAATTCATCTGAAAATGCTGGATTAATATTTGTGGGTTCAATCTTCATTATAAAGGCAAAATGATTCATTTCTTTGTTAAGTCAATGCCTAGTCCTAGCAACCTCACCAGGTTCACCTAAAATCAATTCCTTAGGGTGATTCTTAAAAAATTTCCATTCTCTTGGCAAAAGGTTTTCAGTTCTAACATTCTCTTCAAAATTTGACTATTCAATTCCTTGGGAGATATTTTAAATATGATCATCTTGCAACCTTGGCTCTTTCAAAATACCAGATTCATCAAAAATAACATCTATGGTCTCCTTAACTACCAAAGTTCTCTTGTTAAAAACTCTATAAGATTTACCAACACTAAAATATCTATGAAAAGTTCCTACATTAGATTTGGGATCAAATTTTCCTAAAGGAGTTTTGCAGTTATTGTGAATGAAGACTTTGCATCAAAAAATATACGAAAGTGAAAGATTATGTGTTCTTCCCTTAAGAAGTTCATAGGGGGTCTTATTTTAATTGGATCTAATATTCACCCCATTCAGAATATAATAAGCTGTATTAACCACTTCAACCCAAAAATATTTTAAATGTGAGTATTCTATAAACATAGCTCTAGCAGCTTCTATTAATATTATATTCTTTCTTTTGACAACCCCATTCTACTGAGGGGTTCTAGGTGCTAAAAAATTATGATCTATTTAAAATTCTGTATAAAAATCTTTATATTTTTTATTTTTAAATTCTCCTCCATCATCACTTTAAATTGATAAAATCTCACACCCTAATTTTCTATGGATCCAAGTGAAAAAACTTCTAAACTCATCAAATGATTCACTCTTTTGAAATAAAAGTTTTACCCAAGTTGATCTCAAAAAATCACTAACTATTACAAATCCAAAAACTTTTTCTCCTAGACTTATAATGTTAACTGGTCCAAAAAGATTCATATGTATGACTTCCAATGGCTTACTAGTTCTAAGATCCTTAATGGAGCGAAAGGAGGACTTACCTATTTTTCTAATTGACATGCATCACACAGGTGATCATTAATAAAGTCTAGTTTAGGTATTTCTCTAACCAAATCTTTCGAGGTAATCTTCCTAATATTTTTCATGCTTGCGTGACAAAATCTCCTATGCTATAACCATGATTCTTCAATAATTATTTTGAGACAAAAAGAATTAGAAGATTTAATAAAATTCAAATAAAGCATGTACATATTATTTACCCTATTTTCATGAAATACTTTTATTTCATTTTTGCTTATTATGCAGCTTGTGAGAAAAAAATTTACACTAGAACCTTTATTATATAGCTGAATAATAATCAACCAGTTATATTTTAAGCCTTCTACCAATAAAATATTTTCAATAAAAAACTTATATTTGTTGCCAATCATATATGTACCTACCACTTTCCTTATGGTATTATCTCCTAGTATAACCTTGCTTATATTCCTAGCTTCTAACGATATGAATTATATCGTATCTCTAATTATATGCTTCGAACATCTGCTATCTATGTACCAAATGCTCTCATGAGGTCTTGTATGAGAGAGATTCTATAAAATGATCATACATTAGATTTGGAAACCCAAATAAGTTTTGGGTTCTCCTCTTAGCAATAATAATTTAGATGAATATTTGATATGCTTTATTTTATTTATCTTAGGTCTCCACACTAAATGTGTTTTACTATGAATCATGCAAGTGTGAGAGATATGACCAAATATTTCATAAGAAAAGTATTTAACTCCGGTAAAAGAATTTGTTAATCTGCAATAATTATACTATCTTTTTCTAGGTTTTGAAATTTTAGGCTTTTGATCAGGATTGAAAAAATTTTTTGGTGTGGGGGTGTCTTGTTTTCCTCAAGTGCTTTCAGTTCAACTTTAAAATATGAATTAGCACTTTCTAGAATAATTTTATGAACTTTCTAATAGTGCTCTTGAAAATTCATTAGGGATGTTAAGCCCTTATGAACTAGCCCAAGGCAAACTAAGAGGAGGGGGGGGGGGTGAATTGATATTTTAAAAAAATTTCAATCAAAAACACCAACTTAAACCAAACCAAAATTCAACACAAAGAAAATGAAGTAAAAAAAATTAAATATGAAAAAAGTTGTAATAAATAACACAGAAATTTATAGTGGTTCAACCAACTTGACCTATGTCCACTCCCTGGAGCCTCTCCTTTGAGTATTGCACTAAACTCAATGACTCTGCTTTTGCTCCCACAGTAAGGTGGAGAAGCCCGTACAAATCTCGTTTCCACCGACACCGGTGAGGTAGAGAACCCAACTCTTTTTGCTTTCTCCTAAAGCAGGAAGATAACCCGACTCCTTTTACTTTCTCTTGAAGTAGGTAGAGATCCTCGATCAATTGGTGAATTAGTCCTCTCTCGAACCTCCAATGAACCAAGGATGATGAACAAAGAAGATGACTCAGATGATGCTTGCTTGCAGTAACCTTTGTGAAACACCTCACAAACTCCCCCTCACAAGCTCTTCTCTCTCTCCCCTTACTCCCTCTCTCCTCTTGGCTCTCTCAGGTCAAGACAGTAGCAAAAGATGCACTCTTGGGTAAAATAAGAGGTCTTATATAAAATACCTTTGTATTTACTCTTAATTACAACAAACTGGCATTATCATCTAGGACAATCGACCGATCATCTTGTACAATTAGTATAAATTCAGCTCAATCAGCCAAGACAATTTGGAGAGTCTGGATGATCAAAAGGTTAATTTGTTCATATCATCCAGGATGATATTATATCATCCTGTACGATTAGTTCAAGTCATCAAATATCATTCAAGATTTTTGGATGATGAAAAAGTAACTTGATCATCTAGGACAATCTCATGATCATCCGGGATGATTAGTATAAACATTATATATCCTTCAGAACATCACCCTGGATGAATGTCTGGATGATAAAAAATTGACTAGATCATCCAGGTCAATCACACGATTGTCCAGGATGATTAGTTCAAAACATCACATATCATCCAGAACATTGTCCTGAATGGAGCCAGGCTGATTATGGATCTTCTAGAAGGAACTAAGGTTTGTTAACTTATCATCTCGAATGATCCTGCAATCGTCCAGGATGATATGATCGAGCAATTAAATATTAATTACTTTCTTCAATTACCAGATTAATTAAGGTATAATTATACTGTATCATTTAGGATGATGTTTGGATAATATCAAAAAATAATACATGCCTAAATAGATCTGACAGCTGATTCTTTCTGATTTGAGCCTATCATCCAGGATAATGATAACTTTATCCAAGATAATTTACTTAATGATGGATGCCTTAACTAGGGTACCCTAATTAGGGTTTTTATTTTAACTTATCGTCCAAAATGATTTTTGAATCATTCCAAATGATGTGATCAAAAACGAAAAAACTCTAAAATATTAAGAATTATTCCCTTGAGTGTGTCTGTGCAAGGTTACTTTGCATCAGGACCCACACCGAAGTAATTGACTCAAGAAAAGGTAAAAGATTACAAACTGACTCAATCCTAGTCAACCCAATCTTGAGCTAGATTGAGTTGCACTCAACATTGTAGACCTGAAACATTAGTAGGCAAGGTAGTTGTAGAAAAGAAGAAGTATCATAAATATTTATATTATCAAAATTATATTTCCTAAAATCAGATTCGCAATAGCTCTCTATGATCAGATTCATCCATAAATATTTTAAAATCATTTTCAAGTTCAGTATGTGATGATTTAAATTGTTCATACTTTTTGTTCAAATCATCAAACTCATCCAATAGTTTCATGTGATTTCTGTCAATCAATGCGTGATCATTCCAAAGGATTTCATGATCTTTTTATAAATTTAAAAACTCTAAGTTCAACTTAGCATGAAACTTTTTTAGTTTCCTATAAGTAGGATAAATTTTCTTAAAAACTTCAAATAATGCATCATAGGTTAAGTCACATACCTGCTTTTGATCTGAATGATCAAGCTTGTTGACCATTAAACACATGTTTGTGACTTCCCCCTCTGCTTTTATTTCTGAGGAATCTAAAGCTGAGATCACACAGAATGCTCTTTGTAATCTCGTCTTGCCCTTCCTTATATTGCTTTTCTCTTCAGCCTTATCTTTGCTAGGATTAGCTTCAAGTTTTGGGCAATTAGATTTGATGTGTCCAAACATCCAGCATTCATAGAAAATTATATCATTAGAAGCTTTAGCATTTTTGTGAAACTTCCCATTATTCCACTACTAACATCTCCTTTGCTTCCTCTCAAGGATACTGTTGAATTGACTTGTCATTAAGGCAATATCATCTTCATCCTCAGGGTGAGATTGATCACTTTCTAGGTCATCCACTTTCTATGTAATAATTTTCTCCTTTTTCTTGTAACCTGTATCAATTTTTCTTTGAGTCACTCCTTGCTCGTAAGCAATTAGTGATCCAAGCAGTTTATTAATAGAATAAGAAGCTAAATCTTTTGATTCAATTATTACAGTTATCTTTGCATCATATGCAGTAGGCAAACAATGATGATTTTTTTTTAAATTTTTTGAATTCATTAATTCCCTACCAAATACATAGAAAGAAGTGACTATTTGTGTAAAATGAGTGTACATGTTAGTGATTGATTCATTTGGTTCCATGCAAAAACGTTTGTAAATGTGTAATAGAATGTTCAATATAGATTATTTCACCTCATTAATTCCTTCATAAGTGAAACAAAGTCTATCTCAAATTTCTTTTCCAATTATATATATTGAGACATGCATATAGTCTATAAACTTATGTGTATAGAAAAAGCTATTTAAATATTTAACATTCAACTGGGCTAATTCTTTTTCATATACAATCTAATTAGTAAATGTTATTTTAGTTATAATGTCATCTATAAATCTAGTTCATATAGTGTAGCCTTCCTATACTAAAATTCACATGTGATTGTCAAGCGATTGAGGAAGTAGACACATATTTTTTAAAAATCAAAAGTGATGTTATCAAACAGTATTGGTCTAGTGATAGAATATCCTTCTGATGTATTACGGTTTCAAAAGTATCTATGATCATTTTCAAAAAGTTATCTAAACCTTAATTTTCAAAAATAGGCTCTAATACCACTGGAAAGTCTAAATAGGTTATTAGACCTATTAAATTTGTCTTAAGGCTAACCAAGAGGGGGTGAATTAGTAATTTTAAAAATATCTTAGAAATTTTAGAAAACTGATTTAAGTTTTAAGCACAATAAACTTTTTTTTCAAAATAAAATTTTCAACTATAAGTAGTAAATTATAGAAAATAAAAATAGTAAACAGTAAAGACAAAGAACACCAAATTTTATAATGGTTCAATCTAACAAGACCCATGTCCACTCCCTAAAGACTACCTCCTCAGGTATTCCACTATACAAAAGTGACTCTACTTTTACTTCCATAATAAGGTAGAGAAGCCCTTATAATTACCTCTCTTCCACCAATCCCCAGTGTAGCAGAGTTCCATCATCCTCTCTCACCCTCCTGATGATAACAGAGAACCAACGTCCTTTCACATTCTCTTGATGTCAGCAGAGTACCATCCTCCTCTCACACCCTCTTGGTGTTGTCAAAGTACCATCATCCTTTCACCCCGTCCGGGAATCGGTAGAGTACCATCCACCTTTAAAAATCTTCTTTTAAGAGCCATCAAGAAAGTAGGGAAGAACTTTGAAGAATAGGTAAGAAATCCCCACCATTGGGCAATATTATAAATCCTCTCACAAATCCCTCTTAAGAGATCTCTCACTCTCTAATCCCAAGTCACTCTTCCAAACACTCTCCAAGTGCACTCTCAGAAGAAATTCCTAGTAGGAGTTCTTGGGCAATCAGTTTTTAGGACCTTATGTAGAAAGGACAAGAAAAATCACCCAAAAAACTAATAAAGTTCAATTTGATCATCTTGAATTGTATAATATGATCTTACTTCATACATACGAACAATTCAAAAATCCTTGTATGAACCTATTTTCGTACTCTTTTAGTCATATGCATGAATTGACAACATATTGTACGAACAATTCAAAAATGAACAAGTTTGTTTGGAACGATTCTATACGAATGAATTTTTTACTCTAGTTAGCATACTGTATGAAATTAATTTCATACAGTACGATCAATTTGACCAAATTATGCTTCATTTGGTATGAAAATGGATGAGTCCATTTTGTACTATGGATGTCATCTGTATGTACCCAATTTCATACAGTATAAATAGTTCAAAAAATTTACCTATTCATATGAATGAACTGGTACACACCCATTTCATACATTAGATATCATTTGTAAGAAACTTATTTTATACATTATGATCAATTAAAAAAATGGTGAATTTGTTTGGGACGAACTAGTACATAGCCAATTCATACTCTGGATATTGTCTGTATGAATATAACTTCGATAATATAAATAGTTAAATCAAAAATTTCTTAGGCATGATTTGATTAATTATTTTTTGGTGGAATACTCAGGTCAAATCACCCCATATGACTATATAATTATATAGTACAATCAATTTAAAAAATATAAGTTTTGACTCTCCCTAGTATGTTTGTGCAAGGTTATCCAATTACAATGACACTCTCTCAGACTCAAGAAAATAGAAAAAGTATAAACTTCAATTATAATAAACTTTAATCTAATATGTCTTGAAGTGATCAATTGTCTGGAGTATAATTTTCCTGAAACATTAGTACACACAAACAACATAAACAAAATTTTCTAATATATGTTAGGAGAAATAGTAATCAACATAATAAGATTTTGGTATCATCAAAAACTCATATGATATAAAAAACATAGTTTTGAAAACTATGTTGTAACAATATGAACCTTATTTTGTACTGTACGATCGTGCCAATTTCTTTAAATTAATAGGCATTCTTTTAGTTTTCTTCACCAATCTCTTTTAATCTCAAATCACTTGTGTTCAAAACTCTCCCAGTGGTAAGCAGTAGCAAGTGAGCTAGAACCTCCAAAAGATCTTCCTCTCATTCTAGTCAACTAGACAACAACTTCCATTTTAAAGAGAATGAAGAAGCTTATAAATATTTCTTTGAGGCCAAAATGACTCCATCTCATATGTTTATCTAAAGAGACATCAACTTTTCTATAATGCTTCTTTTTGATTCTACCAAATTTTTTTTCATCCTCACCTTAATCTATGCATTCCATCGTGATACTATTCACTATTTCCATGCTAATCTGAGACTGAGAGAGAACAAAACTATATTTTACTTACATGTTTTTTAAATAGAGGGTTGAGATTACTAAGAAAGATTTAGGGACTTTCTTATACCTTATAATTGAAGGGGTAAGGGCGCACACTATGACTTTAAGGTTTGATTTCGACTAGTTCATAAAAAATCAAACTCTTAAAGGTGTTGCTTTAGTCAATCACTTATCCTGTGTATGCACCTTGAATCAAAATGCTAAGTTCATCCAGCATGTTTTACGAACATCCATTATATCTAAAGCTGGTGATTGAATCAACCAAACTATGCTTTTTACAGTCACATATTTTATTATCTCAAACACTCTAATAGATGAAACCTAATTTATTATAGATTATACCTATAAACTTACTGATATTAGACTTCCTAATAATAGAAGAAAGAAGAATGTGACTTACTTTAGGACATGTGGTCTTTTATATTCTTTAAAAGATGTATAATTTGATTTATCCCGATCCACCTACAAATCTTTCAATAAATTTCACTGATGCATCCTTTAGTTCTCTTTTCAATTGGGACAAAGTAGATGAGGGAGAATAATTTGATGATGGAGGACTTGCACCAGCACTTGCTCCTGCACCTTCACCTGCTCTTGGACCTAAGCATCATTTATATCAAGAAATGGTCTAGCAATTTAATCAACTTCAGTCTCATTTTTACTAAAGATTTAATCATATTGAAACTAGCCTATACTAGCAGGATGTCATGTATAATGAAGATATGGGCTGGGTCAAAGGATAGTTTGACTCTCTAAACACTTAAGTAGCTACAATCAACAGCTACTTTTCTATATTCATTTCTCCTCAACCACCTCCAGATTGAGATCCTCCAAAATTTTAGTTTTCATTTTATGTTGTAGTTTATGTATGTTTTCTTTCATTATGTATTTATGTGATGGCTTTGTGACGTTCATTTTTTTATGTATTGGTTGTATTTAGTTCATATTTTTAATTACATGGTTCTCTTGCATTGTTTTTAATTCTCTTAATTTGTACTTAAATTTTTATTGTTCAAATTACTAATGTTAATCTAAAAGAAAAAAATTTAAAATATTTTGCACTATATTTTAGTTTCCTAGCAAAATTATTTTTCTCTTCCAGTACTTTAAATAAATTTTTAAAGTAGATTTTGATAATAAGATATTTTTAGTATTCTAATCGATATGCATCTTACTGTTATAATTATTACAAAATTAGTGACTTATGTTTCTTTTATTTTCTTATTCAATATGTTGATTATATACTTGTCAATACGATTTTATTTTGTGGATTATTCTTATTTATACGAGAAAAGTTTTTCTTTTATTTGGAAGATAACCACACAAGATAAGATTTACTAAATTAGATTATGGAAAGAATGAAATATCAAAAGATGCATAAAGTGTGCCAAATTTAAAAAGAGGCACAAAATGAGCCCAATATGAAAAGATGTGTAATGTCTCCAAATTTAAAAAGAGATACAAAATGAGCCCAAAATAAAATGATGTGCAATGTTTGCCACTAAAATATTTCTTATTGATAAATAGGCATAAAATGAGCCCACACTACATTTAGTTCTTTCCTCTACTTTAATTCTTTGAAAAGTCCTTGTATTAAATGAGAATTTCAATTATTATATTTGAAACTATAAGATTTCTATTTAATTAATTTTGCAATGATTATTCTATTTTCTATTTCTTCTTTCTAGAGTGAACATTAAACCTGTTCAACTTTTTTATCTAAATTATTCTTTGATTTAAAATTTGAGTCTTTCTTTTTCCAATTAGGACTTTAATGTTGTCTGTACAAATATTTTAAAATTCTTTTCTTTATCATCTAATAGATTTATTTATAACAACTTGTTTTTTTAGAAGATTATTTTTTTCTGATGACAAAATAGGGAGAGGTTATTATTTATATTTTGGTTTGAGTTATTATTTGTATTCTAATATTTTGTTTGAAGTCTTTTGATTTTGTGTTTTGATTTGTTGGAAATTGTTTTTATTTTAGGTTTGTTTATAATTCATGTTCTCAAGTGGAGGTTATTTATGGATTTTTGTTTCCTTATATTTTCTTGGGTTTTCATGTGTTTTGTGTACTTAGTTTTTCTATTTATTTAAAATACTATAATTAAAAAAAATGGAATAAAATTTTATGATGCTCATGCATTTTATTTTTAACTTCATTGATGGGGAGTTTAGAATAAATAAATTTTATTTGTAGTTTAAATAATAATTATTTTTGTCATCATAAAAAAGATGGAGATTATTGCAACTCAAGAATCTAGCTTAAAAATATGTTTTTTGATGATAGAAAAATATTATTGTTCTATTAATTTTATCATTTCTCCTAGCATATATAAGTCATTTTCTATTTGTTGTTTGTGTGTACTAACATTTTAGGAAAATCATGCTTCAGAGTGTTGAAGACTTCAAGAGAGTAGATTAGTATTTCCTGTAATGAAGTTGGTAATTTTTTTTCTTGAGTTTTAGAGAGTGTGATTGTAATTGGGTAACTGTACACACATATACTAGGGGAGGGAATCAAAATTTAAACTTTAAAAACTAATTGTGAATTATAATTTACAAATGTACTGGATGATTTGTTTTATTTTTTTCCTATAAAAGATAGTTAATCAAACCATGTCTTATATTTTTGTACTGTTCATACTATACGATGTCAATTCCTACATATGACTAACATAGTAGAAAATTAGGTCATACTAGTTTATCCCAAGAGAATTAATTTATTTTTGTGTTGGGCCTACTGTACTATGTCAGTTTATACACCCGACTACCCGAGTATGAAATCAAGTGCGTACTAGTTCATCCCAAATGAATTAATTTATTTTGTATTATTCATATTATATGATGTCAATCCATACATATGACTAACTGAGTATGAGATGGGCTCATCCTTGTTCATACCAAACAAAATATGATTTATATAAACTATTTGTACTATACGATGCTAGTTCATACAAACGACTGATAGAGTATGAAATAAGATTCATACACGACTGTACTAAAAGAATATGTTCAGTTTTGAACTATTCATACTGTACGATGTCAGTTCATATAGATGACTGATAGAGTACGAAATAAGGTTTATATATGATCTCACATGGATTTTTGAACTGCTCGTATAAACGATCCTCTATTGTACTATTTGATTTTAATTCAGTTCCCTTGTAATCTTCAAATTTTTGGATATTTTTTCTTGTATTTTCTATATAAGAGTCTTAAAAATTGGAACTCAATACCTTTTCTATGAATTTCTCTTAAGAATAATCATTGAGTGTGAGTGTTTGGGAGAGATTATGAGGGTGAAGTATGAGAGATCAAGTGAGGGAGAGTTGTGAGGGATTCACAAGGTTTTCAAAAGTGAGGATATCTTTTTCTTCTTCAAATTTATGCCCATTTCCTCTAGAGGATTTTGACAGAAAATCTTCAATATTGTGTCACAGTTCTGCCATCACCTGGAGAGTGAAAGAGGATAAAGGTTCTCCACCATCACCACAAGAGTGAGAAAAGACTTCAGTACTCTGCCACACTGGGATGGTGAAAGAAAATTTGTAAGGGCTTCTCCACCTTGTTGTGGGGGTAAAAAGATAGTCACTTTTATTTGGTGCAATACATGAAGTAGTCTTCAGAGAGTGGATGTTATGACTCGAGCTCATGAGTTTTATGTTTTTGATAATAACAAATATCTTTATATCTCATAGTATTTTTTATTCTATATTTGTTTATGTGTATACTAATTTTAATATTTAGAAATAACATGCAACATCAAGCAAAGAATCAGAGCTCAAGATTTGGTTGAATAATGATATATTGTAAAGAGTTTGTAATATTCATTGATGTAATTTTTATTTCTTGAGTCAAGTCCTATAAGGAAGTATGCTTGCTTAGTGACCATGCACACACACTCAAGAGCGTGAGATCTAATTAAATCCTGAAGATCATGTTTTGAACTAATTGTACTGGACAATTTTGGATCGTCCATGATGATCCTTTATGATCTTGGAAATTGTCGCCATTGATAATTTAGGCAAGATTTTAAGAATTAATTTTTGTTCTGATCATCCTGGATGATCTAAATCATCCTAGACGATTAATACAAATCATGCCTAAATTGATCATGTGATTAGGGGATTAATTACGGTTAAATTTTTCAATCTGATCATCCTGGATAATATGTATATTGTACAGGATGATGTTTGTCGACATACTTGATTTTTCTAAATCATCTAAGACGAAATACCATAATTTTCTTCTAATCATCCCAGACGATCAACAATATTATCTTGGTCGATCTATATAATTTTGCACTAATCATCCTGGACTATCCTAATATCATCCGGGACTATCAAGTCAAATTCTAGAGATCATTTTGGATGATCCTGCGATCGTCCAAGATAATTTTTGGCATTAGAATTGAGTTTTTAGGGTTTTCTGAAGCCCCTTTTTTTAGCACATCATACAGGATGGTCCTGAGATCATTTTGGATAATTTTTGCTACCAAGATTAATTTTTTAGGTTTTTTAAAGCCCTCTATTTAAGCTTTGTCAAAACACTTGATATGTGTCCTTGGCAGCCATTGAGGCTTTATTCTTATAGAGAAAACTTGAAGAGAGAAATTGAAAGGGTTAAAAGAAAGGATGGAGTTTGAGAGAGGGAGAAGATCCTTGGAGGGGATTTCAAGGGAGTGTGGAGAGGTTTTCACATGGTCGCTCTAGCAAGCTTGCACATTAGTACCATCTAATTCAAGATTCATCTTGAGAGAAGTTTTGGGAAGAAGAAGATCTCTTTAGTGTTAGAGGACCCGGCTACTCAGCTGCATTGGGGAAGGTGGAAGTGATTTTGTAAGGGCTTTTTTGCTTAGCTGTGGGGGCTAAAGGAGAGTCACTAAAGGTTTAGTGCAATACTTAGAGGGTGCCTCTGAGGAGTGGACGTAGGTCAAGTTGGACCGAACCACTATAAATCTGGTGTGTTCTTTTTTTTATTATTTTTATAGTTTATTTTTATTATGATTAACTGCTTCGGTGAAATCTCTGAATAATCTTTTTATTATTAATTTATTTTTTTTCGCTGCTAGATATAAATTTTTTTTTCTTTTTGTTAAAGAAGTTTTAAATATCTAATTCACCCCCCTCTTAGTTAGCTTTAGAACTAGTTCATAAGGACTTAACATCCATGACAAACATTCAAGTGGTTTCAAAGCGTGATTCATAAAATTAAGTTTGAAAACTTTTTGAATTTTGATTAATGGCTATTTTTTGCAGTCATAATATTGCGGAAAGTTATTCAATCATCAGACTACCTTTATTTAAAAATATTACTTTTGATTTTTAGAAAATTTGTATGTCTACATTCTTGTAATCAATTAATTAATGAATATGGCATATGATTCTAACTGGTTATTCTATACCATCATGTATTTTAGATGGAATTAAAATTAAAATTCTTTTTAATCAATAGAATAGGAAAGAACAAATCAATGCTCAATTGAATGCTAAATCTTTAAACTATTTTTTTTATGCTTTAAATTCTGAAGATTGTATGTTAGTATCCACGTACACTATTAAAAATTTAGGATAAATTACACACTATATACGAAGGCAATAGTGAGATCAAACAATCTAGGTTGAACTTTTTAATGCATGATTATGAACAATTTTACATGAAATCTTATGAGAAGATCTTTGACATGTATTATAGGTTTAGTAAAATTATGACATCATTACATGCTTTAGGTAAAGGATTTTTAAACTTTAAAAAAATTAATAAAAATATATGTTATCAACTTGATAAGTTTGATGCCATAGTTATTACTATTTGTAAATTAAAAAATTTAATTGAATATTCTACTGATAATTTGATTGGCTCACTCATTGCCAACAAGCAAAGTTTGGGTCAAAAACTTTTGGATGTAGGTGAAATGATAATGCTAAAAGCTGAAGACACAGAAAAAAGTGGCTTAGTTGGTGACAAAAGTGATGACTTAATAAGAAAATTGGAAAGCCCACTAAAGCATAAGCATAAGCATCAACAAAAGTAAAATAAATGTAAAAATGGTAAGAATGTTAAGATTTCTTCTGATATTATTTATTTTGGATGTAGGAAACCTGGATATAAGAAAAATTAGTTCCCTAATTTGAGAACTCTTCTTGCAAAAGAAAAGGGTAAAGCTAAGCAAAATATAAAAAAGGCAAATAATGAAAAGAAAAAAATCTCCTAGGCAGACCTAGCTTCTGAATAATCAGATCAGGAGCAACATGATGTTTAAACTCTTATTTGTGTATTTATTTATGTGTATATGCATGTTTTTATTTGTTGTATTTTTATTTATTTTCTATGTTTTCTTTGGGTTCATTTTTTTTCTTTCCTTTTTGTTTAAAATTTAAAATTTGCCTTTACTTTTATTTTTGTGAAGTTTTCTCTGATCAACACACACATATCACTTTTTTTTCAATACAATTTAGAAAATCAAATTAGTTTTTAAAAATGAAAAACCTACCTCCTATTTTTCTTGAATTCTTATATAAGTTGTGGTTGACTTCTCCAAAAATAGTAAGGGGAAGAAAACTCATGATTTTGTCTCTTTCTCTTTTCTTAAAGAGATTATTTTACTTTTGATTCAAAATTTTTATTATATTATAAATTGAATTTTAAAATTAAACTTTTTCATTTACATACATTTTGTCTATCTCATAGGAATTTTTTGCAAGTTGTTGAATCCACCTCATAATTTTCTTAATCAAGTAGTTCATTTTTATCAATATAATGGGTTTGCTTTAGTTTTTAAAATTACAGAATGGTAACATATTTGATTAAAAAAAAGTGGCCAATGATGCTAAATCAAAAGATGCATAATGACATCAAATCGAAAAAGAAACACAAAGTGTATCAAAATTAAAAGATGTATAAAGTGCACCAAAAAACTAATAAGAGGCATAAAATGAGCCCACAAAAGGTAAGCTTACCATTCGTGTAATTCTTAAGTCTTAAAAAAACCCTTTTTTCTATTGATATCTTTGATACTTGAGTTTGAAAATCATGATTTTTGATTCACCAATTTTTGTTTTAATCTTCTATTAGATATACTTTATGAAATGAGTTTTGAAAAGATTATTATTTCTTTTTCTAATTTATTTCCTAATTTAGATATTGGATTAAAAAGTTGTTGACCCTTTAAAAGAACTTGAGCTTGGATTAACAATTTTTGAATTTCTAACCTTTTCGATTTGGCGTTGTCAATGCATTCCTTACTTAGTATTTGAATAAAATTAAGAAATAACTTTCTCATTTCAAAAATATTTAATTTTTTTTCTTCACCAGATTAGGGATCATTTTTTTATTATTCTAATTATTTGAGCCCCTCATCTTTTTGATAATGTCAAAAGCAGAGAATGTACTGTATCTATTTTTTTATGTAATCTTTTATTTTTTAAAAAAAAAAAAAAAAATTGTTTTCTCGTAATTTTAAACTTTTATTCTAGTGAGGGGGAGTTTAGGGGAAAATACTTTTAGTTTGTAACTTCACCAGTAATGTTTGTCATCATCAAAATAGGGGAGATTATTATGACTCGAGCTCATAAGTTCTATATTTTAATAATAACAAACATCTTTATATCTCATAGTATTTTTTATTTATATTTGTTTGTGTGTATACTAACATTTCAGGAATACCATGCAACATCAAACATAGAATTAGTGCTTAAGATTTGGTAAAATAATGTTATATTATAAATGGTCTATAATATTCATTGATGTAATTTTGATTTATTGAGTTAAGTCTTATAAGGGAGTATGCGTTCTTGGTGACCATGCACAAACACACTTAAGAGAGTGAGATCTAGTCAAATCCAGAAGATCAAGTTTTGAACTAATCGTACTGGACGATTTTGGATCATCCAGGATGATCCTTTATGATCTTGAAAAATAGCCGCCAATAATGATTTAGGAAAGATTTTAAGATTTAATTTTTTTTCTAATCATCCCAAAAAATCTAATTCATTTTGGATGATCAATATAAATCATGCCTAAATTGATCATGTGATTAGGGGATTAATTATGATTAAATTTTTCAATCTGATCATCCTAGGTGATTTGTATATCATATAGGACGAAGTTTGCCGACATAATTAATTTTCATAAATCATCGAAGATGAAATATCATTTTTTTTTCTTCTAATAGTTTCGGACGATCCATAATATCGTCCTGGACGATCTGTATAAATTTGTACTGATTGCCCTCAACTATCCTAATATTGTCCGGGACTATCAGATCAAATTCTACACATCATTCATGACAGTTCTGCGATCGTCCAGAATGATTTTTGGCACTAGAATTTAGTTTTTAGGATTTTTTGAAGCCCCTTTTTAAGCACATCGTATGGGACGATCTTGAGATCATCCTGGACAATTTTTGTTGCCAAAATTAATTTTTAGGGTTTTTTAAAGCCCTATACTTAAGCTTTGTCAAAGCACTTAATATGTGTCTTTGGTAGCCATTGAGGCTTCGTTCTTCTAGAGAAAACTTAAAGAGAGAACTTAAAAGGGAGAGAGGAAATGGTGGAGTTTGAGAGAGAGAGAAGATCCTTTGAGGGGGTTTCAAGGGAGTGTGGAGGGGGTTTCACACGGTCGCTCTGGCAAGCTCGCACCTTAATACCATCGGATTTAAGGTTCATCTTGAGAGAAGTTTTGGGAAGAAGAAGATATCTTTGGTGTCGGAGGACCCGGTTACTCCCCGCACCGGGGAAGGTGGAAGTGATTTTGTAAGGGCTTCTCCACCTAGCTGTGGGGGCTAAAGGAGAGTCACTAAAGGTTTAGTGCAATACTCGGAGGGTGGCTCCGATGAGTGGACGTAGGTCAAGTTGGACTGAAATACTATAAATTTGGTGTGTTCTTTCATTTATTATATTCGCACTTTATTTTTATTACGATTAACTGCTTAGATGAAATCTCTGATTAATCTTTTTATTATTGATTTATTTTATTTCCGCTACAAGATATAAAATAATTTTTCTTTTTGTTAAAGAAGTCTTAAATATCCAATTTACCTCCTCTTTTGGTTAGCCCCGGGACTAGTTCATAAGGGCTTAACATCGCTGATGAACTTTCAGTGGACATAGGTCTAGTTTGGAAAGCCACTATAATTTTGGTGTTTTTTTTTTTACTTTATCTTTTAATAATTTTGTTTTTTCTGCGTTTTAAAATTTTTTTGTTGAAAAATTTAATGTGATAATAATTTTATTACACAACTGCATTTTTCAAGATTATTGTTTAAACATTCTAAAAATGGTTTTTGAAAAGATATGAAATTTTTAAAATAAACAATTCATCCTCCTCTTAATTAGCCTTGGGACAGTTCAATAAGATCTAACAACCTACTCGAACTTTTAGGGTAAAACCCTAGTAGAGCGCTTGATAGGTTGTCGGTGTTTGTTTGATGCTATTGTTCATGTATGAGTAGTAATTTAATTGAGAACGTCCAAGTTTATAGGAGAGATTTTGGAGGTTTTTGGCTGCTTTTGTTGAAGATGGTAGAGGGTGGCCGGTCATCCTTGGATGACCGGAACACCTTCTCCTTATTATCTACTAAGAGAGTTGCTATTTGCACGTTTTACCTTCATGCAACTTGTATAGTTTTGATAATTCCAAATATTATTGTTTTAAGTTTTTATTTTCTCCTAACACTTTTTGGAAGAATTATCTTTGCTCTTGTGTGGACTAACATTTCAGGATGATCAAACTCTAGACTAATGAAGACTTCAAATCAAATTCAGCATGAGATAGTTTGTAAATTAAAGTTTGTAATTTTTATTGTAATTGAGTTTGAAAAAATATGATTGTAATTGAATAGCTTAGCACACACACACTTGGGAAGATCTTTAAAAATCACACTGATCGTACGGGATGAACCATGTTCATACGGGATGATCAAGTCAGTTAATCCCCTCAGAAGAGCAATGGAACGAATAGGAAGTGAGAAAATTTTTCTAGGTTTTGATCGTCCAGACGAATTTCTCAATTCATCCCGGGACGATCTGCTCTGGATTCTCACTTTATGCTGATAGTCCAAATGATTCATCCTCTTCGTCCCAAAATGAAACCCTCTGGAAAATTTTTGTCTAGACAAATTCTTATATTCGTTCCATGATGAAACTCTCTAGAAAAATTTTTGTCAAGATGAAATCCTATATTCGTCCCAGGATGAAACTCTCTAGAAAATTTTCATCCAGATGAAATCCTATATTTGTTCCAAGATGAAACTCTCTGGAAAATTTTCGTCAAGATGAAATGCTATATTTATTCTAGAATGAAACTCTTTGGAAAATTTTCATCCAGACGAACTCATATTCATCCCAAGATGACTTGTTATGTCTCTTAAAATTTTGAGAACGTCCTGCAGTTCATCCAAACCAACCCATGATATAACTGTTCGAACCGGACAAACTTAGTTTGTACGGGATGATGATCGGGTATGAAGTTAGTTCGTACCAATACACATTATACTCGTATGCAACTAATTTAGGTATATTCGTACAGGATGATCTGACCATCGTACTAGATGATATGACCATCGTACTGGACGATCCACTATGTACATACTTGAAAATCAGCAATTTTTGAACTATTTTTTGTGTCTCTCCTATATAAAGTGCAATTAAAACTGCCTCTTAATATTTTTGCCTATTGATCTTCGTGTTAACTAAAGGGAGAATGAAGAAGAGAGTGTGAGAGAGTGTTTGAAGGAGGATTCTTACTATTGGAGCATGAAGGATTCACTTGATACTTAAAGGTAAGAATCTCCACTTGTGATTTATGATTACTTCACTCTTTTCTCTCGTCCTTCTAGATTTCTTGTGAGAATATCTATCAAGGAGATCCAGATCTCTGCTAACACTTGGAGAGTGTGAACAGCCAAAGGGTTCTCTACCGTTACTTGGAGAGTGTGAACAACCGAAGGGTTCTCTGCCTACACATGGAGAGTGTGAACTGTTGCAAATCTATTTTTTCATGGCTTATGTTTTGATGATTGACAAACACTACTTCTCTTGGACTACTTGTTGCTTCTAACTTTTCAGGAATCGAAGACCGGACGATCATGAAGAAGCCAAGTTCATAATTGCGTAGGTTTAGGGTTGAGTCAGTCTGTACTTTTGTTTTCCTCTTTTTGAGTATACTTGTAATGGTCAAAGAGACTGATGCTAAGTAACCCTACACACACACACACTTGAGAGACTTAGAATTTCTGTTTTTGCCCACATCGGCCCGGCCGATATTTATATCGTCCGGGACGATCAGCTTAAAACAGAAAGTCTAATTAAGGATTCTTAATTAAGGCAGCCGACATTAACATATCGGCCTGGCCGATACGTGTATCGGCCAGGACAATAAGCTCAAAACAGAAAGAAGTAGCCGCCTTAGACAGTTAAGGTATACTGTATTTTTAAATTATCGGCCAGGACGATCCCCGTATCGGCCTGGACGAAATTACCAAATTATGCCTTAATTGATCAGGAAATCAAGGGAGTAATTAAGGATGATTGATACGATCATATCGTCCTGGACGATCGCAGGATCGGCCAGGATAATACATTCAAAATCCTTGAGTTGCTTCAGGACGATAAATATAGGCCAGGTCATAAACAGGGCGATGCTCAGAATGATTTGCGTCTGATTTGAACTAATCGTCCAGGACGATTGTATGATCGGCCTGGACGATCAAGCCAAATTTCAATCGTCCAGGACTGTTCCCAGGGCGATGCTCTGGCCGATCTTCTCTGATTTGTACTGATCGGCCAGGACGATGTCCAGATCGGCTGGGATGATAAAGTCAGCTACTTACAATTAATGAGCTCCTTGAGAGCTCTTCTATTTAAGATCTCTTGTTCAAATGTTTTAGATGACCTTTTGCTGCTGCCTTGACCTGAGAAGACCTTGAGGAGAGAAAGAAAGAGAGGGAGAGAGAGAGGATCTTGTGAGGGGGAGCTTGTGAGGGGGATTCACAAGGGTTGCTTCAAGGATCGCTCTACTTGTCTTTCGTCTGGAGTTTCTCATCCGTGGAAGGGTCGGTAGAGGTAAGGAGTTTGCTTTTGGTTGTGGTTCTCTGCCAGCTTCAGGAGGAAACAAAAGGAGGTAGGTTCTCTGCCTTGCCGGGGTGGCAAAAAGGAGGTTCTTGTAAGGGCTTCTCCGCCTAGCCGTAGGGGCTAAAGGAGAGTCACGTTTTGTAGTGCAATACTTGGAGGGTGCCTCCAAGGAGTGAACGTAGGTCGAGTCGACCGAACCACTATAAATCTTATTTTCTTATTTTTGCTTCCGCACTTTTTAATTCCGCATTAATTTCTTGTGGTGTGATTTGGTTTGTATTTTTATTTCTTTGTCTTAAAAGTTTTTTTTAAATAACAATTCACCCCCCCCCCTCTTGGTTAGCTTGGGACTAAGTTCATAGAGCTTAACATCCCGAACGAACTTTCAAGTGGTATCAGAGCGGGATTCGAAAATTTAAGTTTGAAAACTTTTTGAATTTGATCCATGGCTAACATTGGAATCGTAACACTACGGAAGGGTATTCCATTACCCGACCTCCCCTGTTCGATAACCTACCTTTTGATTTTTGGAAAACCCGCATGTCAACGTTTTTACAATCTACTGATTATCGCATGTGGATGCTTATTCAAGAAGGTTATTCTCCACCTTCTCGTGAAATTAATGGAATTAAAACTGAAGTTGCTTTTACTGAATGGACTTTCGATGAACGTTATTTGGCTCAATTAAATGCAAAGTGTTTGAACTGTTTTTTCTGTGCTTTGAAATCTGAGGATTACATGCGAGTTTCAACTTGCAAAACTGGTAAAGAGATTTGAGATAAATTATGCATCACCTATGAAGGTACTAATGAAGTTAAGCAATCCCGTTTAAACATTCTCTTGCATGACTACGAACTTTTTCGTATGAAACCTCATGAATTGATTTCTGACATGTACACTAGGTTTACTCAGATTGTTACTTCATTGCATGCACTAGGAAAAGAGCTTTCAAATTATGAAAAAGTTAACAAGATTTTAATATGCTTGCCTTCGTCTTATGATGCAAAAATTACTGTCATTACTGAATCCAAAGATTTGAACACCTATTCTATTGATAACTTACTTGGCTCACTCATTGCTTACGAGCAAGGGGTGAATCAAAGAAGTCTTGATGCATGTGAGAAGAAAAAGGAGAAAACAATCGCACTAAAGGCGCATAAATCGGATTCTGAATCTTTCGGATCTGAAAGCGATGATGTTGCCTTCATCACAAGGCAATTCAAAAGCTTTCTAAGAAAGAAACAAAAGCATCATCAAAGTTGGAGGAAAGGTAAGGATCACAAATATGTTAAGGGATCTTCTGATGTTGTTTGTTTTGAATGCAGGAAACCTGGACATGTGAAAGCCGATTGCCCTACACTTCAAAATCATTCAAGCAAAGAAAAGGAAAAAGGTGAGGAGAAAGCCAAGTCAAGGAAGGACAAGAAGAAAATCCAAAGAGGTTTTTTGGCAGAATCTGGTACTGATTCCTCTGAGACTGAACCAGAGGAAGAGACTACAAATTTGTGTTTCATGGGAGAAAATCAAAGTGATGAGGAAGAGGTATGTAAACCAACCTATGATGAATTGTTTGAAATTTGTGAAAAAATCCATGCATCATACAAAAAACTTAAGAAGACTCATGCTAGTCTAAAATTAGAACATTCAAATCTATAAAAAGAGCATGAAGTTTTTCTCAAAGATCATGCAACAATTGATTCTAATCACATGGCTCTTCTTGATGAATTTGATGAGTTGAACAAAAAGCATTTGGAATTAGTTGATGAATATAATGCATTAAAAGTTTCACACACCTCACTTAAGGTTGATCTTAAGAAATCTAAAGAGATTGAGAAAAATTTGAGGATTGAGATTGATGCATTAAAAAGAACAAATTTGAGGATTCAAAATGATTTGAAAACATGTAAGAAAGCTAGGATGACACCAACTACTAATCAAAAGTCAGAACCTAGGAAGAGGCATTTTTATCCTAACCATTTAAGAAAACCTTTTCCTGGAGTTCAATGTTTTTCTTGTGGTATGCTAGGACACATCTCACACACTTGCACATTTTATCGTAGTACACAATGGGTGTGGAGACCAAAATTAAATAATGCACAGCATGGCACACAAGCATCACCTTCTACTTTTCATAAGATGGATCCCAAACCTGTTTGGGTTCCTAAATCTGACTGTTGTTGAGTTTTGCAGGTGTGCTCTCACCAAAGACCTCGTGGGAGCATAGGATAACTGGACATAAGGAGTCTTGCAGCTCAAAATTGCTTAAACTCGCTGCTTTATCACTTGCTTGAAATTTTTAGTTTTTTTTGTGTCTTTTATTTATTTTTTTTTAAGTTTTTGTGCTCTCTTTGTGTTGATTTTAGTTTGCTTTATTTTCATTTGTTTTGTTTTGGTTTTGTTTTGTCTACACGTTGCTCTTTAAATATGGCCTTCCATATGATTAATCCTTTCAAGCTTTTAGATTTTGGAGTTTTTGGAGATAGAGTTTAGCTTTTCAAAATTGGTTAAAGGGAGTTTACTGTTGATGTTTTCCCTACTTCTGACTTTATTTAGTGATATGATTTTCTTCTCTAAAATAAAAGTCTAAACTCGGTTTAACCAATGGCCTGTTTATTTAAGATCTTTTTCTTATCTTTCTACATTAATTTATCTTATGCATAATAGCCAAAGTTCTTAGATATCATTCAAGCTTTTGAAATCTTGCCATTGCATTTATCACATGATTTTGATTTTGTGTTGTGGATTGTTCTTCCCTATGTTAGAGAGAGAGCTCCTATTCTCTAATATTTGGAGGATATACTCACAACTAAGTTTTTTTTTAAGGGTATATTAAAGAGTTTCTAGCTTGCAAGAATTAAAAAGGAAAGAGGCCAATGAAGCCAAATTGAAAAAGAAGCTATATATACAAAAGTGTATGAAAGAATCAAAAGATGCTCAAAAGAGCCAATCAAAATGACAAGAGGCATAAAATGAGCCCAATAGATGCAAGCTATCCTCTCTTTGGTAAAACTCTTAAAACTTAGAAAACTCATTGATTATGTGATGCTTTCAAAGACTTGACTTCAATTTCCATGATTGAGAAAAATTACTTTGAGTTATTAATTATGAGATATTTTCTTTGTAAACAAGTCTTGAATGGATCTTATTATCCTATTTAGTTATTCTGAGTTGGATTTTTTGTTTTCCAAAAGAATTATGTACCCTAAAGAATATCCGATCTAGGGTTAACAGAATCAGATGTTCTACCTTCTTCTGATTGAGATTTGTTAAACTTTCTGATCTCTTGGAACTCTAAAAGTTTAACTGTTTGAAAAGAATTCTCATATGATGCCTCCATAAATACAAAAAAATTAGAAAAATTAAAATCCAAAAAATATTCATTTTTTATTTTTTCTTGTGTTCCTTGTTTTTTTTTTGTGTTTTGACTGTTTTTCTTTTGTTTTATTTTTGAGAGTCTTGATCATCAGCCTTCATCTCTTGATTTCAATTTCAAGTCACATCGTCCTGGCCGATACCTGTATCATCCTGGACGATATGACAAATTCTGTTCAAAATCCATCTGCTGACCTATTTCTGTGCTTGCTATAACTCATCGTCCCGGACGATTCTATATCGTCCTGGACGATTTGATCAAACTCTGGTGATAGTCCAGGCCGATAGTATATTTTGTCTGGCCGATGCATTTTATGTGTATCGTCCTGGCCAATACACTGGATCGTCCTGGACGATCCACGTGTCAGCACGTTCTGATCTTTAAATTCGGCCCCGGACGATCCATTATTGGACAATCGTCCGGGCCGATCCACTGTTTATCCTGGAAGATACACGTGGCAAGTATTTTAAACGTTTTAACTTCAACCGGTACGATCAATTATTGTGCATCGTCCTGGACGATACACCTAATCGGCCCGGACGATCTGCTTTTTCAACAGTCATTCGGCCTGACTCCTCGGGCCGATCGCCTGTGTCTAATCGGCCTGGCCTATATCTGATCGGCCCGGACGATTGGACCGCCTTTTTGACCAATCGACCTGTACGTAATTATTGAACCATGTCGGCCTGGACGATTCTGCGATCGGCTAGGACGATATGGCCGTTTCTTTAAATTCAGGCCAATTCCAGCCATAGTTTCTCACCCTCCACTCTTCTTCCTTTGTGTTTTCTTGTTAAAACCTTCTTCTATGGCTGGTGGGAAGCGTGTTCGTCAGGCGTCTGGGAGTTCTTCGAGGTCGACTTTGGATCCTCGGTTCAGGGAGGCAGAAGATCAGGCTGCCTACCATCGCTACAAAGAGTGTAGCATCACCCTCTCCCGGACAATTAATCCTACCCATCTCTCATATCCGGTAATGAATCTTTTTGCCCACACCTCTCTTTGTTTTATACTCACTCTTGCCGTCCCTTTCTCTTCCGAACTCGTCTATGAATTTTATGCCAGCCTGCGTATTAACCGCCCCTTCACAGCCCTGACCTCCTATGTGAATCGACGCCCTGTCGAAATCACATATCAGGATTGTGTTGATCTTTTACAGCTATCCACCACCGGGGATAAGCTGCACCTAATAGCCTCTGATCCTGATTTTGACTGGTCCACGACAAATCACTTCCTTCGCCAGACCAATGCACCTTTCCATGTTGGAGAGACTAGCTCTTTAGTCAAAGATGCTAGGACTATCCAACATGTCCTTCGCACCTCCATAATTCCAAAAGCCGGGGACCGGATCCACATCACACCGCTACTTTCCCTCACTACTTTCTACATTATGGCCCAAAGAGAATTCAATGCCACTAATTTACTCTTTCGCTACATCGATCACCTAACCATAATCCGTGATCCAGGCCATAAAAGGAAACCCAATCTAGCCTTAGGACACATCATAGCTTATGTCCTTGAAACCAAATACCAACTTCAGTATCCTATTCCACAAACCTCCCAACTCCCTTCTACTCAAACAATTCCTTCACTGCCCTTCATAGTACTCGTCTCCACCCAGGAGATGGGGAAGGTCGAGGGGCTAGAGAGGAGGAGGCTCCCTCTCCCGCTCCCGTTCCTGATCCTGTCCCTCTCCACCAGCACTCACCATTTTATCAGTTGATTGAGAGGTTTGATCGTTGGGAGACTCGGTTTGATGCCTACGTGGCTGCATAGAAGCAGCAACACTTCGAGGATATTACCCGCTACGAGCAGCACCGCGCTGAGGATTTAGCCCGATTTGACAGTTTTGTTACTCAGCAGCAGCAGCAGCATGACCAGGACATCACCTGGTTCAATACTCAGTTCACCACACTTGCCACCTACTTTCAGCAGCCACCTCCGCCACCTCCATCTGATGATCTGGATCCCTCGTTGTTTTAGTCTGTACTTTGTGATGTTTTGTTTCCTTTCTTTTTGTAGTTTGCTTCTTGGTCTTTTGTGATGTTTTTCTTTTGTTTCTGAACCCTCTTTTTGTGATGACAAAAGGGGGAGTAGGGTGTAGGAAAAAGCTGTTTGGTCTTGGGTTTGTAACCTTGATGTTTTAATGAAAATTTTTCTACTTATGTTTGCCATCATCAAAAAGGGGGAGATTGTTGCAAATCTATTTTTTCATGGCTTATGTTTTGATGATTGACAAACACTACTTCTATTGGACTACTTGTTGCTTCTAACTTTTCAGGAATCGAAGACCAGACGATCATGAAGAAGCCAAGTTCAGAATTGCGAAGGTTTAGGGTTGAGTCAGTCTGTACTTTTGTTTTTCTCTTTTTGAGTCTACTTGTAATGGTCAAAGAGACTGATGCTAAGTAACGCTACACACACACACTTGAGAGACTTAGAATTTCTGTTTTTGCCCACATCGGCCCGGCCGATATTTATATCGTCTGGGACGATCAGCTTAAAACAGAAAGTCTAATTAAGGATTCTTAATTAAGGCAGCCGACATTAACATATCGGCCTGGCCGATACGTGTATCGGCTAGGACGATAAGCTCAAAACAGAAAGAGGTAGCCGCCTTAGATAGTTAAGGTATACTGTATTTTTAAATTATCGGCCAGGACGATCCCCGTATCGGCCTAGACGAAATTACCAAATTATGCCTTAATTGATCAGGAAATCAAGGCAGTAATTAAGGATGATTGATACGATCATATCGTCCTGGACGATCGCAGGATCGGCCAGGACGATACATTCAAAATCTTTGAGTTGCTTCAGGCCGATAAATATCAGCCAGGTCATAAACTGGGCGATGCTTAGGATAATTTGCGTCTGATTTGAACTAATCGTCCAGGACGATTGTATGATCGGCCTGGACGATCAAGCCAAATTTTAATCGTCCAGGACTGTTCCCAGGGCGATGCTCTGGTCGATCTTCTCTGATTTGTACTTATCGGCCAGGACGATGTCCAGATCGGCCGAGACGATAAAGTCGGCTATTTGCAAGTAATGAGCTCCTTGAGAGCTCTTCTATTTAAGAGCTCTTGTTCAAATGTTTTAGATGACCTTTTGCTGCTGCCTTGACCTGAGAAGACCTTGAGGAGAGAAAGAGAGAGGGAGAGAGAGAGGATCTTGTGAGGGGGAGCTTGTGAGGGGGATTCACAAGGGTTGCTTCAAGGATCGCTCTGCTTGTCTTTCATCTGGAGTTTCTCGTCCGTGGAAGGGTCGGTAGAGGTAAGGAGTTTGCTTTTGGTTGTGGTTCTCTGCCAGCTTCAGGAGGAAGCAAAAGGAGGTAGGTTCTCTGCCTTGCCGGGGTGGCAAAAGGGAGGTTCTTGTAAGGGCTTCTCCGCATAGCCGTGGGGGCTAAAGGAGAGTCACGTTTTGTAGTGCAATACTTGGAGGGTGCCTCCAAGGAGTGGACGTAGGTCGAGTCGACCGAACCACTATAAATCTTCTGTTCTTATTTTTGCTTCCGCACTTTTTAATTCCGTATTAATTTGTTGTGATGTGATTTGGTTTGTGTTTTTATTCTTTGTCTTAAAAGTTTTTTTTAAATACCAATTCACCCCCCCCCCCTCTTGGTTAGCTTGGGACTAAGTTCATAGGGCTTAACATCCCGAACGAACTTTCATGAACAGCCGAAGGGTTCTCTTCATACACTGGGAAAGTGTGAAAGGACGGATTGTTCTTTGCTAATACTTGGAGAGTGTAAAAGGATAATGGTTCTCTGCCAATACTTGGAGAGTGTAAAAGGACGACGGTTCTCTACCGCACCGGGTAGTGGTGGAAAAGAGTTTTGTAAAGGCTTCTCCGCCTTATTGTGGGTGCAAAAGAAGAGTCACTAGTGATATTAGTGTAATACTTAGAGGGTACCTCTAGGGAGTGGATGTAGGTCGTGTTTGTCCGAACCACTTTAAATCTTTTGTCTTTTTATTTTTTGTTGCTTTTATTTTTAACTGTTTTATTTATGGTTGAAAAATCTTTTCTATAAAATTCACTAAAGTTATTCTCAGTTTAAAATTTAAAAAGATGGGAAATTTTGAATTACAAATTCACCCCCCCCCCCTTAGTTAGCCGTTGGGATATAAGTTTAGGTAAACAACCTAATTCATATTGAACAAGTTTCAACAAATGGTATCAAAGCTTTGTTTCAAAATCATAAGTTTAAACTACTTTTTGATTAACGTAGATGGCTATATTTAGAAACTAAGGTACACCTTAGGGTTATTCTTTAACTAGACCTCCATTGTTCGATAATCTTCCTTTTGATTTTTGGAAAACATACATGTCTACATTTTTACAATCACTTGATTATCGTATGTGGATCTTAGTTCAGGAAGGGTATACAAAACCAACTAGACTAGTTGATGGAGTTAGAGTTGAAACACCTTTTATGGACTGGACAGTAGAAGAATGTGACTTAGCCCAACTAAACGCTAAATGATTGAATAATTTCTTTTGTGCTCTTAAATTAGAAGATTACATGCGGGTTTCTACTTGCAAGAGTGGAAAGGACATATGGAATAGACTTTGTATAACTTATGAGGGGACTAATGAGGTTAAGAAATCTAAACTTAATATCTTATTGCAAAATTATAAACTGTTTCGCATGAAACCAAATGAATCCATTTCTGATATGTACACAAGATTCAAACAAATAGTCACCTCTTTACATGCATTGGATAGAAAACTAACGAATGCTAAAATAGTTAATAAGATACTTCGTTGTTTGCGTACTGCTTATGATGCTAAAATTACTGCAATTACAGAGTCTAAAGATCTAAACATTTACTCTATTGACAAACTTCTTGGTTTGCTAATTGCTTACGAGCAATGAGTTAGTTAAAGAAAGATTGATGCAGGTGAACAACGAAGGGAGAAGAACATAGCACAAAAAGTGGAGGAGTCAGAGAGTGAACACTCACAACCTAAGAATGAAGAAGACTTCGCATTGATGACTAGACAATTTAGAAGCTTTTTGAAGATGAAGCAAAAGAGACGCCAACAATAGAATCGAGGTAAATTTAATAGAAATGTCAAGATTTTAAATGATGTTATTTACTATGAGTGCAGGAAACCTAGACATATTAAGACAGACTGCCCAAAACTCAAAGCCACTTCTAATAAGGAGAAGGTAGAGGAGAAACCAATTGTGAAGAAGGGAAAGAAGAAATTCCAAAGAGCTTTCTAGGCGGACTTAGCTTCGGACTCGTCAGAGATGGAAAAGGAAGAGGAAGTCACTAATCTGTGCTTAATGGCAGATAATCTTAATCAGTCAGATCAAGAAGAGGTATGTGACTTGACTTATAATGAATTTTTTGAAGTTTTTGAACACATGCATGATGCATATAGGAAATTAAAGAAAATGCATACTAGTCTAAGTTTAAAATTTCAAGAAGTATAAAAGCAACATGAAATCCTTAGGAAAGATCATGCTTTAATTGATAACAACCACATAAAATTACTTGATCAATTTGATGACTTGAATAAAAATTATGAAATGTTAAAGAAATTCTTTGCATAACTTCAAATTGAAATCAAGAATAATAAGGATAAATCAGAGAGCAAAATTTATAGAATCAATTATACAAATCAAATTTCGGAAGATATGAATTCATTTTACAGATTGAAGATAAAAGCTCTTGAGGATAATAGGATACCCCCTAAACATGAAGATTTCACTAATCCTATTTTGTATCCTAAATTTATGCAATCCCTTAATAGACAGATGAATGGTAAAAGACTTAGGAATCCATTTCCAAAAGTCAAATGTAATAATTATGAATTGATTGGATATATAGCTCACACATGTACTTTGAAGAAGAAAATTTATTTGGTGTGGAAACCTAAGATGCATAATTCTAGACATATCATACATGCAACTCTTTATAAATTGCCAAAAGGAGAACCTAAACTTATTTGGGTTCCCAGGTCTAACATTTGATATTTTTGCAGGGTCGCTATCACACAATACCTCATGAGAGCATATGTACCTGAACAGCGGATGCTCAAAACATATGACTGAAGATACTATACAATTCATATTGCTGGAAGCCAAGAGTGGAGGCAAGGTTACACTTAGAGATAACACCATAAGGAAAGTGGTTGGGTCAGGTATGATTGGAAATCTTAAGAATTTTTTCATTAAAAATATGTTATTAGTAGAAGGCTTAAAGCATAATTTGTTAAGTATAAGCCAGCTATATGATAAAGGATATAGTGTAAATTTTTTTCCTACTAGCAGCATATTAAGCCTAAATGGAAATGATATTTTGAATGGTATAAGGGTAAATAACGTGTATATACTAGACTTGAATTGCATTAAAACTCATACTGCTTTTTGTTTAAAAACTATTTCTGATGAGTCATGGCTTTGGCATAGGAGACTTTGTCACTCTAGCATTAAAAACCTTAGGAGGATTATCCAAAAGAACCTTGTAAGAGGTATACCAAAACTAGACTTTACTAAGGACTACCTTTGTGAAGCATGTCAATTAGAAAAATAGGTGAAGTCCAATAAGGATCTTAGAACTAGTAAACAATTAGAGATTTTGCATATGGATCTTTTTGGACCTGTTGGAACTGTAAGTCTAGGAGGGAAGGAATACGGATTTGTGATTGTGGATGATTACTCTAAATTCACATGGATTAAATTTCTATTTCACAAGAGTGAATCATTTGAGGAATTTAAAAACTTTTTGACTTGGATTTAAAGAAAGCTAGGATGTGAAATTATGACTATTCAAAGTGATCATTGAGGAGAATTTGAGAATGAAAAATTTGAAAATTTTTGTAAGGAAAAATGAATTGATCATAACTTTTCTGCACATAGAACCCCTCAGCAGAATGGGGTAATCGAAAAGAAAAATAGAACATTAATAGAAGCCGCTCGAGCCATGTTGGCAGAATACTCACTTCCTAAATATTTTTGGGCTGAGGCGGTTAGCACTGCATGTTATGTTCTAAATAGGGTGAATGTAAGATCAAAATTAAATAAAATACCTAAGAGTTGCTAAAAGGAAGAACACCTAATTTGTCACATTTGCATGTTTTTGGATGCAAGATGTTTATTCATAACAACGAAAAATCTGCCTTAGAAAAATTTGATCCAAAATCAGATGAATGAATTTTTATAGGATACTCAAGTGTTGGAAAATCTTATAGAGTATTCAATAAAAAAACTGGTAATTGAAGAGACCACACATGTTGTATTTGTTGAATCAGGAATTTTGGAAGAGCTAAATGTTGTAGAAGATGATATTGAGATTAACTCCTAAAAGATTGATAAAATAAATTTGAAAGAAAATTTGGAGATAGAAAATCCTTTGCCTACAGATTTGAGATTTTCTAAAAACCATCCAAAGGAATTGATTATAAGTGAACCTAGTGAGGGTGTAAGAACTAGGCATGAACTAAACAAAGAAGTCAATCATTCAGCCTTCATTTCAATAATAGAACCCACAAATATTAATCAAGCACATTCAGATGAATTTTTTATTTTAGCTATGCAAGAAAAGTTAAATCAATTTGTAGGAAATAAAGTTTGAGAATTAATAGCAAGGCCAAAGGATCAAAGTATAGTTGGAACTAAGTGGGTATTCAAAAATAAAATGAATGACTAAGGAGTAGTCATTAAAATAAGACTAGATTAGTTGCTAAGGGATATAATCAGATTGAAGGAATTGATTTTGAGGAGACTTTTACCCCTGTAGCTAGACTTGAAGCAATTAGGGTTTTGTAAGCTTTTGTCTGTTTTAGAGAATTTAAATTGTACCAAATGGATGTAAAAAGTGCCTTTTTAAATGGGATAATTCAAGAGAATGTTTTTGTAGAATAACCTCCAGGTTTTAAAAATTCTAAACACCTAAATCATAATTTCAAATTGAAAAAGGCATTATATAGATTGAAACAGGCACCTAGGACTTGGTATGAGAGATTGAGCACCTTCCTACTTGAAAGATCATTTGAAAAAGGAAGCGTGGATACAACTCTCTTTTTAAAGAAATTTGGAAAGGATATACTCATTATACAAATTTATATTGATGACATCATCTTTGGATCTTCAAATAAAAATCTTTGTGATAATTTTTTAAAAATAATGATTAGTGAATTTGAAATGAGTCTAATGGGAGATTTAAGCTACTTTCTAGGCTTTAATATTAAGCAAATTGAGGAGGGTACATTTTTTAATCAGTCAAAGTATGTTAAGGACATTCTCAAAAAGTATGAAATGGATAATGCTAAACCTATTAGTACACCTATGCGTTCATTAGTTCAGTTGGATAAGGACTCTAAGGGAAAATCTATTGATCAAAAGAAATTTAGAGGGATAATTAGATCTTTGCTTTACTTGATAGCAAGCCGCCTGATATCATGTTTAGTGTTTGTTTGTGTGCTACATTTTAATCAGATTGAAAATAATCACATTTGACAGTAGTAAAAAGAATTTTAAGATATCTGTTAGGAACTCAGAACTTAGGAATTTGGTATCCTAAGTTTAGCTCTTCATTTGAAATAATTGGTTATTCAGATTCTGACTTTGCAGGTTATAGGGTTGATAGAAAGAGCACTTCTGGAACATGTCAGTTTATTGGAAATTCTTTAGTCTCTTTGTCCAGTAGAAAACAAAATTCAGTAGCCCTATCTACTGCTGAAGCTGAATACATTGCATTAAGAAGTTATGTGGCACAAGTACTTCTGATGAAATAATAATTTATTGATTTAGGATTACCTATAGGCACTATTCCAATTTATTGTGATAACATTAGTGCTATTTGCAATTCTAAGAATCTTATTCAACATTCAAGAACCAAACATATTGACACTAGGCATCATTTCATAAGGGATCATGTATCCAAAGGAGAAATTGAACTCATTCATGTTTCTACAAAAAATCAACTTGCAGACATTTTTACAAAATCACTAGCCTTTGATACTTTCAGTACATTAAGAACTTGGCATGGTGTGATCGATTTGAATGCTTAATTAAAATGATTCTGCAACATTGATGTGTGTTTTTCTATTTAGTGTTTTGTGTGTATTTTTGAGTTTATGATTTTTTTTATTTGTGATTTTGTGATTTTATTTGTTTTTCTATTATTTTTTTTATTATGTTAGTGTTTAAGTTTTTTAAAAATTCTCACATCTAGACTTTTGATTGCATGTTTGAGAATAAAATTGAGTGAAAATCATCTAGGACAAAATTTTTTCATACGGGACGAATTGTAAAGTGTATTAACTGTCGGATTTGAACAGTTTGAGTACAGTTTTTCACTTTTTATTTTTCTCTTCATATGTACGATCATCACGATCGTCCAAACGAATTCTTAAAATATATGTACGAATGAAAACAGTTAAATGGATAAGGTAGTTTTTATTATGTATGATCGTACGTACGAACATATGGTTCGTACAGACGAACGCTTGGCGATTCGATGTGGGGGACGGTTTCAACTGCCAGTAAAATGGTCTTAAATGTCTGATCATCCAGGACGAACACCTGTTCGCCTATACGATTGTCTGATCAAAAGTATGTACGAAAGGACGCATCATAACATGTGTGATTACGAAAAGCCATTTCATTTTTGGACTCATTCATTCGTCCATATAAAATTTTGTTCTTATGGGACGAACTGAACTTCGTACAGTACAAAATTAATTTTGTCTGTATGAATAGTTGTATTTCATTAAATTGACAGTCTTTTAACTCAACTGTCATCACTTCAAACATCCCTTTCAACCCCCTATTCCCTTAGAACATCTCTATGGCAAGCTCTGGCAAAAGTCAAATGGTTCTAGCCAAGGGTCCACCTAAAAACTCTAGTGATAACTTTCTGTCCAAGACCAACAAAGAGTCATTTCCTAGATTTGCCTCTGCTAAGATCACCCCTTCTAGAGTTCTTCTACAATAACAACTAAACTTTAAGGTAATGAATCTATTTGCTTCCACTCAATTTGCCCTCATCCTCACTCTTATTCACTTCTATAATAAAGAGATCTTTCACTATTTTCTAGCAAACATGTCATTCAATTCTGATCATTCTATCATAAGGTCATATGTTTTTAAGAAGAAAGCAGAAATCACCAAGGCAGACTTAAGAATCTTTCTAAACTTAAGAAGTGAAGGAATTAGAGCCCACACTTTGACCAGTGTTTCTAATTTTGACTGGTCTGAAATCAAGAATGTTCTTAGAGGAGTTGGTACTTTAACTCATGTACCAAAGTATCAACTCTTAATCAAAAAGCTCATCTCATTCAGCGTGTTCTTCGTACCTCTATTATACCTAAAGCTGATGATTGAGTAAACATTACTCATTACTTTCTACCATGACCTATTTGATTCTGACTGACTAACCTTTAGATGAAGCCCAACTAATCATTGCCTATCTTTATGGAATTTTTGAAATTGGTCATGTCGCCCATAAAAGAAAGAAGAACATTGCCTTAGGACATCTTGTTGCCTATATTTTGGAGAAAAGGTATGATTTGGATCTGTGATGCCCCAAGATCTAACTTGGAAAGAATGTCAATCAATTTCACAACAATTTACCAGAGTTATCTATAAACCTTCAGTAAGCAATCTATCAAACATCTAAAAAATTTAAACATCAATATTCAAGTCGATTCACATCTCAAAACATCATATACAATACTTAGGAACTAAACTATCAATACAAGTAGAGAAATCTATCCTGTCCTGAGTACAAAAGAATCATCTATCGATCAAAAGAAACTAAAACCTGTCGATCTGGATCAATTCCTATCTCCTGCTCCCGAGCCCTGACCTGAAAATATCAACCACATATAATGAGCTTTACAAAGCCCAGCAGGTCACCTAATACCTATAACTGAAATCAAAGCACGGCGATGCTATCAATATGCATGTCAATCTATCAATCTGAATCAGTCAATGGTCAATGAATCTATGCAATCCGGAAATCAATGAATCAATGATCGTCAATTCTATGCAGTGGAAATCCATAGTCAATAAAACCAGTCAATGCAGCGGTAGGCAATTCGATAAATCAATGCAATCAATCAATATCCGTCAATCAAATCAATACGGTCAAATCAATACGATCCATTTAATGAAATCAATCGAGGAAAGCAATACGATAAACTTCAATCCATTCTGACAAGAAATCTATACAACAGTCAATACGGTGTGGAACAGTAGCAACAGCGAGTCTACAAAATCTAGGCGGCAATACAATGAATCTATACGATGTCCATGTCCATGCTATCAATGCAGTATCTATATCTATCAATATCCATATCAATGCTCAGTAATCAATGCTCGGTAATCAATCAATGAAATCGATGAAATCGTACGATACAGTAAGTCCGATCAATCAATAAGGCAGAAATCGATAAAGCAATAAATCCGTAAATCAATACAGTAAACATGCAATTCAATACTATATACTGGACAAGTAAAATCAACTGGTCATGTTGCTGTTGTAGAATCTGTTGCTGTTGTAGTCCGTACGTTGGTCTATCAATAAGAGTCGTCACTCTTTTTGCCCGTCGGCCGCCCGTCGGCATATAAACTCCTTATAACTCCCAATCGTTATATCAATGATCAATGGTTTAAAGGAAAGCCCGTCGGCCCACCATCCTGTACAGGTCAATATCAATCTTCACCAACGTTCAACCAGGTTCCACTTGGGTTCCAGTATCAATAGTCAATTCAATCAATAAGCAATTCAATAGTCAATATTAAAGCAATCATATCAATAATCATATTCATATCGATTCAATCTATCAATCTCAGACAATTCGGAAATCATACGAAAATCGGGCAGCGTAACGGCAGTCGGTCAAATTTACACAAAAATCCTGCAAAAAGACACGATTTCCAAATTCTACCAAATTACAATAGAATATCTATAACATCAATGCAAGACTTTTATTCTATAGAAACCAAGTCAGAAAACATCCTGATAATTTTCTATTCGATTAAAATCACGTAGAACCAATTCCGACCGGAAGAAAATTCGTAGAATACAGTCAAATCGTGTAGAATAATCATATCTATAACACTCTAAAAGTTGTGCGGTGAAAGTTGTGTCAAATCAAAATCATGTCGAAAAGTCGACTACGAAAACACAAAACAGATCACAACTCGGTCAAAACACAACATCTTTGAAAACAGAAATAGGATTCGGAGTCCTTACCACGAGATCTTCACTTTTCCCAACAGCAGCGTCGGACGAAAAGCGCTCCGCGGTCTCCGAAAACCAGCTTTTCTCTTTTTCCTTTTCTCTTTCTCTCTCCTCAGATATTTCTCTCTCTTCAAAATATCTCATTTCTATATATATCCAGACTGATCGTCCTGGACGATCGAGCTTCGTCCCGGACGATCCATGAAGAGAAGAATTTCGTCCAGACGAAAAATTACATATCGTCCCTGGCGAAGGGTTCACTGACTTATTTTCGTCCAGACGATCCTGATTTCGTCCAGACGAACCAGACGGCCAAACAGGATTTTTCTACACAACCTGTACCGATCGTCCCGGACGATCCAACTTCGTCCTGGACGATTCTGGGAGGAAAATCCAATTCAGAGAGGAACAGTAAGGGAACGAGATATTACAGGATCATCCAGATCAAGATTTTGAAGAACCTCTCTACTACAACGACAGATCTTTTAGAGCAATCTTCAATAAAGATGAACCACCTAAACAACATTTTATTAGTGACACAAATGAGGAACCTGCACCTGCATCTGCTGGTGAATCAAATTATCAAGATTTGGTTCACAGATTTGATCATTTAGAGACTCATTTTGATCAAAGATTTCATCAAATTGAAACACACTTACAACACCAGGATGCTTAGTACAATCAGGACATGGGATATATGCGAGAGCAGATAAATGATATAAGTTTCAATATGCTTATGATAAACAATTATTTTAATTTCTTCAGTGTACCACCTCCTCCTCCTCCAGATCAGGGCCCATCACAGTGGTTCATGTACTTGCTTATGGTCTTCTTGAGTTGATGTGATTGTGATGTGATAGATTGTGATGTGTATGTTTTAGTTATGTGTTAATTTCATTTTGATGTGTTGGCTTTTAAATTTTATGTTTTAAGTTAAAAGTGTAAGTGTCTTGATATCAAATTTCACTGATTATAATATTCTCTATTATGATATCAATATAAATTATCTTGTCTCACTTTTAATCTTGTTTTGAAATGTGTGTTAGCCTATATGAAAATCCCTTAAATTTTTGATCTTACAAGCACTATACCTTAAACTGCAACTCAAAATTGAATTCATTAGAAAATCTAAGTTTTTTAAATTTAAGTTTTGCTTTTAACTTGATATAATTAAGAATGTCAATTTCATGTCTCTTATTATACTACATTAATGTTTCATAATATTATTGCAATTGTGATGTTCTCTTATTTTGTATTTCACTTATCAATAAATATTGTTGTACTTAGAAAATTTTGAAATTTTTTATTATTGATTTTGGAAAGATCAAGGTTAATCTTGAAAAATATACAAATGTACAAAAATCAAAAGGAATGTGCAATAGTTCGTAATTTGAAAAAGAGACACAAAATAAGCCCACATGTAAAAAGATGCACAAAAATATGCCACAACTATTGAAAATGATACATAAAGTGCCACATGTGGTAGTTATTTCTTTCCACAATCTTTCAATCTCTTAATTCAAATTGATTTTCTATATATTTTTATTTCGTATTGAAATTTAAAATATACAAATTTTATATTCATCCTTCATGCAATGATATTCTTTATCTTAGTGTCTAAATTGATTCATGTTTTTGATATATCCTTTTTATTATCGATGTTATATCTCTTCTTAAATTCTATGATTTAATTTTATTTGCAAAATTTATTTCAATCACTTTCAAGGATCAATTATAAAAGAATTATCATATGACTGTTTACATTTATGTTCTTTTTCTTCTTCTTTTTTTTGCTGTTGTCAAAAAGGGGGAGAAAATATTATTTTTATCGTATCTATTTGATTGTTTTGTATAGTCTGTTTGGTTATTTCATATCATAGTACTTTTTTCTGTATCATATTTTTGTTTCATATCGTACTGTTTGTATTAAAAAAAAGATAAAATTGTCATACTATGCCTCCTTATTTTCACAAGTTTATCAATTCAGGGGGAGTTTAGGAGATTCTTAGAATTTGAAAATTATACAAATAATAATTGTTTTGCCATCATCAAAAAGGGGGAGATTGTTAAGAGAGTTGCTATTTGCACGTTTTATCTTCTTGCAACTTGTATAGTTTTGATGATTCCAAATATTATTATTTTAAGTTTTTATTTTCTTCTAACACTTTTTGGAAGAATTATCTTTGCTCTTGTGTGGACTAACATTTCAGGATAATCGAACTCTAGGCTAATGAAGACTTCAAATTAAATTCAGCATGAGATAGTTTATAAATTGAAATTTGTAATTTTTATTATAATTTATTTTGAAAAAATATGATTGAAATTGAATAGCATACCACACACACACTTGAGAAGATCTTTAAAAATCACATTGATCGTATGGGACAAACCATGTTTGTACGGGACAATCAAGTCAGTTAATCCCCCGGAAGAGCAATGGAACGAACAGAAAGTGAGAAAATTTTTCCAAGTCCTGATCGTCCAAACGAATTTTCCAATTCATCCCGGGACGATCTGCTCTGGATTTTCACTTTGTGCTGATAGTCCAGATGATTCATCCTGTTCGTCCCAAGATGAAACTCTCTAGAAAATTTTCGTCCAGATAAAATCCTATATTTATTTTAGGACGAAACTCTCTGGAAAATTATCGACCAGGCGAAATCCTATATTTGTCCCAGGATGAAACTCTTTGAAAAATTTTCATCAAGATGAAATCCTATATTCATTCCAGGATAAAATTCTCTGGAAAATTTTCGTCCAGACAAAATCCTGTATTCATTCAAGAATGAAACTCTCTAGAAAATTTTCATCTAGACGAACTCCTATTCATCCCAGGATGAACTATTCTGTCTCTTGAAATTTTAAGAATGTCCTGCAGTTCATCCAAACTAACCCATGATATAACTGTTCATACCGGATGAACTTAGTTCGTATGAGACGATGATCGGGTACGAAGTCAGTTCGTACCAATACACATTGGGTTCGTACGCAACTAATTTAAGTATATTCGTACAGGACGATCTGAAGATCATACAGGATGATCCACTATGTACAGACTTGAAAATCAGTAGTTTTTGGACGATTTTTTATGTCTTTCCTATATAAAGTCCAATTAAAACTACCTCTTAATCTTTTTGCCTATTGATCTTCGTGTCAACTGAAGGGAGAGTGAAGGTGAGAGTGTGAGAGAGTGTTTGAAGAAGAATTCTTACTACTGGAGCATGAAGGATTCACTTGGTACTCAAAGGTAAGAATCTCCACTTGTGATTTCTATTTACTTCACTCTTTTCTCTCGTCCTTCTAGATTTCTTGTGAGAAGATTTGTCAAGAAGATCCAGTTCTCTGCCGACACTTGGAGAGTGTGAACAGCCGAAGGATTCTTTGCTGACACTTAGAGAGTGTGAACAGCCGAAGGGTTCTCTGCCTACACTTGGAGAGTGTGAACAGCCGAAGGGTTCTCTGCCTACACTGAGAGAGTGTGAAAGGATGGACTATTCTCTGCCGACACTTGGAGAGTGTAAAAGGATGACGGTTCTCTGCTAACACTTGGAGAGTATAAAAGGACGATGGTTCTCTGCTAACACTTGGAGTGTAAAAGGACAACAGTTCTCTACCACACCGGATAGTGGTGGAAGACAGTTTTGTAAAGGCTTCTCCGCCTTGTTGTGGGTGCAAAAGGAGAGTCACTAGTGGTATTAGTGTAATACTCGGAGGGTGCCTCCGGGGAGTGGATGTAGGTCGAGTTTGACCGAACCACTATAAATCTTGTGTATTTTTATTTTCTGCTGCTTTTATTTTTAACTGTTTAATTTGTGGTTGAAAAACCTTTTCTACAAATTCACTAAAGTTATTCTCGGTTTAAATTTCAAAAAGAGGGAACATTTTTAATTACCAATTCACCCCCCCCTCTTGGTTAGCCGCTGGGACATAAGCTTAGGTCTAACAACCTAATTTATATTGAACAAGTTTCAACATTATCTACCGCGCATCCAATTTCGTTGGATTCAAAAGGTAGATTTTCGTTCAATCGCATCATCTCCCGCAATTCGTGTTTTTTGAACTCTCTTCTTATGATCAAAGAGGGAGGTTTGGCCTCTAAGCAAATGCTTTTGCCGGATTCAGGCAAAGGAAAAGGAGTTATTCTAGATTTGAAAAGTAAGTCATATTCATCTATGTCGGTCTTTATTCCTCTAGCTAATGATTTGGAGGCATCTTCATCTAATCCTCCTTCAGAATTGGTTATTGCTAATGTGTGGATTAAAAAACCACATATTAAAATTAATTTGAATGAACTTCATGAAGATAATGAAGAGGCAAATGTTGTCAAGCTTGATTTGGAAAAAGAAAAAGCCAATGTTTAAGTTTTGAGGAATTCATTGGTGGTGAAAATATTATGTAAGAACTTGCCTTTTTCAAACGGTTCGATTGAGTTACGGAAGAAATGGAATAAATTTGGAGGATTTCATATAACCTCGCTTGGGTTAGATTGGCTTCTGTGTTCTTTTCAGTCTCATGAAGCATTGGAGGAAGTTCTTAATGGAGGTCCTTGGTTTGTTGGGGGTTTTGTCATTGGTGTTGATAGATGGTCACCTAACTTCAATCTTATTTCAATGGATGGGATTTCTTCTCCCATTTGGGTTCGTTTAGATTATTTGTCTTTGCATTACTGGGATGAAACCAATATTTCTAGAATTGTTTCTAGAATCGGAACCCCATTATTATTGGATGGCAATATGTTTAAATGGGGAAGGAGGGAATTTGCAAGAGCTTGCATTCGAATTAAGTTGAATTCTAAACTCCCTTGTGGTAATTGGATTGAAGGTCTTAACAGTAAATTTTATCAAAATTTTGAATATGAAAATATATCTTCTATATGTTTCAAATGTGGAATAATTGGACATAAAGAATTTGTTAGTCCAAATTCTTATAATCCTATTATGGTTGATAAAGAAGTTCCTAAAAGTTCTTCTCAAAATGATGAGAACTCCTATGGGCCTTGGATGCATGTGAAGTTCAAGAACAAAAAAAGTCAAAAGATCTATTCTAATAATTCAGTTTCCAAAGATTATCCAGCTAATAGGATTTTGGGTAGAAATCCTGTAGTAGATCACAACTCGGATCTTTGTTTTTCCAATAATCATAATTCTGATAAATGTGATTATAAGGCAGCTGATTTAATCAAGGATGCTGATTATCATATTGATCAGATTCAAGATATTAATCCAAATTGTCAAATTGATTCAGTTAGATCAATTTTAGATCAGCCCGTTCAGAATTCAAATTCTGAATAACATTTTGGTTGTTGATCCGTTGGGAGCTGTTTGTACTGAACCAATTTTGAATGCTGATCCGTTGGGAGCTCATGAATTAGAAATTGGATTCATAGATTCAGCAAGCTTAATTTTTTATCAGCAAATTCAAAATTCAAATTCTGAATTCAAAGTTTCTAAAATTGTGGATGATGTTAAGGAAGCCGTTTGTAATGAAGCTGATCTATTGGAAGCAGTTTGTAAGAATCCATTTTGGCTGCTGATCTGTTGGGAGCTCATAAATCAGATATTGAAATCAAATTTTTGGATATTCAGGAGGAAGAAAAGGATGCTATTAATTCTGAAACAGAACTGGTTGCTGTACCGCCTTCAACTGTTTTCGTGGCTGAGTCAAAGGTTGTTGATGAACAGAATTCAATTTCACCTTCAACTAATGCAGCGATAATTTTTGAAATGGAAGATATTATTGATGGTATGAGAGGTGTTTGTGATGAAATAGTTTCTCCTCCTTTTGCGATTAGTTTGAATTTTAAAAAAATATTTTAAAGAAGGAAATAACTGTTTCTACTAAGGAGAATGGTTCTTCTGGTTCTCAGCATAAATTGTTCAAAGAACTTCAAGCCTTAGCACCAGTGAAAGATCTACCTAGAAGAAGGTTGGCTGATCTCAAAATGAAGAACGTTATGAGAGGTTCTTCTCAATTATCTCGATAATATGCAAGCTGGTTTTCTCTATGCAATCAACAAAGTGGAAAGATTCTTGAGAATGGAGCAATTAATCAAAGAGTTTGTCATAATACTAATTTTGGATTACAACTTTGGAAGTTGGAAAAGCATCTGAAATACCTTTCGTTAATATTCTTAGGTGTTTTGTGGATGTCATTGATAAATTGTATTTTTCTTTTTGTTAGCTTTTGTAGCTTCTTTTATCTTTTAGTTTTTTATTTGTTTTTTTAAACTTATTCTAATTGCTTATGGGATCGATACTAAGTCCTATTTTGTAACCGGTTGGGAACTCTGGGATACTAACCAACCCTCGGGTTGTTTAATACTTTTGTATCCCCTGCATCTCAAGGGTTTTAAAATGGGAAATAGTGGGTTTCATTTCTATTATAATAAGTTTATTTCAACAAATATGCTTTCAATAAGGTTCCTTTTTCATTTTGATCATCTTCTTTCTAGTTTGTATTAGGTTGTTATTTCTTTCATTTTAATGCATTAATTGCATTTCTTAAAAAAAAAGTAATTTAATTTAATGGTAGCTGGTTTGTCTATTTTCTTCAATCTAAAAGAAATTCATTCCAATTTTCCTTCGAAAAATAATCTAAACAAAAAATTCTCATAGACTTTTTATTTAGCAGAGATTGGAGAAGATTTATGCCTGTCTTCTTCCTGTATGCGAATATTGTGTTTGTTTGATTGAGGATTACTTTCAACAGCTTCTTCCTCACATGGAATGGAATTATTGTCCTCTCCTCACGTCAAGATAACTTCTCTTAATGCATGTGTGCAACCTTATCCCGTCTTTTGTCCATTCATCTTAAAGTTTTTCAGATACGTTACAGCTTAAAATTTGTGTATTTTTACTATGATATTGTGTAGTAACTTAAAATAACACAGTAAAATAATTGTCATTTTTTTTAAAAAAAGTGTTTTTTTATTAATAACTTTATATCTATAATTATATTTGGCTGTCAAAAATGAAGCCTTGGAAAATGACGATGTTAATTTGCTTATTTGAAATAAAAATAGTACTCAACTATTACATAAGAAACTGTTATAAGTGCATAACTAGATTTAATTTTAATTTATTCAGCGAACTTTAACGTTATATCAAATTCTTATGGCATCTTCAATGAAAAAACTCTTTTTTTACTTTAAAATACAGTAATAGTCACATCAATCAGTAACTCATCGTCAACAAACTCTATTTCTTAACACCATAAATTAATAACATAAGTTAAACTAATATATTAGGGATTAAAATTTTTAAATTTAATCAAGTTAGAATAATTATCTGATTTTTCGAAAAAAAAAAAAAGTTTGTAAATAGTGGGATGTTAATAATGTTCGCGTCGCAAAAATGTGGCTGAAATTTGAGTTCGGATGGAGGTGCTTGAAATAGGAAAACACTTTTTTCACATTTGGTCGGAGATGGTCTTATTTTATATCTTCCATTGATGTCACTTCATGTGCCGTAATGAGAAATAATGATACATAACTCAACTTGATTTGTTAGCTAGGAGTTTTGGCTATATATATAAAGTAATTATCCATTACATTAAAAATTTAAAAAGGCTTTATCAAATAGTTATTTATTTATAGAAAATAATTATAATGTTCAATTTGAATTCTAATTTAAAAATAATGGCATAAAAAATTAGATAATTGAGTATTAATTATTTTTTTAAAAAAATTAAAATGTATATTGCAGTAGATTTAATTTTATATGTTATATTTTAAAATTTTATAAATCTAAATTTAAAACTATATTATATGAAGGCCATATAAAACATCAAATATCACCAATTAGACTCATATAATCTAATTTAACTTTCTTATTACTTTCTAAAGCATCTTTTTAGTATAAATTTTTTTTGCACTAAAAAATTAATTTAAAAAAGCAATAATAAAGCTATCCATATGGGGATGATTTTTTTACTGCTTTTTAAAGCTATTTTTTTATTCAAAAAATTTAATTTTTGTACTAGAACATGACTTTAAGAAGCAGGAATAAAGTCATCTCAAAAAGAGTCCAAATATAATATAAAGAATAAAGCAGCTTAAAACTGCACAGAATTAAATATTCTATATGACAGACTACTAACGATATATGTGAAGTTTGGAAAACTTATATTTTTCCTTATGTTCTTTAATTGCTTGAGAACATTGAATGCCCTAAATAGAGGATATCTAATTGTTTACTAGTAATAAATATTTAGCCAAAGAATAGGCGACGGAGAAGGCGATCTTGGCTATTTTGGCGGAACCTTGGCGATCGGTTGTTTTCCGTCGGCCTGGTATGGCCGACGGAGGTCCTTGGTGGAATTTTGGTAGAGAGGCGATGGATTTGAAGATGATTTTGGCGGACCTAAGCCTGACGGCGGTTCTCCATCTGTCTGATTTGGCTAATGTCTGTGTTTATTATTCATATGTTAGTTTCTTGATAGATGTTGGTAAAGTCTACAAATTTGAATGTGATTTTTGAGGAGGTATTTCGTTTGCTCGACAGTGGATTTAGCTTTTTTTTGGAATGAAATTTCTGCTTGGGGGCCGATTTTGGCTTTGATTCTGATGGCGAATCGTTTGGCCGAAGGTTGCTTGTGGTGTGGATGTTCTACTATGATAAGACTTGAGAATTTTTGTGGCAATTGTTGCTTGATTATGTATGGATTTTATGATAGTCTTGAATCGGTTCTTGGAGCTGAAATTTTTTTTTGTTTGATGTTAGAAACTGAGAGGTTCTTGATGTGGAATCAGTTGTTATTCAAGAAAATTTGGTGTGATTTTTTATCTTATAGATGTGGTCCGTTTTGTCTTCAAGATTTGGGTATGAAGGTCATATTGATCCTTTGTATTCAATTAAGGATTGGAAATCTTCAGTTGAGGAATGAGATGCAGGAATTTTCTTGTTGGTGGATTTGGTCAAATCAGTTTGGAGATTTATGGAGCAATTTTTTTTTATTATTTCTTTGAGAATCTTGGAGAAACAGTTAAAGTGATTCTGATTTTCTTGGTGTGTGATTTCTTGTTGTTCGAGAGGACTTCAGTTTTACTGAAGAATCTTGGAGTTAATGCTGCTGCTACCACTGGTTATGCAACTATTTTTATGAATTTGATTGGATCTTCCAATGGAGATAGTTCGGGAAAATTCTCTGGTGAAGCCAGAGTTATTGAAGCTATTATTCTAATGTTGGTTGGTTTGTATATGGAGGTTGTTTGGATTATCATAGAAGTGTTGGAGCTAGTTTTAGGTAGGAGCATATCCCATCTAGACTTAAGATGGTTACTTTTTTGGTCTTTGAAGAACCAATCATATTTGTTGGAGACCTGAAGGAATTGAAAATTACTAGTTTTTTACTTGCCAGTATGATGTGTGTTGTGGTGATTTTTAGTCCGTATGACTTTGGTTGTGAAGAGGCCGACTCTTGGACTGTTGATGTGGGAGTCCGTGATATTGCTTTGTCGACGTTGCTTGGTTTGTTCGTGGTGGCTGTTGTTGGTTGCATTGAGGTTTCAGCGGATTCTACATTTGATTGGAGCTCGCGTTGGCCTCAAAGATTGTTGATGGCGGTCTGATTGATCTTTTGGGAGCTGGTTTAGTTGTTATTTTTATTTTTCTTGTAGCAGGTTGTCGTTTGCTTGGTTTTCTTATAGGTTTTTTTCTACCTTTTTAAAATTATTATAATGAAATGTGTGATTTTTACTAGGTTTCATTTTCTATCTTTTGGGAACTCTGAGATACTAACCAAGCTTTTAAGTTGTTCAATATTTGGTGTCTCCATCACCCCAATGGATCTAAAATGAAATTTAGTGGATGGTATATCCATTATGATAGTTTTAAAGGGTTTGATTTTGCTTTCCAGTTTGTAATAGTTGTTTCTTCTTTTTAATGCAATTTATATTTCTTTAAAAAAAAAAAATAGAGGATATCTACATTGACATACTCCTTTGGAAGTAATGGTATAAAAGTCCTAAGAAGAACTGATGTTTATGGTAGATGTCTGATTATTCCCAGCTGCATAAATTTTTAAAAGAGTTCCTCTCTTTAGACAATGGAAAATAAAAAAAGTTACTTTGAATTCAATCAAATCTTCGCAAAATCTTTATTAGTTAGAATCCGTCTATTTGCGAAATATGCTGCCACCTTTTCCTATCACCCTTGCATCAAAGTAAAAAACTAAGAATGCGAAGCAGCACTTTAGGTTTCGTGCTTCAAAATTGTTCTATAGCTTCAGATGAGCAACTTTATTGCAAAAGAAAAAAAAAAACCATTCTTTGACAATATTTTTTTCCTTAGATCAATTGTGGAAAAAGTAGATTTTCTATTATAAATTTATGTAGCCCAACAATTTTAAGAGAAAACATAACAATAGATTAAAAAGAGACGGATGAAAATTAAAACCATTCTTTTTTACTTGGAAGTTTGGTGATTCTTAACGTCCTCACCATCTCAAATAATTAAGTGAAGAACAAACCTTTTTTAGTGAGCACTTGCTTTTGTTTTGAGCGGAGGAAGTTGCTTTGATTCAGTAGAGGACAAGAAAATTTTATTTGGTTGGGATTTCAGGATGAGGTTTGTTGTACTAAAGACAAATGGCTGTTAAAAAGTACCATCTAAAGTTCATGGAGAGCTAGCATTTTACAAGATATCTTTTCCAAGTTTATTTTCTTTGGAAATGAATTACAGTAAATTTCCAGGCTTCAGAAGGTTATTCTTCATTGGAGTAAGGCTATATTTATGTAGTTTTAGCTAGATCGGCACGAAGTGGCAAGTGGTTTGCATCTTTAGAGCTTAGCTATACTGGTGAGAGCAAGAAAGGGGAAGGAAAAAAAAGAACCTTTATTTTTCTGAGTTAATTTTGACTTGAGAAGAAAGGCATGTTCTTCGAAGATATTCTCATTGGATTTCTAGTCATTCTTTCTTATTTTATAATATAATAATAATTGATATATGATAAAAAAAATCAGGATGAGGCACAAATCTCAAGACAAAATCAAGTTGGAAATTTCAAAAATTAAATACGGGAACATTTGAATTTCGATTTCACCAAACTTATAGTCGAACTGAACGTCTTGGAAATACAAACCCAACGACACCAAATTCAACTCAATTCGAGCCCAAATGAGTCCAAATCAAAGACTCGAAGCACATTTTGAACCTTCAATCTATAATTTAGATTACCAAATAGTTTCTAAATATGGGGTGTTTATTATAGAATCGAGCAGCTCGCCAAGACGAATCCAACGAGCTCAAGATCGCCTAATTCTAATATCATTAAGACATTAAAATGCTCAATAAACGGACCATGATCAAGGAATTTAACATTGACCATCCATTCAAATAACTCCCAATTTACCCCTGATCTATCTCCTATTTACTGGCCATGCCACTCTTAAAAAATTTTAAATAGACCCCTCATTTCTCTTGAGAGGGGATCCCAAGAAAGAAGAGAATAGATGGAAGAAGAGAAGAAACAAAAGGAAGAGAAGTAAAAGACTCATCGACCACCGTCGGACTTTCACCCGACAGCCGACCGACACCGGAATTAAGCAAGGAAACAAGAAGGGAGGGAAAAAAAGGAAGAGCTCGAAGAGACTCCTCTTCGACCATTGCCTGACTTCCACCCGACAGTCAACTGACGTCGGAATTTTGGCTAACTATCAATTGAAGCAAGATTTCTACCCGAGGACTAGAACGTCACCAGATTTTTTAACCTCGTTTGTAACTGAATTTCAACCTGGGAGCTGATTATTGTAACTTGATCATCCTCAATTTCAGGGATGAGTCAGTCACTTGTAATCTAAGTAAACACTAGTGAAATCTTTTAAACTAGGCGTGGCCCCATGGTTTTTACCTTTTCCAAGGTTTCCACATTTAAATTACGATGTTCATTCTTTTTAAATTATTTATGTTCTGGATATCCGTACAAGGCTAGAATGAAAAATTAAGGATTGGAAATCTTCAGTTGAGGAATGAGATGTAGGAATTTTCTTGTTGGTGGATTTGGTCAAATCAGTTTGGAGATTTATGGAGCAATTTTTTTTTTATTATTTCTTTGAGAATCTTGGAGAAACAGTTAAAGTGATTCTGATTTTCTTGGTGTGTGATTTCTTGTTGTTCGAGAGGACTTCAGTTTTACTGAAGAATCTTGGAGTTAATGCTGCTGCTACCACTGGTTATGCAACTATTTTTATGAATTTGATTGGATCTTCCAATGGAGATAGTTCGGGAAAATTCTCTGGTGAAGCCAGAGTTATTGAAGCTATTATTCTAATGTTGGTTGGTTTGTATATGGAGGTTGTTTGGATTATCATAGAAGTGTTGGAGCTAGTTTTAGGTAGGAGCATATCCCATCTAGACTTAAGATGGTTACTTTTTTGGTCTTTGAAGAACCAATCATATTTGTTGGAGACCTGAAGGAATTGAAAATTACTAATTTTTTACTTGCCAGTATGATGTGTGTTGTGGTGATTTTTAGTCCGTATGACTTTGGTTGTGAAGAGGCCGACTCTTGGACTGTTGATGTGGGAGTCCGTGATATTGCTTTGTCGACGTTGCTTGGTTTGTTCGTGGTGGTTGTTGTTGGTTGCATTGAGGTTTCAGCGGATTCTACATTTGATTGGAGCTCGTGTTGGCCTCAAAGATTGTTGATGGCGGTCTGATTGATCTTTTGGGAGCTGGTTTAGTTGTTCTTTTTATTTTTCTTGTAGCAGGTTGTCGTTTGCTTGGTTTTCTTATAGGTTTTTTTCTACCTTTTTAAAATTATTGTAATGAAATGTGTGATTTTTACTAGGTTTCATTTTCTATCTTTTGGGAACTCTGAGATACTAACCAAGCTTTTAAGTTGTTCAATATTTGGTGTCTCCATCACCCCAATGGATCTAAAATAAAATTTAGTAGATGGTATATCCATTATGATAGTTTTAAAGGGTTTGATTTTGCTTTCCAGTTTGTAATAGTTGTTTCTTCTTTTTAATGCAATTTATATTTCTTTAAAAAAAAAAATAGAGGATATCTACATTGACATACTCCTTTGGAAGTAATGGTATAGAAGTCCTAAGAAGAACTGATGTTTATGGTAGATGTCTGATTATTCCCAGCTGCATAAATTTTTAAAAGAGTTCCTCTCTTTAGACAATGGAAAGTAAAAAAAGTTACTTTGAATTCAATCAAATCTTCGCAAAATCTTTATTAGTTAGAATCCGTCTATTTGCGAAATATGCTGCCACCTTTTCCTATCACCCTTGCATCAAAGTAAAAAACTAAGAATGCGAAGCAGCACTTTAGGTTTCGTGCTTCAAAATTGTTCTATAGCTTCAGATGAGCAACTTTATTGCAAAAGAAAAAAAAAATCATTCTTTGACAATATTTTTTTCCTTAGATCAATTGTGGAAAAAGTAGATTTTCTATTATAGATTTATGTAGCCCAACAATTTTAAAAGAAAACAAAACAATAGATTAAAAAGAGACGGATGAAAATTAAAACCATTCTTTTTTACTTGGAAGTTTGGTGATTATTAACGTCCTCACCATCTCAAATAATTAAGTGAAGAACAAACCTTTTTTAGTGAGCACTTGCTTTTGTTTTGAGCGGAGGAAGTTGCTTTGATTCAGTAGAGGACAAGAAAATTTTATTTGGTTGGGATTTCAGGATAAGGTTTGTTGTACTAAAGACAAATGGCTGTTAAAAAGTACCATCTAAAGTTCATGGAGAGCTAGCATTTTACAAGATATCTTTTCCAAGTTTATTTTCTTTGGAAATGAATTACAGTAAATTTCCAGGCTTCAGAAGGTTATTCTTCATTGGAGTAAGGCTATATTTATGTAGTTTTAGCTAGATCGGCACGAAGTGGCAAGTGGTTTGCATCTTTAGAGCTTAGCTATACTGGTGAGCAAGAAAGGGGAAGGAAGGGGAAGGAAAAAAAAAGAACCTTTATTTTCTGAGTTAATTTTGACTTGAGAAGAAAGGCAGGTTCTTCGAAGATATTCTCATTGGATTTCTAGTCATTCTTTCTTATTTTATAATATAATAATAATTGATATATGATAAAAAAAAATCAGGATGAGGCACAAATCTCAAGACAAAATCAAGTTGGAAATTTCAAAAATTAAATACGGAACATTTGAATTTCGATTTCACCAAACTTATAGTCGAACTGAACGTCTTGGAAATACAAACCCAACGACACCAAATTCAACTCAATTCGAGCCCAAATGAGTCCAAATCAAAGACTTGAAGCACATTTTGAACCTTCAATCTATAATTTAGATTACCAAATAGTTTCTAAATATGGGGTGTTTATTATAGAATCGAGCAGCTCGCCAAGACGAATCCAACGAGCTCAAGATCGCCTAATTCTAATATCATTAAGACATTAAAATGCTCAATAAACGGACCATGATCAAGGAATTTAACATTGACATCCATTCAAATAACTCCCAATTTACCCCTGATCTATCTCCTATTTACTGGCCATGCCACTCTTAAAAAATTTTAAATAGACCCCTCATTTCTCTTGAGAGGGGATCCCAAGAAAGAAGAGAATAGATGGAAAAAGAGAAGAAACAAAAGGAAGAGAAGTAAAAGACTCATCGACCACCGTCGGACTTTCTTCCGACAGCCGACCGACACCGGAATTAAGCAAGGAAACAAGAAGGGAGGGAAAAAAAGGAAGAGCTCGAAGAGACTCCTCTTCGATCATTGCCGGACTTCCACCCGACAGTCAACTGACGTCGGAATTTTAGCTAACTATCAATTGAAGCAAGATTTCTGCCCGAGGACTAGAACGTCACCAGATTTTTTAACCTCGTTTGTAACTGAATTTCAACCTGGGAGCTGATTATTGTAACTTGATCATCCTCAATTTCAGGGATGAGTCAGTCACTTGTAATCTAAGTAAACACTAGTGGAATCTTTTAAACTAAGCGTGGCCCCATGGTTTTTACCTTTTCCAAGGTTTCCACATTTAAATTACGATGTTCATTCTTTTTAAATTATTTATGTTCTGGATATCCGTACAAGGCTAGAATGAAAAATTATCAAACTTTATCGCGGCATATATTCTAGCCCACAACAATAATCAATAATTAAAGAAGGTTATTTCTTCTGAGGAAAAAGTTCTGCTCTCAAAATAATAAGTTCCATCATTTATCTTTTTGTAGCATCTTGCAATGTGAAGTAAATTGTTTTTAGAATTGATAAAATTTGATGGTAATTATTCCACATCTCTGGAGTATTCTATATATAATAAAATCTTATCCAATATGGAAGACTCTAGAATAGTAGAAGAATCTAAGATATTTGGAATAGTTAGGGTAGGCTCTAGAGTAGTAGAAAGATCTAGAATATTTGCAATAAATAGAGAAGACTATATAATTGTAATATTATAGAATTCTCTAGATTTAGCCTTTAAATAATAAATAGGTATTGCCATGATGTTATTAGCTAAGCTGAAAACTACTCAGTAAAAGTTCAGTAATACAACGATTATTCTATTCTCCCATCTATAATTTCTATACCATATTGCTTGCCTACCAATATATCTTCCAAAATATTTCAAACATTTGGTACCAGAGCCTCGCTCGATTACGCATTGGGCATTGTAAAAATCTTGTCAAAAGTCAAATGGAAAACTCCAGCTCCTCTACCATTCTTATTCAAATTTCTATGGAGAAAATTTTGAATTTTGGTCCATCAAAATGAATACATATAGAATTATGATTTTTTGTCATTAATATGAATACATATAAAATTATGATTTTTTGTCCATCAAAATAAAAACATATTTTTTCCTCCCAAAAATTGTGGAAGATCGTTGAAGAATGATTCAATACTGTTGAAGATACGACGAGTCTTTCAGCAAATCAATGGAAGGTGCTTGAAGAGAATAAACAAAAGAATTCTCTAGCATTATTTTCCTTACAAAAAGCAATATTAAACGATGCATTCCACTAATCATAAGATGTTACACACGATCAAGCTGCATAATCTAAAACAAGATTTAGAGAATATCAAAATGAATGATAATGAGACCTCAAAAGACTATTTCTCTAGAATAAAAAAAATGTTAACCAAATGAGAGCCTCTGGAGCTATAATTTCTGACAAGAAAATAGTTGAGAAGATACGACTAATTTATTATACATAAAATTTTGACATACTAATTTATGCAATTGAAGAATCAATTGATATAAAAGCCTTAGCACCAGTTGAATTAATGGGCTCTCTTGAAGCAAATGAGAAAAGATGGATAGGGGAAATAAAATCTCTACATAAAATGCCTTTCAATGTAAAACAAATACACAGTCTCATAAATCGAAAGAAGAAGGCATAAATTCACATGAAAGAACTAAATATAAAACAATCAAAGAAAAAGCGATAAATATTCTCGATATGGCATTTGCAAAAGAAAAAGACACATGGAGAACGATTTTTGTTTTAAAAGAAATCCACAATGTCAAAGTTTTAAAAATTTTAGACATATAGAAAGTGCTTGTCGCTTGAAGACAAATCATCAAGCTAATTTTTCAAAAGAAAAATATTATGATAAAAATCTCATATATGCTTGTCAAGTTGCATTAGAAGAGAAGAAAGATATTTGATATCTAGATAGTGGTTGCAGCAACCACATGAAAATAAATGAGAATATTTTTTGTAGTCTTGATGAAATCAAGATAAAGGTCAAAATTGGAAATGTGACTTCATGGATCCAACAAGAAAAGTCACAATTGCCATTGACACAAGAAAGAGGGGATGGCATACATAATTGATGTACTTTTTTATATGAACATTGATCAAAATCTGTTCAGTGTGGGCCAAATGATGGAGAAAGGATATACTTTATATTTTAAGGGAAATACTTGCAATTATGTTGTGAAAGATAAATATCTTAAAAAATCAAAGTTTGGAATGAAAGAGAACAGATGATTTTTAATTCAGTGGATTTTTATAAATGAATTGGCAATGATGGAACAAGTGGATGAGTCATTATTATAGGCATAAATAGCTCAGGCTTTTCAACTTCCATGGGCTAAAGATTCTCCATGAGAAGAATATGATAAGAAATCTTCTATTAATAAAGGAGATCGATGGTGCTTGTGAAGGATGCTTACTCGGTAAACAACATCGACAACCATTTACATCTTAGCAAAGCATTTAAAGTTAAGGAGTCATTGAAGCATATTCAGATAGATGTTTGTGAGCCAATGCATAATCCTTCATTTAATCAAAATACGTACTTCATTCTTTTTAGCGATGAATACAATAGAATGACATGGGTTTATTTCATGTGTGAAAGATCTTAAGTATTTAAGATTTAAAAAAAAATTAAGACCCGTGTTGATAAGCAAATCAGGCACCACTTGAATACACTAAGAAGTAATATAGGAAAAGACTATATCTCAAAAGAGTTCAATAAGTTTTGTGAGAAAGAAGGTGTGGAGTGGCAACTCGCAGATGGATATACACCAAAGAAAAATGTAGTATATGAAAGAAAGAATAGGACTAATGGAAATGGCTAGAGCTATGTTGATGGTGAATGAAGGCTTTGGAAGGCAAGGGTTTTGAATGAAAATTGAGTAATGTGAATGAAGCCAAGCATTATTTAAACCAGAGTATTCTTTTGTACCGTAATTTTAAAAGAAATATGGCCCAAATAGCATGCTAATTGAAAGGTAACAAGACATACTATAAGTAACTATCAACCAAAGGTGTTGAGTAGTGAAACACTGGTATATCTTTAATTTTAACTTTAATATCTTATATAAGACTTTTTATTATTAAGAATTGGTCTAACACCATATTAAAAATATCCTCTCTATTTATGTTGCTCTTACAAAGACATATTAAATGTGGTGCACTTGTTGACACTTACTATACATAATAGATGAATAAGGGATTGGATTAAGATAATTTTTAGATAGCTTTATGTCCTAGATAAATTTAAGAACATAAATAGCTAAACATTTATTTGTTAATGTTTTAGTTTTACAGTGAACCCTCTTAAGATAAAATGTTTGGACATAGATAGTTCGACCGTTTCCGAATAAATTGTTAAGTTATAGATAGTTGGATAATCTTTAGATAAAAGTTTTTTTGATGGAACAAAGAAGTGAGCCATAAAGACTAAATGGTAAAGTTATGGATAACATTTTATATGAAACTAGGTTCTTTAAAACTTCTTGTAAGAGCGATTTCTACAAAATTTTGACATTCTAATGGTAATATTGTGGCTATATCCTTGGTATGAACAATGAAAATTATAGTACCAAACATGAATCATGGAGTAGATGGGCATTTGATTTTATCAAATTAAATAAAATAATGAAAATTTAGGCCCTTAAAATTTTTAAAATACACATAAGTAATTTAAATTATATGAATAAATTTGATTTTCTCTAAAACTAATTTAGTGAATTGCAAGAATTTGTTTAATACGAAAATAACATTAAATAAATTAATAGTTTAATAAATATTATTCAAAATTTAATGTTTAAGGCCTGTTAATTTTACTTTATTAGAATATAACAAATAATTTTCTAATTATAATTTAATTAGCATTTTTATATATATTTTTATTATATTTTATAAATTTCATAGGCTATGAAAATGTTTGAATTCCCATAATTAAATTTATATTAATGAAGTTGATTGTATTGGGACCTACTAGGTAACATATTTATTTTTAAATTCAATTATTTGATGAATGCATAGTGATTTAGCATTCAAAATCCATTACTGCTACTTTTATCCAATGAGAGAGTGATTCTGAAACATTTTACGGAATGATTAATATATGCTAATTTCTATTTAACATGTTAAAGGTTGACAAAGACAATTGTGCTAAGATGTTATGGACAAATAAAATATAAAGATGTGTCACATGATTCTTTTAATGTTTCTTTAGTCAAATCTACAAAGCTAAACATTATACCATCTTGAAAGATAGACAAATTATTTACTATCGATGTGAAGAGAAACAAAATTTACTTTTATAAACTAATTTTGCCAACCAGTCAGCTAAATAATTGGCCTTATGTTAAATGTGCATCAATTGAAAATTAAAACAACTAAAAAGTTCCTTAATCCTTGGAATAAGATAAAATTTTTAGAATTGGAGAAAGCATCACCCTGAACAAAGTTCACCACCAACATAGCATCAACCTTAATCTAGATATGGCTAATACACATAGCAGAACAAATGCTGATCCCATAATTAAGTTCTTTGAACTTATCATTAATAGGCAAACAAGTATTTAATGGGCCATAAAAAGTACAAAACACATTTCCCATATGATATCTAATAATTCCATCATAGCTAGCCAAACTGGTATTAACAAAGCCATCCGTGTTGAGCTTTATATAAGGTTTCTTAGGCTTTATCCACTTGAGAATCATTGAACTACTGTACTCATTACCAAGAAGCTTAAAATAAAAGTAAGAAGACATGAACTTGTAGTTTGTAAAACTTCTATAAGATATGAGATTAACCATGTATAAATGTTGAACTTTGTCTTTAACATTGGAAATGATACAATTAAAATTCTTTTTAATGCCATAAGTTTGGAATAATTCCTCTCCGTCAACAAATACAATAAAATAAGAATAGGAATAAGAATCCAAATATGACATTTACTAGGAAAGAACCAAACAATCAAAATAGAATTAATGTTAGAACTATAGGAAAAGTGGGAACTATAAAACATGCCATCAAAGTACCTCTAGACTTTAGCCGCAATACGACCACTAAGAAAAACATGGTTTAAAGTTTCAATATGAAAGCAACATTGAAATTTCGAAGTGAGAAAAATCCTTTATTCATTAATAAAACATCAAGTAGTAAGAAATTCTTCAAAATTCTCAAAACCCAAATGGAATAAGAGAGAGGGATGCTACCATGCCAGAAAACATAAAATAAAATCAATTTAGGGTGATTGACTTTAATGGCCTCCCAAACATTTTTGAAAGAAACCTTACCAGATGTTGATAGATTGAAAAGGATATGTTCTTCAGTATCAGTTTGAAGAGGGATCTCCAAAACTTTTTGCACAAGATGAGCAGTTCAATTTGTTCTTGTTCCAATTATATCCATGATGAAGTTGCTAACTTTCATAAAAGCAATGGAATGAGAATTTTGATAATGATCAATAGATTATATACAAATCTTGTTATAATGCCAAAAAAACATTTTACCTTCCCCAATATCCCATTGGACAAAGTTTTCAGAATCCCATTTGATGGAACATAGTCTTTTCCAAACAAAAGAGTCACCATCTTTCCAATGACAAATAAGAGGGTGTTTACGAATGCAAAATTGCTTAATATAAATTTAGCCCATAGGCTGTTGTTAGCTCTAAGAGAATACAACAACTTATAAGAAAAAATAAGATCCATATTACAAATAATTTTACCGCCAAGACTCCCTTCTTCCACCATATATTAAGGGTAGGTTGAAAAGTGAGGGAAATGTAAATAGGTAGGGAACAAAGCACATTTTTAATTAAAACAAGCCATTCATCATTACATAAAAAATTATAAGACGAAGAGGAAAGCTTTTTTTGAATGGAAGTGAAAATATCTTCAAACATATTAGACCTCTTTCTTAGTTTAAATAATGGAGTACCTAAGTATTTAAAGGGGTGGCTTTGAAGAGGAAACCCAAATTCATCTTTGATAGAATTCTTCCTAGCTTGAGAAATAGATGTCCCATTGATAAATTAACTTCTTCTCTTTATTAAAATTCAAACCACTAAAAATTTGAATATTAGAAACAAGCTTGAATAAAATACTTGCAATTTTGGTAGAAGCATTAGATAAAATAATAAAATTATCCACAAAACTCAAATGGGAACTGAAAAAACCATTAGTAGTAGTAAAATATAAATTAGGATGACGTTTATAAAGATGATCTTTACCCTTAGAAATGAAGTCAATTGCAATAATGAATAAAGCAAGATATATAGGATCACCTGCCTAGTACAATTAGTATATTTGAAAAAACCATGACTTTTTCATTTATTATGACATAAAAATATAATTCTCAATGTAATATTTAATAATCCTAATAAAAAAGTAATTTAAAACAAACTAATCTAAAACAACATACATATATTTCTAGTTCAAATTATTATAAGCTTTAGTGATATCAAGCTTTAGAACAACATTACCCACTTTGTCACGAAGAATAATATAATGAATGAATACCTGAGCCAAAAGCACATTATCAAAAATCCCATGACCCTTAAAAAAACTAGTTTGACCAAGGGAAATAACTTTAGGTAAAACTAATGCCAATCTTCCTATCAGAATTTTAGAGTTTAATTTATTAAAGAAAGAGCATAAGCTAATAGGTCTAAAATTAGACCAATCATTAATGGCCACTTTCTTAGGAATCAAATAAATATTAGTAGAAGTAAAATATTTAGGGTGGGGAGAGCAATTTAAAAAAATCTTTAAATAGCATCCATTACATCTTCTTTAACAATGTAACAAGCCTTTTGAAAAAAAATTAGTAGTAAAACCATTAAGACCAGCCACTAACTTAGAATTCATCCCTTTAATAGTATCCATGATTTTTATTTTAGAAGGGACTTGAGTAAGAATAATTTTATTAGCTTAACTAATTATAGGAGGAACAGTGCCATTATTGATAAAAGGAAAAGGAGTAAAATTACTATTGAAAAGACCTCTAAACTAAGCAACCCTAGAGTATGCAATTAAATACCCATCCTCACAACTGGAATCATACTGCACATGAATCTTGTGAATATGATTAGTGACCCTTTTCTTGTATGCAAGTGCAGGAAATCTTTTTTGGTTTTTATCCCCTTTAACAACAAAATTTTAGAAGCCACTTTTTGTTGACATATATGCTCTTCCATCTCCTAAATATGGATTAATTCCATCTTAGCCTCATTAGAAACTACAGGTAATAAGAAGAATGGTCATTCATGTAGACAATCTCGAAATTATTAACCATTCTTTGAGTCTTCTTGATTTTTGAGAAAATGTTTTTAAACACACATTTATTCCACCAGCTCAATTTTTGCTCAAGTTTTTTTAATTTAAGCCAAAGTATGATAATTCCCTTGGCAATTTTTATCAGGATATAAAAGGAAATGCCAATTATTCTTCACAGCATTGAAAAATTCATCATTTAAAATAAAACATATTATGAAATCAAAAGGAGGATGACCCACACACTTTGTGTAAATCAATATTGAGCAAAAGAGAGGAATGACCAGATAGTGATCTAGTTAAATGCTCCACATGAGTGAGAGGAAAAAAAATCTATTTATCATTAAAAAGGATACAGTCAAGTCTCTTCAAATAGTGTATTTGTGCCAAGTAAAGGCACCACTACTATAGCCTATATCATGTAAATTACAATCCACATTCATGTTTTTAAAATCCTTCATAGCTTGAGGTTTAGGAGACATACACCCAGCTCTCTCTCCAACATTAGAAATAGTATTAAAATCATCAACAATAAGCCATGGTAAATTTGTAACATAAGGAAAACTATTTAATCGATGCCAAAAAAGCTTCTCTAGTAGAACGAGAACAAGTAGCATAAATAAACTCATAGGCTCATTACAAAATATCCTAATCTTATTATAAAAAATAGCAAAAATTTTAGAAAAGCTAATGTTTTTAGCCGTAAAACTCAATTTAGTCTAAGAAATGAGAGGCTCCAACAAAACCAAAAGAACAGTATTATATGTCGTACCAAGGTTCCTAACACTAACTCTAGAGTTAGAAACCCACACACCCCTCACATTCCATATTTGATAATTAATTATTAAGAGAGTTCAAAATTGTTTGAGCCCTAGTAGAACGAGGAATAGGTAAAGCCACATTCTAATTATTTTTATTTTTCTTCATTCCAACCTTAGTAAATCAATCATCTTCCACCATGTTACCACCACTGCTCTTAGGAGTGAACATAGTAACAATATTATCATTTTTAAGGTTAATAGGATACAAAGCATTTGTCTCATTAGTCACGTGAACATTACTAGATGCATGAAGAATTTCTCCCTCTTCCCCCTCTTCACAAGAATTAAATTTTATCAATTTAGAGGCATCATAATCTCCTTATGTTTCCCATCCACCTTTACTAGAATAATTAATATATTTAAAAAATTGAGAGGAATTATTCAAGTTACAAGGATTTATGGCATTATTCAAGGCATTATTCAAGTTACAAGAATTTCTCCATCAACACAAGGTGAACTTTCTTACCAAAGTGAATTGGAAGGGAGATGCTAGTTTAACATCATCTCATCAAAAATAAAAACTGTAAGAGCTCCGCTAAAAGGAGTAAAGGAAAAAGTAGGGGTTAAAGATGGAGAAGCATCAGATACGACATCTTTGAAAAGATCTTAAAGATAAATTTATGCCATTACTAGAAAAGTAAAAAAAGAACCTTTTTTCTTAGTCAAAATTGATAGCAATACATTTCCCCATGGATTGGAGGAAGGATTTGCCATGCCAACCTAGGAAAATTTGGCCAACAAGGACCAAACACAAATTACTTGTAGAAGAGAATCCTTAGGTCACACTTAACATAAGATTAAAAGAGAAAGTGATGTATATATCTTGCTAAATCAGCTGTAGAAGATAAGAGTCAAAGAGAAACCTAGAATTGCCATAGCATGAAGAAAAAAGTCCAAGAAGGGCCATGAAGGGCTTTTTTTTTTACCCAAAAAAAGATTTTCCATTAAAGCTAAAAGAGGGCTACAAAAAATACAAACTAGAAAAAATAACTATTATGCCTCCCCAACATGAACAGGTACACTGAGAAAACCAATGAAAATAATGACCGAAAAAAGAAAAGAGCAAAGAGAAAAACCCCTCATTTTTAAATGAGAGACTCCCTCATGAAAAGAAGACCTCAACAATGATCATTTGAGGGACCCAAATCCCCATCTATAATCTCATTAGTTATTTTTTCCTCTTTCGAGGAGCAGTGGTGACAAGCCCCAGTTCTGCAATTCTTTCTGAAGGACTCTAGGTCTTTTCTTGGAGAGGTTTGGTCTTTTATTGTAGATATTCTACAACTGAGATTTTTGAGCAATAAAGACAATAGGCTCTGGGTTAGAACCAGCTAACATTAGGAAGGGGCGTCTCATTTCATATCCTTTAGAAGGAAGATGCCCTTTCTACTTAGGCATTCTCCTTCTAGTAATAACATTGCAAGTTCCCAATTATTCTGAAGATTGGGAAGATGGAGAATTAGACAACTGAGTATACACAGGAATAGCTGGATTCTCCATAACTAACAATGTTAACAGACTGCAGCTTAGTCTTGTAAGGGTAAGACTCCACTTTATCACCATTAATTTCACAATTGAAGCAAAGATGAGAAAGTCCCTCATATTCAACTCTTTCAAAAAACTTCCATTTAGTCCATTAATCCAAAAGATCAGTTAGAGTTTATTTATATGTTCATTATGGACACACACTCAAGCATAACAATTTTGACCCCAAGAGATAATGGTTCATCCATCCAAAGAGGTTCTCCAATCATAGCATCCATAAGGGAAAAATTGGAAGTATCCCAATACATCAGAGGAAGCTGAGGAAAGTGCACCCAAATTGGTGAGATGAACCCCTTCATATCCTTGTTAGAGATAGAACATGACCACTAATTAAGGCAAATAATGCTTCTGACCATTATCCAAAGATCATCCTTGAGGATGACATCACAAGCCTTAGGGCTTTAAAAAGTATAAATAAAGCAATTTAGAGCAATGGTGATAAATTGAAACTTCCCAATGTGAGACCATCACCTTGATATAGTTCACCTTTGAGGTAAGCAAAAGAGATCCGCTTGCCTAAGAGTTTCCCAACTAGATCACATTCCAATTTAGAAATATTTTCTTGAACTTTATCAAAGTTAAGGCTCTAGGAAATTCCATCCTCATTAACACCTCTTGTTTGAGAGTCTTGTCTAGAGGTGTATAAGAGAGCTCCCTCCAGGCAAAATGGCCTATATTTCAATCACCAAACATCTTAAATTGTTTAGGAGAATTCCTTTTGCTTCAAAGGGGCTGAAATTCTGCACCAACTGCTCCTATGTTATGAGAAGTAGGATTGGAAGCATTAACATAAAGAGCTAGAGGGCAATTTTCTATTATAAGAGGTTTTTGAGCTGCAGCAAAGGGGGAGTTAACCCTATAGGAAGCCAACCTTCCATCCATACTTTCACACAGATGAAACCAACATCTATAATATAATTGAACAAAACTGGATCATTCATGACATCCATACACGAGATGTCCAAATTAGGAAAACTAATATGCTAAAAAGAATCCATCTTAAGTGTATGAAAAGAAGAATCGGCTCGTGAAGAGCTTAATGAAAGCTCACAAAGCATGCCCTAGAAATCCAACTCGATACTTTATAACATATTCACAGAGATGGAGGAAACCAGGTTTGACTAACTCTAGAGAGGTTCTAATCTAACTCCGATATAGACTCATGAAACTGGAAATCATCTAATGAGATCTATTCATGATCCTTAAAGGAAAATTCTATAGCTGAGAGCTTGAAATTAGCTGCTTAGGTGTCCTTCAAACCCTGCTCACAAGCCTCAAAATCCTTTCCATCCAAGACCTTCTAATAGTTGCCAATCCTAAAGGCCTTCCTACCATCACTACCACCACCAAAAGCGAGGAGAAGAACGTTTTCCCCTTCTACCATCCATCTTCAACCAAAATAGAAAGAAGAAGCATAGATACAGCCTCACCATCTTATCATGGATCTATATGTTTCATACTAACATGATTGTCATGTTAGCATTTGCATGTTTCCTAAAACAGTTAAGCAAGATCCACCTAAGTGGGTAACTTTAACAGCGTGTGTTTGGTAATAAGTAGGCCGAAGGTTATTCCATGTTTATTTATTTATTTATTGCTATACCATGAATGGGAATTTTTTTTATTTTTTTAAGGGAAAACTCACAGAGGGGCCTACGTGTTAATTCAGGAGAAAAAATTACAGTGTCCTTAAAGAGACCTTAAGCTCACTAATGCTTGAACGAGTTACAATAAGAAAGAAAGAAAAAACCTAAGAGCTTGAGGTCCCTACTAAGTAAAAATATAACTAACCATAGGTACAATCTATGGTGCATAAGAACGAGCACCCAAAAAGTAGGAAAAACCCTAAAATTGACCACCATATCCAGCTTCCCTTCTAGAGTCAGCTCACTACATACACCTGCACTAACAAAATTCTACAAAAAGGATAAAGCCCAAGATAGACATAGAAAAAAAGAAAGCAAAGTCTAGCAAACCAATCCCAATAATTATTAACAAAATAGGTTCTAAAAAAGCTAAACTAGCTATTTTTAATCACCAAAGTAATAACCACCAAATAGAAGGTATACCACAACATCCATGTACGGGAACAAATGCCAAACAAAAGGAAATTAAGAGCAACAATAATGATGCCATAGATGAAGGGTACCAGATAATAGACCTAACTGGAAAAACCAAATAGCAAGAATACCACAACACCATCTCAATATGGCGAAGCATAACCCCATGAGACAGCCCATGCCCCCAAACACATGAGAGCTAAGACAATAAAACTTAGAGCCCCAAAACCTAACAAAATCAATAATATAGATGTTTAAGAATTAAGAACAACACCACTCAATAAAATCAATAATAGAAGAGCTCCAGGAAACCCCCAGAAGCAACAACCCAAAGCCCTCCATGATAGGCCTATTATAGTTCACCAAGAAGCACATAATATAATTGATAGTTAAAAAATAACCCAACTAGAAAACCTCTACAACAAGGATATCATAACAGGAAAGAGCCAGATAACACAACTAAAGGGTGAAACATAACACTATAGGAAAAGTAAGCCCCCCAAACATCTGATGGCCAAAGCAACCTAAATAAGTGCTATACGACCCAACATAATCTGACACTGAGAGGCTCCAAAAAAAAAAACCAGTAATAAAGGCGCAAATACATCAAGGGAAACATATTGGGACTCACTGAGCAGCACAATATGTTGGCACCCAAAGGAAAACAAAGTAGTAAAAAGAAAAAACTCAATGGGGCTAACCTCCAACAAATTAAATAAGAGAGCACCCCCACACAAAAAAAGAAAAGACACATAATCTCTAGTAAACCAACCACGTTAAAACCTAACATAAGGGATACCAATTCTATCTAATCTTAAAAGCCCTTTTAAAGGGACAAGTAAGTTAGCAGCAGAAAAATTTGTGAAGTAAACTAAATCAAGCCCAAAGTTGGCAAGTCAATTATCATAGGCATTCCCCTCCCCATATACATTAAAAGTTCATTAGGGATGTTAAGCCCTTATGAAATAGCCCGAGGCTAACCAAAAGGGGGGGCGGGGGGGGGGGGGGGGGGTGAATTGGTAAAAAATTCTCAAACAAAAATCATGATTTAAAACTATGAACAATTACCCAAAAAAATAAAGTGCAAAAATTAAATGGGAAAAGTAATAAGAAAGAACACATCAAATTTTATAGAAGTTAAGTCAACTAAATCTACGTCCACTCCCTGGAGCCTCTTCTATGAGTATTACACTAAACTTAGTGTCTCTCCTTTTGCCACCATAGCAAGGCAGAGAAGCCTGTTCAAAACTCCCTTCCACCAACCCCCATGTGAGATAGAGAACCCAACTCCTTTCGCTTCCTTCTAAAGTAGGCTGAGAACCCAACTCCTTTCACTTCCTATTAAAACAGGTAGACAACCTCGATCAATTGCTACTGTGGACCTCTCTAGAACCTCCAAAGAACCAGCGATGATGACTGAAAAAGACAACTCGAATCCTTACTTGGAACAACCTTTATGAAACCTCTCACAAACTCACCCTCACAAGAACCTCTCTCTCTCTCTCTCTCTTCCAAGCTCTCCTTATCCTCTTAGCTCTCTTAGGTCAGGATAGCAGCATAAGATCACATTTTGAGTAAACAAGAGATATTATATAGAAGGGCTTCAAATTTTTCCTAAATTATAATTCATCGACAAAGATCATCCAGGATAATCGACACCTTATCCTATATGATTAGTACAAATTCAACTCAATTAGCCAGGACGATCTGGGGGAGGCTGGATGATTAAAGGATGGGTTTGTTCTGACTGTCCAGCATCATCTTGTATGATTAGTTTAAAAATGTCATGTATCATTTAGATTATCGCTATATTTGGCTAGACTTTACCTGTATGGATAATGAAAGAATAATTGATCATCTAGGATGATTTTTGGATCGTCTTATACAATTAGTTCATAATGTTAAAGATCGACCAGACCATAACTTTGTTTGGCTAGACTTTACATATTTGGATGATGAAAAAATAACTGATTGTCCAGGTTGATTTATCAATCAGCCTGTATGATTAGTTCAAATTAATATATATCGTCTAGAGTATCATTCTGGTCATACAGGAAGAAACTAAGGTTTGATTAACTGATCATCTTGGACGATCTTGGGATCTTCCTAAATGATATAATCGATCAATCAAACCTTACTTTCCTTAATCATCTAACTAATTTAAGCATAGTTAAAATGCATCGTCTAGGATGATGATAATATCGTCTAAGATGATTTGCTTAATTTCAACTGCCTTAACCAGGATGACCTAATTAGGGTTTTTGTTTTTAGTTGATCTTCTCGGACGATTTAGGATCATCCCAGATGATACGATCAAAAATAGAAAACTCTAAAAATATACAAAATTTTCCTTTAAGCGTGTATATGCAAGGTTACTTTAGCATCAGAATCCACTTTATTACATTTGACTCAAGAAAAGGTAAAAATACTTAATGAATTCTTTCATACTGACTCAGTCCTAATATACCCAATCTTGAGCATTATTGATTTACAATTGACCTTGTGGACCTAAAATGTTAGTGGGCAGGATAATCGTAGAAAATAAAAGTGTCACAAATATTTTATATCATCAAAATTATAATCTCTGAATTCAGATTCAAAATATATATGTGGGAAGAAAATATTAACAAAGATCAACAAATGTTTACTATCCTTCACAAGATAAAAACCCACAGTATTGCATACCAAATCTTCAACTTTATTTAAACATTGAATAGTATAAGTAGAGTCGATATCAATCCCAATGTTAGAAATATCAAGGGACATACATAATCTTATCCCATAAAGAATAGTAGGAAGGTCAGTAAAGTTCACATTGCAGTTATGTAAGGGACTCGCAAAATCCATAACAATATTCCCATGATTGTTCCTGATAATCCCACCACATCCTGAGATGAAACCTTTAGTAACACCACCCATATTCAATTTGTAAGAATTATTAGAAGGTTTGACCCAATAAATATACCTAGATTTAGAAGGAGAATGATCCTCTTCCAACTTGAGGCCTAAATTATAAGCAACAAAGTAATAATTCTTAAAGTTCATGTTAGAAATCATATTAATAGAAAAAAGGCTCAATACTTTATCTTTCACATTTCTTGATAATCCTATGATGGTTCATACCAACACCATTAAAAATGAGAGTTATTCCTATCCATCCATAAATACAATAAGATAAGAGAATGTATAACATTTCTAATTTGACCCTTAGACTTGACAAATCAAGAGTTAAGCATAGCATTAATAGACAGATTGGAATTAAAGCAATTTAGTTTGAAAATATCATCAAAATAAGTCTAGGTTTTAAAAGCTAAAAGACCCGAAAGTAAAATATGATGCATATTCTCCACATGATAACAACATTGGAATTTGGACGACAAAATAAAACCTCTTTTAGTTAAGTTATCATCAGTAGGAATGAACCTATGTAAAATTCTCCAGATAAAAATAGCAACACTAGAAGGAATACTTTTATACCAAATCATGGAAAAAAACATTAGTAACAACATTCATGGTTATAAAAGCATTCAAAGCATCCTTTAATCTAAAAGCCCTATTTTTAGACAAATTACATAATAAAAAATCCTTCGAATCAGTGTTCTGAGGGAGGTTTAAAATATGTTGGATAATTGAATCAAGAATCACATTAGCAAATCTATTATAATCCCAACAGTTATTAGTAATGAAAAAATTCATATTAACCATAGTAGTGGAAGAAGTATTAGTAATGGAATCAATGGAGTGATTTCCCAATGAATGGTCTTATCAAAAGAAGATGTTCCCACAACCAAGCCCCCAAGAGAGATGAGGCTCAACAACCCATTTAACCTTGCAAAGTCTTTGCCACACATTAGAGTCACCTTTGTTAAAGGAGCAAATAGTGGGATGCTTACCCACACAATATTTGGCAAACATAACTTAGCCCAAATGCACTCTTTAGCATGAAAGGTATACCAAAACTTGAAAGAAAAGGCATAAGCCAAATATATCATACATTTACAGCCCAAGCCACCGTCATGCAACACACCACAACACGTGTCCAAAGATGACCGTATAATTTTAGAATTGCTATTAGCCCCTTTCCCAAAAAAAAATAATTGATAAGTTTATCAGTTCTATTACAAACCGTCTAAGTAGGCTAAAGAGTTTGGAATGAATAAATAGGAAGATAGCAAATAACACATCTAATGAGAGTAAGCATGTTGCAACTTTGTTTCTCGTAACTATGCTTTCATATTATGTGTATTGTTGATGAATCCAAATATTATTGTTTGATTATTATTTCTCCTAACATATATTGAAAATATTGTTTTTATTATTTGTGTGTACTAACATTTAAGAGAAATCATACTTCAAATAGTTGAATACTTCAAGACAGATTAGACAAGATTAATTATAACTAAAGTCTGTATATTTTTTACTTTTCTTGAGTCTGAGAGAGAGTGATGTAATTGGGTAACTGTGCACACACACACTAGGGGAGTGAAAAAACTTGTAATTTTTTAAACTAATTATATTATATGATTATTGATTGTATGGGACAATTTATCTTTGGCATACCTCCAAATGCAGATAAGCAATTCATCGATGAAAAAGTATTCTAAGTAATGTTCGTACTAAACAAAGTTTCCCTTATACAGATGATATACATAGCACGAAATTGATGCAAACATTTTTTTCCATACAAACATGTAAATTTTTTAAACTGTTTATCAAGGATGATACATGGTTCATACTGTATGATGTACATGTATGAAAATGTTTTGTACAAGATTATACAAGAAATCTTTAAACTATTCATACGTATGATTGTCGATCGCATTGTATGATTTGGGATGGTCAAAATTGAAATTTTTAGTTTTTTGAATGGTTTTTTGTGCCTTTTATATATATGGTCTTAAAAACTGACTAAGGACAAATCTGTCATCATTTTTTTAAAGATCTAATGTGTGAGAGTGCTTTGGGAGAGTATTTAAGAGAGATTTCTTGCAAATTGAGAGTGTGAAGGGTTCACAAGATTATTCAAAGGTGAGAATCTCTTTGTGTTTGTAGTAAATATGTTCCTTACTTCTTTGAAGATGCTCGAGGGAAGATCTTTGAAGAATATATAGTTCTCTGCTGACACTTGGAGTTTGTAAAAGGATGATGGTTCTCAGCCAACACTTGGAGAGTGTAAAGGATGTTGTTTCTCTACTGACACTTGGAGTGTGTGAAAGGATGTCAGTTCTCTAAAAACACTTGGAGAGTGTTAAAGGTTGATGGTACTTTGCCGACACTTGGAGGATGTGAAAGGATGATGCTCCTCTACCGCACTGGGATTGGTTCAAGAGAGGGTAATTATAAATGCTTCTCTGCCTTATTGTGGGATCAAAAGTAGAGTCAATTTGATAAAAGTGTAAAACCTGTAGATGGAGTCTTTATGGAGTGAATGTAGGTCTAGTTGGACCAAACCACTATAAATCTTTGTGTTCTTTTTATTTTTCAGCAATTTTATTTTATGCAATTTTAATTTTATGGTTGATAAAGTTTTATTTTGTTAAAATTTAAATTGTGAAAATAATTTTATAAATGATTTTTATTCAAGAAGAAAATTTTAAATTAATAATTCACCCCCTCTTGATTAGCTTTGGGATAATTATGTTAGGTATAACAACCAATACGGACTTTCAAGTGGTATTAGAGCCTACTTTCGAAAAAAAATTTAGATTAATTTTTGAAAATGATCATAACTACTTTTGGAAACTTTAACACACCTGAAGGGTATTCGATAACTAGACTCCCATTTTTTGATAATATACATTTTGTTTTTTTGGAAAACACGTATGTTTACTTTTCTTCAATCGCTTGAGTATCACATGTATATTTTAGTATAAGAAGGATACACTAAACCAACTTGACTTGTAGATGGTATTAGAACTAAAACACCATTTGCTGGCTGGACTATACAAGAATGAGACTTAGCTCAGTTAAATGCAAAATATTTGAACAGTTTTTCTCTACACTTAAATCTGAAGACTACATCCATGTTTTTACCTGTAAAAGTGGAAAAGAAGTTTGCGATAAACTTTGTATCATATATGAAGGGACTAATGAAGTAAAAAATTCTAGATTAAATATTTTATTGCGTGATTATAAACTATTTCGTATGAAACCAAATGAATCGATTACTAACATGTATAGTCATTTTACTCAAATAGTCACCTCATTGCATGCTTTAGGTAGGGAATTAACTAATGAAGAAAAATTGAATAAAATACTTTGTTGTTTGCGTACTGCTTATGATGTAAAAATAACTATTATTACATATTTTAAGAATTTAACTCTTTATTCTATTGACAATTTTTTTAGATCACTAATTACCTACTAGCAAGGAGTGCCTCAAAGATAGATTGATGCATGAGAGAAGCTAAAGAAAAGGAATATAGAATTGAAAGTGGATGACTCGAAGAGTGATCAGTCTTAGCCTAAGGATGAAGATGGCATAATGCCTTGATAACTAGGCAATTCAGGAGTTTTCTAAAGAGGAAGCAAAGGAGATGTCAACAGTGAAATCAAGGTAAGTTCCATAAAACTGTTAAGGTATCTAACAATGTAATTTACATGAATGCAGGAAACAAGGATATATCAAATCAGATTGCCCGAATCTTAAAGCCAATCCAAGCAAGGAGAAGTTGGAGGAGAAAATAAATATGAGGAAGGGCAAGAAGAGATTTTAGAGAGCTTTGTAGGTAGACTCAGCTTTGGATTCCTAAATAGAAGCAAAAGAAGAAGTTACAAATTTGTGCTTAATGGATGATAAACTTGATCAATCAGATCAAGAAGAGGTATGTGACTTAACTTATGAATAATTATTTGATCTTTTTGAGAAAATACATATCGCATATAAAAAACTTAAAAAGATGGATGCTAGGTTGAATTTAGATTTATTTGAATTACAGAAAGAGCATGAAATTCTTTGGAAAGATTATGCACAAATTGATAACAATCATATGAAACATTTGGATGAGTTTGATGAATTGGACAAACATCATGAAATATTAAAAACATCCTACACTGAACTTAAAAATGATTTTAAAACTTTTACAAATGAATATGATAATAGAGAGCATTATTTAAAAGTTGACAATGCAGTGTTAGAAAGTGCAAACATATTTTTTAAAGTCCAATTGAATGTACTTGAGAAAAATAGGATTCCACCTACATCTAAACAATTTTTTAATCTTGATAAAAGGCAAAAAATTTAAAACATACTAAAAAACAAGTTTACTCACATAAATTGAAAAATCCTTTTCCTTAAGTTAAATATTTTTCTTGTGGTATGAATGGGCATATATCTCACAGTTATACTATTTATACTAAATCATATCTAGTGTGGAGACCTAAGATGCATAAAATAAGTCAAATCATATATGTATCTAATTTAATTTTGCTAGGAGAAGAACCAAAATTTGTTTGGTTTCCCAAGACTAATATTTGATTATCTTATAGAAATGCTATCATACAAGACCTCATGAGAGCATTTGGTAAATTAACAGCGGATGTACGAAGCATATAAATGGAGACACCACATAATTCATATCATTGAAAGCTAGGAATGGAGGTAAGGTTATACTCAGAGATAATACCACTAGAAAAGTGGGTGGCACAGGTATTATTGGAAACTTGAACAATTTTTTTTATTGAGAATGTTTTACTTTTAGAAGGCTTAAAGCATAATTTACTGAGTATTAGTTAGCTATATGATAAGGGTAGTAGTGTTAAATTTTTTCACTCTAGTTACATATAAAGCCAAAATGGAAACAATGTATTACATGGAATGAGGGTAAATATTATGTACATAATAGATTTGGATTTTATTAAATCTACTAATGATTTTTTTCTAGAATTAATTATTGATGAGTCATGATTATGTCATATGAGGCTTTGTCACACAAGTATGAAAAATCATAGGAAAATTGCCCAAAAAGAACTGGTTAGAGGAATACCAAAACTAGACTTTATCAAGGATCACATATGTGATGCATGTCAAATAGGAAAATTGGTGACGTCCTCCTTTCATTCCATTATGGATCTTAGAACTAGCAAATCTTTATAATTGATTCACATGGATCTTTTTAGATTGGTTAGCATGGTAAGTATAAGAGGTAATGTTTATGGATTTATGATTATTGATAATTTTTCAAGATTTACTTGGGTTAAATTTTTATTTTATAAGAGTGAATCATTTGAAAATTTTAGAACTTTTTGTACTTGGATTCAAAGAAAACTAAGATGCAAGATTTTAACAATTCAAAGTGATCATAGAAGTGAATTTAAAAATAAAAAATTTGAAGATTTTTATAAAGAGAAAGGAATTGATCACAGTTTTTTAGCACCTAGGACCCCTCATCAGAATGGGGTAATAGAGAGAAAGAATTTAACATTAATTGAAATTACTAGAGCAATATTGGTAGAATACTCACTTCCAAAATATTTTTGGGCTGAAGTGGTTAGAACAGCTTGTTATGTTTTGAATAGGGAGAATATTAGATCAAAATTGATTAAGACACCCTATGAGTTTCTTAAGAGTACAACACCAAAATTGTCACATTTGCATCTTTTTTGGATGTAAGATGTTCATTCATAATAATGGAAAAACTTCTTAAAATAAATTTGATCCAAAATCTGATGAAGGAATTTCTCCTATATACTATTGTGTTGTAAAATCATTTAGAGTTTTTAACAAGAGGACTTTGGTAGTTGAGGAGACAACACATATTATGTTTGATGAGCCTGACATTATGGAAGAGTCAACATTTAAAAAGGATCATTTTGAAAATAACTCCCAAAGAATAGAAAAGATTGATTTGGAAGAGAATGGGAAAATAGAAAATCCTTTGCCTAGAGAATTAAAATTTTATAAGAATAATCCTAAGAAATTAGTTTTAGTTAAACCTAGCGAGGGTGTTATGACTAGGCATAGACTTAGCAAAGAGGTGAATCATTTTACTTTTATTTCAATGGTTAAACCTATAAATATAAATCAAGCACTTTCAGATGAAATTTGGATTTTGGCTATACAAGAAGAATTGAATCAATTTATAAGAAATGATATTTGGGAATTAATTGAAAGGCCTATGGATCAAAGTATTGTTGGAACTAAGTAGGTGTTCAAAAATAAAATGAATGATTCAGGAGTTGTGATTAGAAATAAGGCTAGGTTGGTAGCTAAGGAATATGATCAAATAGAAAGGATTGTTTTTTAAGAGACTTTTGCTCCTGTAGCAAGATTTGAAGCAATTAGGATTTTGTTAGTCTTTGCCTATTTTAAATGTTTTAAATTATTTTAAATGGATGTCAAAAGTGACTTTTTGATTGAGATGATATAAGAGGATGTTTATGTTGAGAAACCTTTAGGTTTTAAAAATTCTAAATTCCCTAATCATTTATTTAAATTAAAAAAAGCATTATATGGACTGAAACATGCACCTAGGGCTTGGTATGAGAGGTTAAGCACTTTCCTATTAGGGAGATCTTTTATGAAAAGAAGTGTAGACATCACTCTCTTTTTAAAGAAATTAGGAGATGATATACTCATTACTTAAATATATGTTGCTGACATCATTTTTTGATCCACAAATAAAAATTTTTGTGATAATTTTTCAAAAATAATGAGTAGTGAGTTTGAGATGAGTTTAATGTGTGATCTAAGTTGTTTTCTTAACTTTAGTATTAAGGAAAATGAGGAGTAAACTATTTTTAGTTAGTTAAAATATATTAAGGACATCCTCAAGAAATATGAAATAAACAATGCTAAACCAGTACACCCATGAGTTTCTAAGTGCAGTTGGATAAGAACCTTAAGGGACAATCTGTTATTAAAAGAAATTTAGAGGGATCATTACTTTGTTTGACTGCTAATAGACCAAATATAATGTTTAATAGTTATTTATATGCTAGATTTCAAACTGATCCAAAAGAATCACATTTGATAGTAGTAAAAAGAATTTTAAGATATATTTTGGGAACTCAAAGCTTAAGGATTTGGTATTCTAAGGATAGCTCTTATTTTAAAATAATTGAATATTCTGATTCAGATTTTATAGGATGTAGGGTTGATCAGTAAATACATTTGGAACATGTCAATTTATAGGAAAATCTTTATTTTCTTGGTCCAATAGGAAACAAAATTCAATAGCCTATCTACTGCTGAAGTAGAATACATTACCCTAAGTAGTTATGTGGCACAAGTTCTTTGGTTAAAATAATAGTTGATTTATTTAGAATTTTTAATTGGTACAATTTCAATCTTTTGTGATAATACTAATGTCATTTGCATTTCAAAGAGTCCTATTCAATATTCTAGAACCAAGCATATAGACATAAAGCATCACTTCATTAGAGATCAGTAGCTAAGGGAGAAATTGAATTGAATCACATTTCTATAGAAAATTAACTTGCGGATATTTTAATAAAAGCACTAGCCTTAGATACCTTTTGAATCTTAAGAACAAGGTTAGGTGTGATTGATCTTAATGCTTAAATTAAATGTTATGTAAACTTGATATGTTCTATGTTTGTGTCTATTTAGTTTGTTTTTTTTTTTATTTTGTTTGTTTATGTGTGTTTGTTTTTATTTCACTTTTCTTTCTTATGTGTGTTAAAATTTGAAGCATGTAACTTTAATGAAATAATTGATTTTGAGAAGTTTTTCTAATTTTTATGCATTATTTTCTAAGTGTTCTATTCACTTCTCTATAATACCTTTGTTTGCCTCTACTCAACTATCCTTCATTCTCACACTCATTTATGCCTACCACAAAGAAACATTTAAATATTTTTTGGCCAACATGAGAGTCACTGAGGAGCACTCTAGGATAAGTTCCTCTATCCAAAAAAAATATGTGAAATTAACCAAGGAAGATTTAGGCAACTTTCTTCTTCTAAGAACCCAGGGTATTTGAGCTCACACTATGTCTTCGACTGGTCAAAAATTAATAAAGTTCTTAAAGGTGTCTCCCAAGTTAATCATTTAGCTCAAGTCTACACCTTGAACAAAAATACCCGGATTATCTAGCATGTCTTAAGAATGTCATTTATTCCTAATGCTGGTGATCATGTAAATATAACTCCATTCATGTCCAGCTTCACACATCTTATTATGACTGAAAAGCCATTTGATGAAGCCCAACTCATTATGGATTACCTATATAATATTTCATAAATTGTACTTCCACCCCATAAAAGGAAAAAAATTGTGAATTTAGGACACTTAGTTGCCTATATCCTATGTAAGAAGTACAATCTAATTCATTCCATCCCACTAAACTACCAATTTACTTTATCGATGCTTCTTTTCGATTATTATTTGTGAGTGATCAGAGTTCTAGTGATGATATTGAGGGAGAATAGGGAGCTCCTCCACCTCCACCTGGACCCAATCAAAATTACTTTCAAGAAATGGTTCAGTCGTAATTTGATCGTTTGGAGACTCATTTTGATCAATGCTTTGATCAAATTGAGAATCATCTAAATCAACAGAATGTAAGATATCAGTAAGACATGGGTTGGATCCATGGCCAGTTTTAATTTGACACGGTCAACACAAATATAGCTATGATAAATAGCTATTTTTTAGTGTTTGATCAGCCTCCTCCTTGGGTGAAAGAGGATGTTAGTACTTTACCGCATAAATCGGGTTGGTGGAATAGAGTTTGTAAGTGCTTCTTCGCCTTGATGTGGGAGCAAAAGGAGAGTCAATTTGATTTAGTGCAATACCTAGTGAAGGAGTCTCTAAGGAGTGGATGTAGGTCAAGTTTGGACCAAACCACAATAAATTTGGTGTTCTTCTATCCACTTTTATTTTACTGTATTTTATTTTTCTGCACTTTAATGTTCTGTAGTTGAAAAATCTTTTGAGATAATCATATTTAAACAACTGCATACTCAAGGATCATTGTTAAAATTTTATATAAACGGTTTTTAAAAATCCAAGAAATTTTTTATTTTAAAATTACTAATTCACCCCCCTCTTGATTAGTCTTGGGACTATTCAATAAGGTCTAACAACTTACACAAACATTCACTTGGCATTGACCTAATTTTTTATGTTTATCATGGAGAATTAAAACTTAAAGAAAGGTTATAGCTTAGAACTGATAAGAACATGGCACCTCATGTATACAATGAGAAATCCGAATTAAAGAAATACTATAATAATAAGACCTAGTGAAAGTTTGAGGGGGCCAAGTGCTTTGGTTGTTTCTACTCCATTCAAGCAAAAGTTTATATTATGGCTCAACATGATGCAAATAATGGATATGATGTGTATCACCACAAGAAAATTAGCCTTTCATGGTGCTAAAAAATATTTGACAAGAGCTAAAAAATGCTATTATAATTTTTTGCGCCACATTAGTGATGATTTCATAAGGGCCACTTTAAGCGGTGTTGCTAATAGAACGCATCAATGTGAAGTGTTGACAGAACTTTTCTTGACAAATTTAGGTTTAGTTTGGGACGGCTTTTTGATTGCTTTCTAAAATGGAGTTTTGGTACAAAAATAAAAAAATTTGTACTAAAACTCCGTTTTAGAAAGCAATAAAAAAGCCGTCCCAAACGAAGCCTTAGTGGTAATTTTTTGTCGAGAAACACTTTCAATTTTTGAAATTAGAAGAGAATGTTTACGTGTTAGTAATACAAATTAATGAAATTAACCAATTTTATTTTTGATGGTAGGATAATTTTAGGTAAGTTATAAATGTTTCCAAATAATTACTTAAAAGAGAGAGAGTGGCTGAGAGAGAGAAGAAATTTTATAATTATAATAACTCTTTTTAAAGTACATAGCATATTTGTATTTATTTCAGCATAGCCATGATAAAAAGATCAAATATCAATATTATATGGCATTTTGGATATCTAATAACAAACTGAAGTATTACTTATGCTACAAAATTATTTTCTGATAATTTTACATTCAAAACACGAATATATTAATGTCATAGATTAAAATAGTAAAATGCTCAACGTCATAGTGTACAAATTTTGCTATATTTGATAATTCAAATGAAAATAAATAAAATCATCTTTAGATAGAAGTTCCTTTTTCTTTAAGATAAAACTATAGTATTTCAAAAGGTGGCATCTCCTTTTATCTCTTACGTAAGAACAAAAAGAAAATAAAATGGCAATGATTAGGAATAATAAAACTTAATTAATAAGACAAAAATAATGAAATTGTGGGTTAATTCATCTCGATTAGCTCTTCAAACATAGAAACTACGCAAGGTGAACAAACAAAAACTCCTAAATTTGTGGCGAATTTTTAAATTGAAATATTGAGTAGCAAAATTTGTACCTTTGAGTAACAACGTAACTATGGCCTTTTGGACTTTAAATTGGATATAGATGGGCTAATTATTTTTTTCTACATAGCTGAATGATTTCTTTGAACTTCGGAAACAGAAATTGTTCAGATTAGAAGCAAAATAAATAAATAAAATCACTAAGATCAAGACGATAATTTTGTAATGCCATAGATATAAAGGGGACAAATGCTAGTACAAATAGGTAATATTATCTAGGGGTGTCAATTCGGGTCGGCAGGTTGGGTTCGGGTCGAACCCGAAACTGACCCGGCAATGTTCGGGTCAACCCGAACCCGGCCCGGTTTTAAAAATGGGTCAGGTTTCCGGACCCGAACCCGACCCGATTCGGGTCCGGGTCAACCCGACCCGACACGAATGACCCGAAGTTGACCTAAAATTGCTAATTTTTTGGTCAAAATTGGGTCAATATTCAATTTTCGGGTCAAATTTGGGTCAAAATCGGGTCAATCTCGGGTTTTCTGGTCAAATATGAGTTTTCGTGTCACTTTCGGGTAAATTTCGGGTTACTGGGTCAACACGAACCCGACCCGATTTTTAAAACGGGTTGATTTGTTCAACCCGAACCCGACCCGTTTCAGGTTCGGGTTGACCCGAACCCGGATTTTTCCGGGTCGGGTTCGGGTCGTGTCAAAAATTGACATCCCTAATATTATCACATTAAACTATTTTATTTTGTGATAAATATTAACTTTAAGAGTTTAATAAAAAAGATTGATTAAATAAATATTAAGTAATTTATATGTGTGACGGGCTCTTAAATTCATGTGATTTATTTTCAGTTTTCAATAAAAAATAATTGATATGACTAACTAAATTTTATCAATTATTATTTTTTTATTTAAATATCATTATATTTAACAACTAATTTAAGAATTTTATCATTGATACGAGATCTAGTGATATATTTTTTAATATAAAAGAAATTTGTAAAGTTTGCACCAAAACATTTGGAAAGTATGAATAATGATATTTATCCTTTTAGTGTTCTTACTTATGAAACTTCTTGTATGTCGATACATTTGTGGCAATATAGAGATGGTGCATTAACATCTTAGATTTGTATGAAGATTCAATACACACAAGAGAGAGAGAGAGAGAGAAAGAGAGAGAGAGAGAGAGAGAGAGAGAGAGAGAGAGAGAGAGAGAGAGTGTGTGTGTGTGTGTGTGTGTGAGAGAGGGAGAGAGAGGGAGAGAGGGAGAGAGAGAGAGAGAGAGAGAGAGAGAGAGAGAGAGAGAGAGAGAGAGAGAACTATCATAAGAGACATCATACATGAAAAACTTGAGATTGGAAAAAATCATGTGGTCTAGCATAGCTAAAATGATTCCACTAGCATATGTCGTTGATTATAAATGATGCATTTCATTAGGAGAAGGTGTTGGCTAAATGCAGCCTCTTAACATATGCCAAATCTAATACATCTACTATCCTAACATGGTCATTAGAAGGCCACCATTTTACATGACCAAACCTTATAATGCAATTCTCTCTAATCTTATTTGTCACTGGAGCAACTTCAACCTTTTCATGAATATGCTCGTTTTGTATCATGTCTCTATGAGTAAATCCACTCATTGACCAGAGCATGCTCATCTGAACATGCAACTCTTAAATTAATATTATGTTTCTCTTTTAATGGCCAACAATATGTGTCATAAAGAATTGCAGGTCTCACCACCATCTTATAAAATTTTATCTTATTCTTCTTAGAAAGCTGCATGGATCATTTTGGCACTATAATTTTGGGTGCATTGACCCTGAGAAGCATTAGTGAGTGGCGAGGGTGCGATAGCTCTCTATTTTACTGTAACTCTAGAATTTTATGTGGCATAGCAGTACTTGGTCACTTGGGCATTGTGATGTTAGGCACTGATATAAGTATATATATATTGTCTTAGCTTAACAGACCCTCTCTCCCTCACTCACTCGACATAATGAAGAAGGAAATAAAGAGGAAGGATAAGGGAAGGAGGAGAAAGGAAAAAAGAAATTTGATTTTTAACTGTCAGTTCATTTTGCCACTTTTATGAAAGTTGCTTAAATCGTTGTCGGTGACTTGATGTCATATTCTAATTTTCAATGATTTTCCTTTTAACCATTTAATTTTTTCCAAGTTTATTTTGTTGTATTTTCTCTATATTTAGAAAACTTCTAATGTGTAATGTTTTGTATATCATAACATTGATTATTCTAGACATTGTGATTTGTTAGTTTTATAATTTCACATATTAAAATTGTAGTTATTATTATTTGAATGAATTACATGAAACAGTGGTTTTAACATTTTAATATGAATATATTTTTTTATGAAAGTATTATGAATTAAAATGGGCATATGATTGGGTAATAAGTGGTTGTTATTACATTTATAATATTATTGTAATAATATGTATAAAGATATGTAAGGGCTAGTGATTTACTGGTGTTGGCTAGAGACTAATTTTAACCTTTACATGATGGTGGGTTGATGAACTTTCTTTTAAATAATGTGGTTTAGTGTAATGATTTTTTATTCATGTGATTCATTGATTGGGAGTTACACGATGTTAATTACTTTACTAATAGTTAAATGTGACAACTTTATTTAGTGAGGCAATGATTATTGATTTGCTGATTATTGAAAATACACCACACTAGCCATAACGCCTTACTCGATTTAGTATGATTTCTTGGATAATATGTAGTGTATAGCTTCCCTTCTACTGATTTAATGTTATTGATTTATTTTATTACTGTCGATTCACTACAACTATACTTATTTACATATTAAGTATTAATGAGCATGTGATATAAGCTACTTATTGACACTGTTATTGACATAATTGAACATTATGTATACCCTCTTATATTATTTCTAAAATGTATTATGTTGTATTGCTATGGATTTTTATAGTTCTCCCGAGTTCTTCCACTTTAATGGTTTATGCAGTCTCTTTAATATTTGTATAGCAGTGCCATGATTTATGAGCTAAAAGTGATTGTTTACTACTTTATTGTTTCGACATCAATACTATACTATTTATTGAACTCCATACAATATCGGTTGTTAGTTCATTGGCTTCACTACTACTACATATGTTTTACTATTTTTGACTAGATTTATGTTCATATTGACACTTATAGTTATGAATTGACTGATTTCAAGCATACTATTTCTTTTTGTACTTTGAGTGCACTTGCAATATTTTCATGATCTACTTAATTTTTTTAGCTAATTATATGTGATTTAAATGATTTAAGATTGAAGAAGAGGATCGAGAGTGTGAGATTTATCAATTATTAAATTCCTCAGGTTTTGGTATTATTTTATCTTTTTATCTTTAGATATTATTTTGTAGTTAAGAGTTTGTGGATATTATATAATATGACTCCTCACAAGTTTATATGATTTTTGAAAAAATGAATAAATATGTATATTGATATTTTGATCAAAATAATTTTTTTCTTTTATTTAATTTTTGTGAGAAAGTTCATAGATCTAATTATTATTATTATTAAAAGATAAAAATATAAAATTCTTTCAAATATAGATTTAGGGTGTAACACGTAGTCGGGGAGCAAAGGAGTTCAGAAGATTCGTAATTGATTGGAAACGAAAGATGGTGGGATCGTTGCTTTGTGAAGGTAGTCGGAGTGAGCATATTCAGTAAGCTATTATGGTCAGAGGAACCATAGTAAGGCAATGAAGCTTAGAGGGACTGAAGCGGAGTAATAGACGTTGAAGGGACATGTGATGAGAAACAGTGGTTAGAGGGACCATAATAAAGTGGCACATGTAAGTGGACCATAGATATTCGAAGAAAGAAGGATCATAGTTGGATGGTGATAGAGGTCAGAGGAATTATAGTTGGGTGATACATGTTGGTGGAATCATAGTCATGCGATAGAGATTAGGAGAATGGTAGTTAAACAATAGAAGTTGGAGAGACCATTGTTAGACAACAGAGGTTAAGGGGACTACAATCGAGTGATGGAGGTCTAAAGAATTATAGTCGACAAGTGATAAAGGTTAGATGGACCACAGTGGGAGGCAGATGGAGATCGGAGGGGATGTAATGGGTGGGAAATGGTGGTGAAAAAGACTTTAGCTAGGTTAAATCAATTTGAAGACCATAGTTCGACCATGGTAGTCCGAGGATGATAGTTAGTGGGAGATAGTGATTGAATGGTGATGGCTAAGTGGAGACCCCATAATTAGGGTTAGATAATGTTTTGAAGTGATGTTTGGGTGGTGGTTCTACAACAATGTTGGTCAGGAAGAGGTCCAATGATGGTGGTCAACTTGAGGTCTAGTAATGATCGTCCGGTTAAAGTTCAATAGTGATGGCCGATAGTGAGAGTTTGTCGACTGTGGTGCTCGGGTGGAGCATCAAGATTCTTCAATATTCAAATCTAAGAGCTCGCTTGAGTCCCTAACCTAGGGTACAAAGCCCCACTCATGGAAAGAGTGAGAGCCTTTTTATAGATATTGTGGAGTGGAATGCCTCATAACTTGAGAGAACATCCATAGCTGATAATGAGCACTCCATTGAATAATTTGTATTAATTCTCTTGATCATAGAGCTTTTTTTTAACATTTAAATGCCTTAGTGATGTCTGAATTAAGTGATATTAGGATTATCAAATTCCTCTCATTGTGCTGCTCGTTTTAACCATAAGTGTGGCACATTTAAATATCATTTGATCATCCAATTAGTGTCTTAAAACTTCCAAATATGCTTGGGGCCATTGATTTAGGCCCATTTTGACTCATAATTGCCCAATTTTAGTGTCATTGAATTCTTCTTATCAAGATGTTCAGTCAAACTATAAGTTTGCTAAAATTAAAGTTTGGATAGTGCAAAATTTAATCTCGAAAGTTTTCAACTTGAATCTACCTCGAGATTCATGGTTGGTCATAACAATTTTTTGTGACATATCAAAACTAATTATAATACTATCAATTGATACAATAATAGTCGAATCACAATTCTCTACAATAAAGGTTATAAAGAGCCATATGTGAACTCGTGTAAGCAAACCTTTGGATGAATGCATGTGAGATTGCTTATATTTAAAAAAAAAAAATATTCGATAACAATAATAATAAAATGATTGTACATCTTTTCCAAATATAAAGACAAAGAAGAAAAACTATAGGTGATATATAAAAAGAATATGAAGAGCGAAGCATCTCAATCATACATTTTTATGATTATATAATATATCTTTTTTAATAAATACTATTTTTTTAAATCATCAATGTTGATCTCAAGATTGATATAAAAAATGATGTTATTCTTAAAATTAACAGTTTATGCTTCCCGAAAAAAATCCTAATTCCTAAATAATAGCCATCTACTCTCATTTTTCAATCCGATGAGAATAACATAATATATCATAAGAAAATAAACACCATCATCCATGTGGTCCTTAGGCTAGAAGGATTATTATTTAATATTTACTAGTACAAAAATATTAAATAAAAAAATTACTGTTCATATCTCCACTACGTGCATCCTCTTGGACCGATTGCCGGCCTGCTCTCGAGTAATTCTGGTCCGGTTCGGCCCTTCTCTTCGCTTCACATACCCTCCTTTTGTCCTGTAGCCAAACTATAGTATCCACATAGCGCCAAAGCTAATCACCACTTCGTGTCCGGGCACGAGCGAGATCAAGCTGGAGGGATCACATGCGGATTAGAAGCTCGAAACAAACAAGGGCATGTGAACCCGCTTTATTGTAGGCTGTAAGCCTGTAAATGCTCGGCATGGCCGGTAATCTTACCGCAGACGTGTCGGTTTCTATGTCTTCTTTAAATTGCCACCGGCTTTCACGTAACTCGAATTTTGTTGGTGCGGGAAGAGGAAGGCGGAAGGCCGTGTTCTTCACGGAAGATTCTATTTCGCTGGAAATAAAATTGAAATAGAATATTTCAATAAAATCTGGAGTCATAAAACTTTTTTTTGTACGGAAGTGTCTACTAGTTTCCTTCTCTTCAAAAGGAGAGATTATTCTGTGCGAAAATATCGTCCAAAAATAAATCAAAATGTATCACATCAGCAGTACTGAGCGAAGGGGTAACGTGGTGAATTCTGATTATTCTCCGAACAGCGTTGTACGGGTGTCAATTTCGGGTTACGGGGTCGGGTTCGGGTCAACCCGACCCGTTTTTGCAAATAAGTCGATTTTATGGATCGAAAATCGACCTGCTTCGGGTTCGGGTCAAACCGACCCGATCTGCAAACACGGAAGTGGGCCGACGGCCGGCGGCAGCAGTTGGCAGAGGAAGAGATCGGCGAGTGACGCGGGATGCGCGCGACGCAGAATTGACGAGATTGACGACAATGCTAGCCTCGAGATGAGGCGTGGAATTGGTCGGCAAGGCGCGCTACGCGGAATTGACTAGACCTCTGAGAGACTGAAGCTGGGCGCGACGCGTCCTGGCCTCGGGACGTAAAGCGACGCGATGCAGCCTGGCAGCCGAGACAGGAGGGCAGGTGGGCGCGGGGATGCCTTGCAGGCGGGGTAGCTGGGGCAAGCGTTGCAGGGCCATTCCTAGAAGACAGGTTTGTGTGCATTCCGGGTCATTCCAGGGTTCCCGGGTTAACCCGAACCCAACTCAGTTTTCAGGGCTCGAACCCGACCCTCTTTGGGTTCGGGTCAACCCAAACACAAAATTTTTGGGTCGGGTTCAGGTCGGGTCCAATATTGACACCTCTAAGCGTTCGGCATCTGCACAGATTAATTAATCCTTTAGGAGGCTCATGACGGCATAACTAATCCCTCAACTGATCTAACAACAACAAATCCAACGGGTACCTAATAATTATTTTTTTATTAATGTATTAGATAGATGTTTTGAAAAAATATTTCTTAATTTTAAGTTATGATTTCAATGGACAAAAGATGAGTAACAACATTCTTGTCAAAAATGAATTTGATGTGGGCATGAGTGAATAAGGACCTTGGTAGAATATTTTAATAGATTAAAATTTTTTTGGAACATTTTTTGGTTATTATCTTTTCGCTGTTTTAAAGAAATTATTATATTAAAAACCAGTATAAAAAATAATAACCAAATAAAACTTAAATATTTTAGATAACTTATCTGCAAGTGTAAATAAAATTAATAAATATAGTTGTTCAAATGACTAAGAAGAACGCTCCTTCTGTTTCACCTTTTGAGTTGTATATGCCATACTATTTATTCTCTAAAGAGAAATTATATATATACATAATTTATTTATCCTCTAAAGAGAAATTATATATATATATATATATATATATTGCGCCAAGTCAAAAAAAAAAATCTCTTGGCCACTTTTCGTCTCAGTATTGTGAGATGATAATGGATAATATATGAAAAATTTATACAAATTTTTTATTACTTCTTAAAATAATTTTTTATACAAAAATTAAAATTTTTATTAAAAAAATAGTTTTAAAAAGCAATAAGACACCTTCCGCAAATGAAATTTAAGCTAGGTTTAGGATGACTTTTTTATTGCTTCTTCAAACAGAGTTTTAGGCTTCGTTTGGAACAACTTTCTTACTGCTTCTTAAAGCAGCTTTATAGTACAAAATTTTTACTTTTTTACTATAAAATTATTTTAAAAAGCAATAAGAAAGCCCTCCCAAACTAAGCCCTTTAAATTTTATTCTAAAACTCTCTTTGAAGAAGATATAAAAAATTCGGCCCAAAGGAAACCTAAAGTGATCTACTGTTTGTGCAACGCTTTTGTCTATGGGGTCATGCTTGGCACTCGCATGTAGTTATCGGCTTCCCGCACATAAACTTCTTCTAAATCCCCAACCCCCAGCCCCAACAGTGCTATAGGATATTCTTCAATAACAAGTTCAGATGTACGTGCGCCAACTACGCACATTTATATTAAGAAAAAAAAAAAAACAATAACTGTGTCATATATTTTCTTTAAAGTTAAAAAAAATTACGTTATGACATTTTAAATAAATGAAATCATATATCATTTGTCGTAGCTAAAAATTTAAAAATTTGGTTTTTGACCAACAATAATTAATGAACGGTTGTATAAAAATCAAGCCAGAAAAATATCATCATGCTTCTGACATGTTCAGTTCTAGACTAAAAATTGTCTTAGGTTTCGTTAGAGACAGTTTTCTTACTGCTTCTTAAAATAGTTTTTCATATAATAATTAAAATTTTATATTAAAAGATATTTTAAGAATTGGTAAGAAAGTTGTTCTAAAAGAAACCTTATACTGTTCGTATTATGAAACCAAACTATTATGGATAACATTCAATGGGGCAAATCAGGATTAGTGAAATTGAGAACTCATAATCACTAGCGCGAATGCTTAAGAAATTTATTTTATACTTATTATGTTGTATTTATGACCTTTTATATATGAGTGTTTTATATAGAATGATGCATTCTAGTTTTATTTTTAATGATTTGACTCTTCACATTGTTCAAGTGCTTGAGTAATGTTAATTTTTGGGCATTGATTTGGTGTGACATTTATTATATCCTTTTTTTTCCACAAAATAGATAATACATTAAATAATCAGAAAAGGTTACACAATCATGATAAAAAAGAAAAAAAAAAGAAATGGGCAAAATACAATGATGAAAGGACTCAGTATTCAACCGAGGCTCCCAGCATCCCCGAAACCTCGAACGGACCATCCAGAAAGGTGAAGAAAGCGACCCTAATACCCACCAACTCGAAGCAATTCACCAAAGGTTGCCACCACAAGGTGACAAGGACACGAGCCTCAGCCACATCATAGTCCATATCCAACGCGTCACTAAACCGATTGAAACCATAGCAATGTAATAGGAACAAAATAAGCAAGAAACAAAAAACAAAACAATTATCTTCTTCTCCGGCCCCTCCCACGAAAATGCCCACGAGTTGCAGCCGAGATGACTGGTCTATCCCGCACCAGAGTAAATTCGTTACCAGGGTTAGATCCACCAAAAAAATCAGGAGAGGCACCACAATTCGAAAATTCAGATTCTGATTCAAATTCAGACGAACCATGAAGCCAATCCACATGATTCCTAATATCAAAGCCATAATTAACACAACATTTCTTATATCTTCGGATACTGAGGGCCTTTATATTTATAGGTCTAATATATGCAATTCGGAAACCCAGATAATGGATGCAATATCAATTAATTCTTGTATTGATTAGAATAGTAATTATAAATGGATGAGTGTGTTGGATGGATTGGTGACGTGATTATCATCTCTGTTTGGGTGAAAATTTTGAGGAGGCACCATAGTACTAGGGAGGCCAACGCCACAGTGCGAAGACAAATTAGTGGTTTTTTAAAATAATAAAATATCCAAAACCATTTTTGTAAATCCATTTCATCATATCCCTTTGTCGTAGAAGAAGAGGGGACAAGGGAGAGGAGAAGGAAAGTCAAAGAGGAGAGGGGATTTTAGAGGCCAAAGCATAGGTTTTGTCTGTCGGGTAAATTCAAGATAATATAGAATTCAAGGCAAACTTGTAAACTCCTATCTTTGATTTCAATTCTTGTGATTTTATAAGATGTTATGAATAAAAATGTGATTTTCTAGGTCTTACAATATATTCACAATGTTACTCTTAATATGTTGTTGTATGCATTATTTTGAATATTTTAACTATAAGATATTAGATTTTCACTAGTTGGTTTTTCCTATGCAAATTTTCGGGGAATCTAAGTTGATTGAGGCTTTTCTAGTAATTTCAATAGTTATATAATAGTCATAAAATATTCATGTGAATATCCTTTTGAAGTTTGAATTTGAAGAGTTTAGTGAGCATAATGTTATATTAATAATGTTATTTTTTACTGGCAATTCATGCATCATCTAAGCACTACATTGAAATTATAAATTAACTATTATTCCATTTATATTAGTTTTAATCATAGCATGACATTGGAGATACTTTGATACATGACAGTGCACTCTTTAATGTGTTACTAGTGTAACTGTTGTGGATCTATGGTTTATGATTTTGATGATAACAAACATTCCTTATTTCTCTACGATTGCCCTATGTGCTAACGTTTCAGGTCCACACGATCAGGCTACAATTTGGAACCAGCTCAAGATTGAGTAGTCTGTGTCAGTTTGTAATCTTTTTCCTTTCTTGAGTCTGTTGTATTTGGTGTGGCATCTGATGATTTGTAACTTAAAAGATTTTCTGTTGTGCCCTAAAAGATTTCTATTTTTGGTAACATCGTCTGGGACGATATTTATATCATCCTGGACGATCTGACAAAAGTAGAAACCCTAATTAAGGCATCCTCATTAAAGCAGCCGTCTTTATGTAAAACACATCGTCCTGGATGATTTTGTATCGGCCAGGATGATCAGCTCAATTCAACAAGAATCTGCCGCCAGATCTACTTAGGAAACTCTTATTTTTGGATATCGTACTGGTGGATCGGCCTGGACTATAAAATATCGTCCAGGATGATCCAGGACAATTTTTCCAAAATTTCTCAGGCAGTTTTGGAAAGCAATTAATGGGGATTTCGTCCGGGCCGATCGCAAGATTGTCTGGGATGATTAGACATTGTCCAACTTCATTTCAGGGTGATATTCAGGGCGATTTTTCTCATATTTGAACTAATCAGCCAAGACAATATGCCTATCGTCCTGGACGATAATGTCGGCAACTTGCATTAATGAGCTCGTTTTGAGAGCTTCTATTTAAGCTATGGCAAGGCAACTTTTGTAAGTGTCTTTGGCAGCCATTGGAGCTTCGTTTTTGTGGGGGAGATTTGAAGAGTGAGCTTGAAAGGGAGAGAGGAAAGGGTGGAGTTTGAGAGGGAGAAGAACCTGTGAGGGGGAGGAACTCAAGGGAGTGTGGTGGGGGATCCACACGGTTGCTCCGGCGAACTCGCACCTTAGTACCATCGGATTCAAGGCATGTCTCGAGGTAAGTTCACCAAAGAAGAAGATCTCCTTGGTGTCAAAGGACCCGGCTACTCCGTCGCACCGGGGAAGGTGGAAGTGATTTTGTAAGGGCTTCTCCTCCTAGCTGTGGGGGCTAAAGGAGAGTCACATTTTAATATAATACTTGGAGGGTGCCTCCAAGGAGTGGACGTAGGTCAAGGTTTGACCGAACCACTATAAATCTGGTGTATTCTTTTCTTATTATCGCTTCTGCATTTATTTTTCTTCCGCACTTTGTTTGTAATGATTTTGGTTGGAGTTTTATCTTTGGTTTTTAAGTTTTCCAATTCACCTCTCTCTTTTAATTAGCTTTGGGCCAGTTCTATAGGGCCTAACATCCCTAACGAACTTTTAAGTGGTATCAGAGCATTTTCAGTAACACATGTTGAGTTTGTGCACAGTTGTAACCATTTCAATCTAGTTTAGTAATGTTGAAACTTGTTCAATATGAATTAGATTGTTAAACCTAAGCTTATGTCCCAGTGGCTAACCAAGAGGGGGGGGGGGGTTGAATTGGTAATTAAAAAATTTTATCCTCTTTTAAAATTTTATATCAAAAACTTACTTTAATGAATTTTGTAGAAAATGATTTTTCAACAACAAGTTAAACAGTAAAAATAAAAGGCAGCGGAAAATAAAAAGACACAAGATTTATAGTGGTTCGGTCAAACACGACCTACATCCACTCCCCGGAGGCACCCTCCGAGTATTGCACTAATATCACTAGTGACTCTCCTTTTGTACGCACAGCAAGGCAGAGAAGCCTTTACAAAACTCTCTTCCACCACTACTCAGTGTAGAAGAGAACCGTCTGTCCTTTCACGCTCTTCCAGTATATGCAGAGAACCCTTCGTCCTTTCACACTCTCCAAGTGTGGGTAGAGAACCCTTCATCCTTTCACACTCTCCAAGTGTCGGCAGAGAACTAGATCTCTTTGACAGATCTTCTCACAAGAAATCTAGAAGGAAGAGAGAAAAGAGAGAAGTAATCAAAAACCACAAGTAGAGATTCTTACCTTTGAGTACCAAGTGAATCTTTCACGCTCCAGTAGTAAGAATCCTCCTTCAAACACTCTCTCACACTCACTCCTTTAGTCTCCCTTCAGTTGGCACGAAGATCAGTAGGCAAAAAGATTAAGAGGCAATTATAATTGGACTTTATATAGGAAAGACACAAAAAATTGTCCAAAAATTACTGATTTTCAAGTATGTACATAATGGATCGTCCCGTACGATCGTAGATCATCCCGGACAAACTTACTTAAATCAGTTACATACGAACCCAATGTATATTGGTACGAATTGACTTCGTACCCAATTATCGTCTCGTACGAACTAAGTTCGTCCGGTACGAACAGTTATACCATGGGTCGGTTTCGACAAACTGTAGTAAGTTATCAAAATTAGAAAGCATAAAGTATTTTCGTTCTGGGATGAATAAGAGTTCGTCTGGACAAAATTTTTCCAGAGAGCATTTTTTCCTGGGCTGAATAGAAGCTCGTATGGATGAAGTTTTTACAGAGAGCATTTCGTCCTTGCACGAACCGAATTTTGTCTGAACAAAAATTTTTTAGAGAGCATTTTGTCTTGGGATGAATTGGAGTTCGTCTCGACGAAATTTTTACAAAGAGCATTTCGTCCTTGCACGAACAGGATTTCATCTGAACGAAAATTTTTCAGAGAGCATTTCATTCTGGGACGAATATAAAAATTTATCTGGATGATCAGGACTTAGAAAAATTTTTTCACTTCCTGTTCATTCCATTGATCTTCCGAGGGGATAACTGACTTGATCATCCCGTACGAATATGGTTCGTCCCATACGATAAGTATGAATTTTAAAGATCTCCCCAAGTGTGTGTGTGCTAAGTTACTTAATTACAATCACTCACTCTCAAACTCAATACAATGAAAAGTACAAGCTTCAATTTATAAATTATCTCATGCTGAATTTTGATTTGAGGTTTTCATTAGTCTGGAGTTCGATTATCCTAAAATATTAGTCCACATAAGAGCAAAAATAATTCTTCTAAAAAGTATTAGGAGAAAACAAAACTTTAAAACAATAAAATTTGGAATCATCAAAACTTTACAAGTTGCAAGAATGTAAAACATGAAAATAACAACTCTCTTAATAATCTCTCCCTTTTTGATGATGACAAAACAATTATTGTTTGTATAAATTTTAAATTCTAAGAATCTCCTAAACTCTCCCTAAATTGATGAACATATGAAAGTAAGGAGGCATTGCTCAATAATTTTATCTTTTATTTTTTTATTTTTTAATACAAATAGATACAATACGAAGATTCAAAAACAATAATACTTACGATACAAAACAAGCACACAGATACGATACAAATAATACAAATAATATTTTATCATCCTTTTTGACAACAGCAAAAAGAGAAGAAGAAAAAGAATATAAATGTAAGCAGTCATATGATAATCCTTTGATTATTAATCCTTGAAAGTGATTGAAATAAATATTACAAATAAAATCAAATTATTAGGTAAATAAAAATGATTCATAGAATTTAAGAAGAGATATAACATTGATAGTAAAAAGTATATATCAAAAATATGAATCAATTTAGGCACTAAGATAAAAAAAATCATTGCAAAAAGAATGAATATAAAATTTGTATATTTAAAATGTCAATAAAAAATATAAATGTACAGATGATCAATTTGAATTAAGAGATTAAATGATTGTGGAAAGAAATAACTACAACGTGTGGTGCTTTGCGCATCTTTTTCAATAGTTGTGGCACATTTTTGTGCAGCTTTTTACTTGTGGGCTTATTTTGTGCCTCTTTTTCAAATCTTCATCTTCGTGGTTTTTCCGCACGTCGACGATGGCGTCGGAGGATCGCCGGACTCAGGCTCCCGTAGTCTCAGTCAATTGCCTCATCCTCCTCCATCATCATGGAAGATCTCGTGTCAATTCAATTCATCTCCACCTGCTTTCAGAGACAATGGTCTTGTGAAGGATAATTCTTTCTGGTTTAACAAAGAGAGGCCACTGATTATCAAGGAAGGAGCTTTTGAAGAAAAGAAGAAGATTGTTGACTGTATTGGTAAAGGGAAATATATTTTAATTGAAGATGATAATTCAAAAATATTCAGTAATCAAGGAACAAATCTCCATAAAGACAGTCCAATCCAAAAAGTGGTTTGTGCACAAGCCTCTTGTAAGAATGCTGCTGAAGCTAATAATGTTCGCAAGCCTTTTACTTAGAAAAACAACCAGATTACTGAAGATCTGGTTATAGAAGAAATCAATACGAAGTCTATGGAACAAGAAGGTATTGATAAGGTTGAACGGAGAGCTGACCTGATCAAAGTACGAGAATGTGACTCTGGAGAACTCGGGAATTTTAATCAAATCAGCAATGCTGTAAGCTTCAATCTAGTTACTGAAAAATATGGGTTAAACGCTTGGAAGAAGAAGGAAAATATCAAAGTCTATGATATTAATTTTGGAGAAAATTTTGTGAATGAAGAAAGAGCTGTTAAACTTCATGTGGGAAAAGAGTTTGAAAATTCAAACAGACTAAAGAGGTCACTAGTGATAAAGATATTTGGTAATAACATCCCTTTCAATGTCATTAGCATTGAGTTAAGAAAATAATGGTCCAAATACGGTAAATTTCATTTAACCCAACTTGGACTTGGATGGGTGCTTTGTGCTTTTGAAAATCAAGAATCATTGGAAGAAATAACTATATCAGGACCCTGGTATGTCAATGGAAACATAGTGGGTATGGACAGGTGGTCATCGGATTTCTCACCTACTTCACTCAAAGGCCTTATAGCTCCAATTTGGATCCGCGTGCCAAATCTACCACTTCAATGCTGTTATGAAGTGAATGTTTGTAGAATTGCTTCCTTGGTAGGGATTCCTTATTTGATCGATGGAAACATGTTCCAGTGGTCTAGAAGAGAGTTTGTTAGAGTTTGTGTGAGAATCAAACTCGATGAGAAGCTTCTTATGGGTGTATGGGTTGAAGGAGAACTAGATAAATTTTATCAGAGCATTGAATATGAAAGTCTACCAACTTTCTGTTTCAACTGTGGAAAACTTGGTCACTTAATGGAGGAATGTTTGAAGAATTCTACTTCAAATGAAGCTAAACAAGTTATTGAAATTCAAACCAATGAAGGCAAAGTAGGAAATGGAGATACAAGTAGAATTATTAAAAATCATATTACTATTGATAATGGCAGAGAAGATGGCTTTGGTCCTTGGATTCATGTAGACTACAAAGCAAAGAAGTTTCAAAAGAAAGCACCTGGGAGCAAGGATTTAACAAAGGTAAATTCCAGTTTGGAGGGGAGATCAATAGAAGCAGTTGGAGCAGCTAAACTAAGCAGTTCATTCATGGAAACCACTGGAAATAATTTGTTCAATCAAAATTCATCTGATTCTACTAATCTGAATCAGAAAGAAGGAGATGTAGTTACAAAATCCAATAATAATGTTGAAACATGCACTGTCGTAGTGGGCATCATACCTGGAGAGATTTCTGAAGTTAAAATTACAAATGCAGCAAACAAATTCGATATTCTGGGAAGTTTAGCAGAGGAAGGTGAAATAACTGAGGAAGGATTACAACCAAAGGATCTGGGAGACATTCAGATAGAGACAATTGAAGTAGCAACTAATGTATGTGAAGATATCTCTTCTACTGTGAAGAAGAGAGGAACTAAGCAGCTAAAGAGTTTGGGACCAATCAGCCATAAGACAAGGGCCAGAAAAATTGAAGAAGATGCTAAGGAGAAAGGGGGAGCTCATTCCCCTCTAATCCAAAAATGAATTCCATCCTATTTTGGAATTGTATAGGAGCCAAGAAAAAGAGGGCTTCTCTCTACCTCAAGGAGGTAGTTAAAAATCAAAATGTTATGTTTGTTGGGCTATTGGAAACTAAACTAGTCTCTATTGAGAACAAGGAAGTGGAATCTTTGATTGGCACAGGTTGGAATTACAGCTATGTTCCATCTACAGGTTTATCAGGAGGCATACTAGTTATGTGGAGAAGCAACCAAGCCAATTTCAACATAATTGAGTCTACATCTCAATACATCATAGGTGATTTGGATATCCTCAATAAAGGGATATGGAGAGTAGCTACTATATATGGCAGCACAGATGTATTCAATAGAAGAGTTCTTTGGAATGGCTTGGAAAATCATATCACCAAAGATTTGCCTTTGGTGTTAGGTGGAGATTACAATTGTATTTTGGCTAAAGAAGATAAGATTGGTGGTAGGAAATTCACCTTCTCCTTGGGGCCGAGAGATGAATTACTTTATGTCTTCCAATGATCTCCATGAGCTCAAGTTCACTGGTCCTAGAATGACCTGGAGCAACAACAAAAAAAAGATATGAACGGATAATGGAAAGATTAGACCGTATCTTGGTCAACGCTACAGCAGTTAACTATAATCAACAGATGGTTGTTAAACATCTTCCTATAATCACGTCTGACCACTGTCAAATTCTTCTGGATATTCCAGTGTTTCCTATAAATAGTAAAAGAACTATCAAATTCGAGGAGGTGTGGGCTTCCTATCCAGTATCTTTTGCTGTTGTTAAAAAGGCTTGGATGAGAAGAGATTCAGGAAATCCAGCTGAAATTCTGAATTACAAGTTCAAAAGGACTCTCAAATGTTTATTCTTTTGGAATAAGGCTAAGCACAAAGAGTTAAATCAAATGAAGGAATTGCTCAAGGAAGAAATTCTTATGCTTCAAATAAAAGAATTTGAAGTTGGTATTCTTTCTATGGATGATTATTCTCTTCTGAAATTTAAAATAAGTGAATTTAATTCTACTCTGGCTCGGTTAAACTCTTGGTGGAAACAATGATCCAAAGTTAAATGGATTGGTGAAGGAGACCAAAATACAAAGTTTTTTCACTCAATGGCAAGTGCAAGAAAAAATAGCAATCACATTCATAGCATCAAGGATGTTAACGGGACTATGGTGGAAAATCAGAACCAAATTGAAGACATTTTGGCACAATTCTTCAAAGACAAGTGGCATGATAGAAGGTGTATTCTTGAAGGTTGGCCGGATACTCACACTGTTCTGGACGAGGAAGATAAGAGTTTATTAAACAAAGAATTCAGTTTCGAAGAAGTTGAAAATCCAATTAAAGACACCACAGGAGGATCCTCTCTAGGAATCGACGGTATTTCTTAATCTTTTCTCAAAATCTATTGACCTATTATTAAAACCGATGTCTGGGAAGCAATGATAAATTTTTTTGAAACTGCTATTAGGAATGAGGATTGGAAAAGAACTTTGATTGTTTTGATTCCCAAAATAAACAACCCAACTTCTGCTAATAACTATAGGCCAATTAGTCTTTGTAACACAGTGTACAAAATTGCTACCAAAATTCTTCTTAGCAGAATGAAAAACATCCTTCCGAAACTTATATCTTCTGAACAAGCTGCATTCATTAGAGGGAGATCTCTTCGAGATCATATTTTAATAGCTCATAAATTTATTCATAAGTTCATATTCTCTAAAGATTCTAAAGGGCTGGTGTCTATTAAATTAGACATGGAATAAGCATACGATTCAATGGGGTGGCCAACTCTTCAAAAAATTATTTCTTTGGTTTTCCTGATTTCTTCTCAAAACTTATTCTAGAATGTGTGCCAAATCCTGATTTCTCTATTTTAATTAATGGTACTCCTACCAACTGGATCAAAGCTAGGTGCAGCTTTAGACAAGGGTGTCCCTTGTCTCCTTACCTTTTCATATTATGTTCTCAGCTTCTTTCCAATGCTATAATAAAAAAGGATGATTTTGGTGTTTGGGTTAGCAATAACAGCCCAAGGATTTCGTACTTATTATATGCTGATGACATAATCTTCTTTGCTGAAGCTAAACTAAAAAATGTGAGAACTATAAAAGGTATAGTGAAAAATTACTATGGTTGGACAGGACGAAAGGTGAATATTAGCAAAACCAGTATGCTTTTTGGAAAAGCAGTTTCTAGCTTGAAGAAGAGAAAAATCAAAGACATCTTGGGGTTCAAAGAAGTGAAGGAATTCAATTATTTGGGAACTAAATTGGCTTTAAAGAGGATGTCTAAAACGGATTTCCAATTCATATTGGACAAAATTTTGAAGAAGCTTAACAATTGGGGAATCAAATTCATTTCATTAGCGGGAAGAATTACATTGGTAAAATATGTAATTCTATCTATCCCTTCATTCCACTCAACTGTTTCCTTAGTTCCTGTTGACCTCATTTTTGTATGAGGTCACTCGGACCAATTCTGACCATAGATTAATTTCCAAATCATCGAACTCTAGGCTCTAAGATCCTTCTAGACTTCAGACCTTAGGTTCTATTCTAGACCTTAAGACCCTGCTAGGAGTAAGACTTTAGGATCTACCTAGATCATAAGTCAATCCAGACATATAGCCAATCAAATCCAAAACCCAATCCAAATCCAAAATTTCAAACCAAAATTCAATGCTAAAAGGCCAAGCCCTAAAGGCCTTTTTTAGCAAATTTTCAAACATTTCAAAATCTAATCAAATGACCTCCGATTCAGAGTCCATCTATTGCATACTGATGGGACATGTCTCTGGAGGCAACCCTCCAAATTTGAGCCCATTCTGAGGTCTCTAACCCCAGAAACTTAATTAAAATCCATAGGCTGTAAAACCTTCAAATATTTACAGCCCATGCCACTGGACCTATCACTGTAAAGTTTTTGACCTTAGAGCCTTCACCAAAGCCTCTAGTCACTTCTAGACCATTAATCCTGATATGTTGATCGATAAACTGAAACTTTCTGGACTCATTTCAGCCCCTAGTGGCCATGAGTCCAAAAATGACCAAAATACCCCTATGGGGCTCAAACTTTGATTTCAAACCAAATGAACTCCAAACTGAGTGCAATCATTTGCAACTAATTTCAAATGTCATTTCAAACCTGTTGGACCAATTCCCAACCCCTGGGTCAGCCTGGTTGACCAAGTCAACAGGTTTGACCCAAGAGGCCCTTTAAAGGTCCAAACAGGTGTTTTGACCCAAATGGTCTCCTTGAGCCATGAAATCACTTCCATAAGCTTTCAAATGTCATTTTAAACTTTCTGAGCCTGATTCCAAACCCTGGATTAACCTATTTGACCAGATTAAACAAAATTGACCTAAAAGCCCTTAATGGACTCAATAGACCCATTTGACCAAATCCAATTCTCCAGACTTTGAAGCCACACCCAATAGGTTCGAAATGACTTTCAAAATTAATTGAACCTATTTCCCGACCTTGGATCCATTCGGTTGACCAAATCAACTTGTTTTGACTTAATGGCCCATTAAGGGCCCATTAAGCCATCTTAACCTAAGTGACCTATACGAACTTGAAAATGACCTTAATCAACATCCATAACAGCTTCCTAAATTTTTCATTGGCCACCTCAGCAGTCAAAAAGGTCAGTTGACCAGTCAACACTTGGTCAACAAACCTTTAAAGTGCCCAAATGGCTTGATTCAAGCTAGCCCACTCCCTATCAAATTACTCTAGACCCCCTTTGAGGTCACTCCTTGCCAACTCAGCTGCCACCTCACTCATGTTTGACTGATTGACCAGTCAAATGGTCAATATGAGGTTTTAGGAGGAACAAGGGTGCTTAAATAAATCCTTTGAGCTAATCCACTCAATCCAAAACCAATCCAGCAGATTAGTTAAGGTCTAGAAGCTTCTTAAGACTAATCTTAGCCATTGGATCTAAATCCAAAGGCCCATATTGCCACACATGTCCAAATAAAAGACAAAACTCGCTTTCCACCTAGGATGTCCTTGGGTCGTCCTTGCTCTCTGCTCCCACCAACTCCCATGCCACGTGGAAGTCATCCAAGGGCTAATACAGTCGATCCTAACCGTTCATTCTACCTGGAATCATTTTGAATAGGAAAAACCCTAAAAAACACTCTCATTCGAATCCATACACTCTCTCACTCACCTAGAGCTCCTCCAGCTGAACTCTTTGTTCGTTCGAGCTCTACTGGACTTCCTTAACATTTCCCCACCCAAATCCTTCCGGTCAAAGCTGCCTCCGGTGATCTCCCGGCGAGCTTAATACTCAACCCGTCCAAGGCTTATTCCAGGCGATTCGTGGAGCGTCGGAGCTTGGATTCAACTTGGAACTAAATCGTGGACAGTCTACAAGTTCAGAGAATCCAAAAACGGTTCAAACCGTCCATTGAATCGCTGTAAATCTCTAAACCTAGCTTAGGACACATAGAGTTAATTAGCATTTTATTAAACGCGTATTTAATGTTTTGAATATATCCCCATAATTTCTGTTCGTGCCTTGAATCTATATTTAAAATTTCGTCGATTTTCATCGACTGTATCGAGCGAACGAGCAAAAAATTTGATTCTAGGGCGTCATTCACAGTCTGGTTCAGGCGTGCGACTTCAGGACCGTTGATCGCTCAATCAACGGTCCCGATCGAGCTATTTCGCAGTCTGTTCCGACCGTGTATTCAATTCGGAGTCAAATCTTTTGTGCGGCGGAATCCAGACCATTGATTTGAAACAGCGGGATCAGTATCTCACCGTCCGATCCATCTCCGCGAGATCAGACCGCGTGATCTCATCTGAGCCGTGGTTTCGTTTCCACGGGAGATCGAACGGTCACCACACTGTGCTGACCTGTTTAAGTAAAACCGCGTGGGGCCCGCTTGACCGCCGTCGCGCCGTCACGCCGTCACCGCAGTTTGCATGAGCCAATCGCATGCTTCCACGTGGCCTCCTCTGCCTGTGTTAATTAAAGAGTTTTAAATTAGTTTTAAAACTTCTTTAATTACAGAAAATTTAAAAATTAATTAAAAATTATTTATAACTCCAAAAAAATAATTTTAAATATCAAAATTCTCAGAATTTTAATACCTTTCAAATAAAATTAAAATTACTTTTTAAAAAAATTTAATATATTTTAAATACTTTTAAAACATTTAAAATTTGATATTTTAAGTTTTTTTTTTTAATTAATTAAAATAAACCCAATCAATCTAGTAATTTCAAAATAAATTTATTTTGAAATTATTTCATATCATGGAGGGCATTTCATAATAAATCTCTTCAACTATACTTTAATATATTTTAAGGTATTTCAGATTATTTAAATAATTTAAACTATTTAAATAAGTTAAATATTTATTTTTTTTAAAAAGAAAATATTAGATTAAATATTAAAAAAAAAAAAAAATCAAAGCTTTAATTTCAAAATATTTTAAATAAGTCATACAGCTATCTAAATTTATTTTAATTTAAAATTAAGTTTAATTTAAGATATTTTGAAATACTTTAAATAATTTATTTAAAACCTTTTAACATTTAAATCATATTTAATCAAATTCAAACTTAAATAATTTTCAAAAATCTTGAATCTTTTCTTTAGATCAATTTAGACTATTAAGATATTTCTTTAAGAGTCATTTTTTTTGAAATTATTTTAAAACTATATTAAAAATTTATTCAAAATTATTTTGAATTATGTAAGACTTTATATAATTTCTAAAACTAACATATTTTCTAAATATTAAAATTAATTTTAAAACTATATATGTTAAACTTTGAGAGCATTTGAGAGATCATTTGAAACTTCAAACTTAGATTAAGTGTGTTTGAACACAAATCATGGGGGAGATTAGTGAATGGTCATTTTCCAACCATTCACTAATCAATATCTTTTTCTACGTTAATTAACTTTATGTCTTGCATGCTTAAGGTACACACACCACTTAGATTTAGGTTCTCCTATATTTAGGATTTGCTTGATGTGATTGTATATCGTTTATGTTAAGTTCAAGGGTTAGCAAAAACATTGATTTGAACCCATCAAACCTAGTGTCATTAAGGACAATAATTAAGGACCCTTGCTAGAAAATTTAGAATATTTCTAATAATTAGGATTCACTTCTACTTGAGTTGAAACTTCAAACACTTGAACTTAGTGACATGTACAGCCATTAGGAAAATTTTCACTGAATTTGGAAATCATTAAGGCCCATAATTAATTTTCTAAGTCTTAAACCCTTAATTAACCCTTAAAACTTTAAGAAAATGTAATAAATTCATTTTAAATCCAAAAAATACATAAAACCCCTCTAACTGACCAGAATCAAGTGCTTAATCAATGAAAATTAAAAGCCCCTTGAATTGACAACAATTCTGCCCTTAATTTAATTTTAATCAAAAATCAATATTTTATTAATATAATTAATTAAAAAATATTAAAAATTCTAAAAATGTCCCAAACACTTGGGAATCTCTCCTTAGGTCATTCCTGACCTTTGGAGCTGATTTCAAGGAGTGAGGACCTCATTTAGAGCAAAATCACAAAAATGCCCTCTAATTAAGTAATTTCAAAAATTTAATAAATACCTAAACTTCAAACCTTCATAACTAATTCCAGAAAAATCAAAATCACCTAAACTCACTTGCATTCAACTCCTAATAAGTTCTAATATTTATTAAAAATATTAAATTCCAGAAATCTGTAATATTTCAAAAAGTCAACAAATTGGTCAACCACAGTTCAAAACTAGTTCAAAACTTCAAACCTTTGTAATAAAATGCAGAAAAATCCAATTTCAACCTACTTACCTTCTAACTGATCGTAGTAAGGTCTAGTATTTTAATAAAATTCTAACATTCCAGAATTTAGGCTTAATAAAAAAGTCAACTTTTGACCCTTTAATTAAATGATTAAAATATTCTAAAAATTCATAAAACTCAAAATTGTTTTAAAAATCCAGAAAATGTTAGTTTAATGTTTAGAACACTCAACAAACCTTTTAAAACACAACAACCATCTTAAAGATGAAGTTTATTGGCTGGACTACTCCGGGCTGCGGGGCTAAGTGTCCTAAGGAGGCTGGTTCCTCGAGCCTGGTGGCACAACGCCACGAATGGATTCTAAGGGGTGTTAAACCTTAAAATTGATTAATCATTAATTATTCAACATTTTAAAATCTTTAATTCAATTACATTAATTTGGTTTATCGGCTGGACTACTCCGGGCTGCGGGGCTAAGTGTCCTAAGGAGGCTGGTTCCTCGAGCCTGGTGGCACAACGCCACGAATCGATTAATGGCAAACTTAATATAATCAATTTTGAAAATCAGCAACCAAACATTTCTAATAAAATTCATTAATTCTTAAACCTTAATCAACCTAAAATATTTAATTATACCGGATACCGCTGGGTAACCCAGGCCTACGAGGCTATTAACTTAGCCCCAAGGAAGGTGAAATAAACTTCACGGCCTCGATGTGAAACAAAGGTGATATCCAACAAATAATTAAGTAAGTCTTAAAATTAACCTTAAGCCATTAATATTTGAATTCAAACTTAAATCCCTTAAACCTTCCAACCAATCAAATCTTGAGCAACTTTAATCTAATAATCCTATTTAGGACATATCAAAACCACACGACCTACCTCACACACTGTAGATGGTTTGCTAGGACAACCGACTCTAGTTTTAGGCTAGGCCGGTGTTTACTTTTCCGCTGTGTGCCGGGTTTTCGAGTTTTCATTGCATGCTGTTTGCTAGTTTAGACTTGATGTGTTTATTTACTTATCTGCTTACTGTATTTTGCACTGTGGTTTGATTGTGCGTTAGACCTACCTATAGGCTAGGAACGAAATATATATATATTTGTGCAATCTTATGCAGGTGGCCATGCTCATATAAGAAGCTGAAAATTAAAGGGGGCAGTTAATAAAAAAATTATAACTCTTTGCACAGGTACCTGCCGCGCTTAAGACCCCCTTTAAATAAAAGAGCATGGCCAAGTGTGGCTAAAAAATGCATTTCAATTTCTATATTATAACTGCTTGGGAATATATACAACTGTTGATTATTAGGATAACCTCGCAGGATCGAGTCTACATTTTCTTATTTCTCTTAATGTAAATTTAATTCAGTTAAGGTTGTATTTATTTAAAATGTTTTGAGATTGGGATATGAATATCCTATTTGAATTCCAAAGAGGTGAAGACATCCCTAAAGGGGAGAGTCTTCTTCCATTTGGAATTCAAATTAGGATACTTTGCAAGTATCCAAAGAGGAAAGATAACACCCCGATCAAGGGGGAGTTTCTTTCCATTTGGATATCCTGAACCGACGAATCGAGATGTTCGTGAGAAGATGAAGGATTGGACAACGAGAAGAATCCCAAGTCTCAAAATCATTTGATTTAGGATTAAAAATCCGGGTTGTAGTCGGTGGTGCCCGGCCACTTTAATTTATTGTAATTTTTGAGATGTAATAATGAGTGGCACTTGCCATATGGACATTCAATTTGATTAATTTAATTAATTTATTTAATTGATTTCGCATTAGAACTCTTGCTTTTTCTAGTCTTTTTACTTGCATGCCGTATTTGATTTGACCTGGAATTCGAATTTAGGCTCTTAGGGGTCTGTCAAAATTCTTCTACTTTAATTAAATAAAATTTTTAAGATAAGATAGAAACTCTAAACGGTCCTAAGAAGTAAGCTCGGACTCGCCGAGGGTTTTTCATGCATACATATTATACCTTCTCTTCCTTGTTAGGCATCTCCCCGCCTGCGGGTTCTGGCAGGTCACCTGACCTATGAGGGTGCCGATCTGTCAAGGGGATGTTATGCAATCTCTAGGATAAAACCTATTTTCTAAGCCAAAGATTTTTTTTTAACTGCTACATACTAATTCTGCATTCAATCGAGTCAATTAGCATGCATCGCATTAGTAACAAATTTAAAAGAGTCTAATATTTAATTGCATCTATTAGACATCGAACACCCGACATAAGTTAAAGGGGTCAATTAAGGATCTGCTCTAGATGTCGACCCCATTTCTTTATACTTTTCTAATTAATGTCCCTACCACTCTACAAAAAGACCGGACTCATATTTTAAAATCGTTTAGGTGATTTAGCTGGCTCCCCAATCCAGGCCGGGGTAAGACCAGATTTGCATTGCACTAGCTAGGTTCGGGTCACTTTTTAGTACCCAATTTAGACTTAGGTTCTGAGGCAAGCTTGGGCTATAAGACCTCACCCTCCGGGAATTGAATCCCAATTTCCTAATAAAATTAACTATTCAAAATTAAATATCTCTTTCAATCTAATTTGAGCCCAACATTTAGGATAGGCTGGAGTGTTTTCTGAAGTAATTCAGAATCTCAAAACACTCCCTACCCTTCTTCCTTTGACTCCAGAAATAACTGTTCAGCCTCGATCCAATCCCTCTTGAAATTCCTACCATTTCTCCCCTTTGATATCGAGCCTTGAAAATCATAGATAAAATTTACACCGCTATTTTAATCGAGAGTGTTCGTAGGAAAATTTCCAATTTTCCTACGATGTAATTAACTACGAGGGCTTGCGCTCGTAGGAGATTTAGAAACCCAGAATTGATTTCAAAATTAATTTTTCAAAACCCTTAATTAATTCTCTTTGGGAAAATTTAGATTTCAACGATCGTTATCTCTATTTTCAAACGATCGATAGTGATTGATAACTTCTTTCCTCGGAAAGATATATCAATTCCTATTGTGATTTTGATCATGAAACTAACGGTCTCTTATTCAGATTATTGTAGTTAAATAACTGATTGAACATAATTTTGATCTTTCGAGATCATATGTTGTCTCTCATGAGTTCGACTACGATAATTTGGATAACGTTAAAACTTTGAAATTCGAACCAATTAGTGAATGATATTCTCTCCGTTTGAGATGATATATCGTTCCTAATGTTGTGTTCGATTTCAAAACAAAAATTCAAAAATTAATTTTTCCCAAAGATAATTAAATTTTTTTTTCAAAACTATATATACTCTAAATTTATATTTTTTTTTAATCAAAACAAATTTGGCGACTCCGCTGGGGATAAATCTCACTCTCCATCTTTAATAGCGGTATGAATTTTATTGAATCGGTAGTCTTAACTACCATTCTCTCCGTTGGTCCCTCTCCCATTTCTCTCTTGGGTGAGTGTGGCCAACTCAATTAAGACATATGTAATGAGAGGTGAGTGTAGGAAACCTCCCTCTAATTTAGGCTTGGACATTTTGCCTCCAACTTGGTTGGAAGAGCGAAAGAGTCAAGCCTATCCCTTTCTAAACCTTTCTATAAATTTTAGAAACTAGCGTGCTCGGGCTACTAGTGGCATGCTAAGTTATATAATTTATAGAAAATTTCCTATATTTTCAAAATCTAAATTCTAGTCTTTTAGTAGAGCTTTGATCCTTCCAACGTCTAGATAATCGTTATGATTGTATCGTTGTATATTGAATTGTAGCAATTTCAATTCAATATATACGATCAAGCATAACACTCACTTTTAGGGTTCGTCTTAAAATTCAATTATATCAACAGAGTTAAGCTGTGACATTTCATTCTTAATTCACTAATTAGAATGGAAGAGTCAAGTAAATTCCAAACAAATCTCCCCTAATTAATGTGGACCTTCCGTTGAATGAAAATTCAACACCTTGAGTCCCAAATTAAGGGGAGATGCTGCCGAAATTTTGAATTTTTGGACATCTCTTTAAAAGATCATCTCAAATCAATTGGTTATTGTTATATACCTTCCTACGGCGATCGTTGTAAGAAGCATATACGACATATCCTTGAATTTTCTTGACAAGTTTTTGCCTTCAATAATTTCAACTTTCAATTGTATTTGAAAACCTTTTGGTATTTTCTCCTTATAATTGTAGACCTTTTTGTTGAATGAAAATTCAACACATTGAGTCTCCAAATAAGGGGAAATGCTGTCAGATTTTTGAATTTTCAAATCTTCATCCTTCAAATTCAATTCAATTCTCATTATTACATGTAGCACCACAACCTTTTTCAAGGGTAAAACATGTACGATGTGAACTCAATCATTTCCAAATTCAAACATCTTCTCCAAACTTATCCAAATCAAATTCAGACTATCGTTGTTATACATTTTCCTACAAAATCTTTTTGTAGTTGAATGTATATAACGAAAATTCTAATCTTCTTTCAGTCAAAATCAATCTCCATATTCTATCATTTTATACCGGGTTATAGTTCTTATAACCCGATATCGATGATAAAATATAAATTTATTTTCAAATTCAAATTCAAGTCTCTAATTCAAATCTTCTCCTTTCCAATTCTCAGATAATCAAATCATCTGCAATGGCTGGCAAACTCCTGTTTTCGATGGACCGCGATTTGATGATTGAAGAGCTGGTTTATGAGAACTCAATCCAATTTGGAATAGGGTTTAAGTCCCTTAGACTGGTGATGAATGGAAATACCTTAGTAGATCTTGCAGTTGAGGGCGAAGAAAAGCCTATAGTTCAGTTGGCCATAGGAGCTGGAAATGATGCCCCTCCTAGTCTTTGGTCTGCATTAGATATCGCCAACGCACCCAAAGAATTCCTTGAAGACGCAAAGAAATTAGAAGCTGCCGCTGCGGCCAAAAGAGTGCTTGAGAAAGGGTCTTCTAGTTCTGAAACTCTCTATGGCAGTAAGAATTCTAAGAAGAACTACCTGAGAAGGTTAAGAAAGAAAATCACCAAGACCAAGAAGGTGGCCGAGCTGAAGGCCTTGGGAAAAGTTGATCTTGAGGCTGCCGAGGAGCTGCCAATCCCTGCCTCTTCTCCATTCCTTAAAGGGAGTCGTTTTCATCCCCTCGCAGCTGCTGCAGGGGAGGAGAGAGTTACTCGGATAGCTAGCACTCCGCCTAGCCCTGTCGACTATTCTGTCAAGAGAACCCCGAAGGAGAAACAAATTTTGAAAACCAGGATGTTGAGAAATATCATCCATACCTGTGCTGCCCAAACAGGTCAAACTAAAGAGCAGTATGTGAGACACTTGAAGGGAGTGATCTCACACAAACTTGAGAAAGAAGTTCTTAAAGAAGAAAAGTCTGAAGCTAAGAACCTGACTCCTCAGCCAGTGAGGAAGAACAAGAAATTCGTTAAACAACCTGTCTCGTCGGTCTTAGTGGATGGATACCATTGGGTGCCTCGCCTCCCGTCTACAAATACGGAGGAGATAGTATTAACTGGGTCTGGCCAGAGTCGCCCTTTTAGTGGCAGACCACCGACCCCACCTTCAAAACTATCAAAGCTGGCCCCAATAACAGCAAAATCCAAAGAAGTTATGAAGGAGTTGAAACCAATTGATGTTAAGGGCAAGAGGCCCATGTCGCCAGAAGAATCTTGTGCAAGGAGGAAATTCAGTAAATGTATTGGAATCCAATTCAGGGAACCTCAGATTCAGATACCAGTTGAACTCCCTCGACTCCCAGTTCAGGGATGTGAGGACTCTGTTCGCGTTGATGTTGGAGCCCCAGCTGTTCAAGCCCCTCCATCACCAATTAAGACAGATGTCCCTCACCCTGTTGAGGATGTCACCCTTGCGACTACCGATCCCGGGACAGTCGGAGGGGAGGAGAAGACCCGAGATTTTGATCAGGAAATGCTAGACCAGTTGGTCAGTGAGGAAATCACTGAAGATGATGCTAAGATTAATGATATTTTTGATAAGTTAAGTGTGAAAGAATATGACCAAGTGATGGAATATGACGGATATTTGCCAATTTATACTGAAGCCATAGATGGGAGGCCGGTTGAGGAAGTAGTACAAGAAATAAGAGATATCCTTAAGAAAAAGGCCGTTGATGAGTTCAACCCTGATGAAGACGACTTGCTAGTTGACGAGGAACCAGTAGCGGATGTCCACATGGTTGAAACTCGTGCTTCAGCTAAAGATGCCGAGCCTTCTAAGCACCATTCTGGAAAGGAGGAAGAGTCAGCAGCAGTCGACTCAGATTCAGACAGTTCTGTCAGATTGAAAGAGAAGGACGAGTATATTAAAAACCTTGAAAGAAAAGTTGAAGAGATGATGATTAGAGTTGAACAGATGCAAGGTCAGCTTTTGCAATCACAGCAGTCCAAACCCGAGCAGTTGCAGCCCACAGTACTTACAACGGGCGAGCACAGCAGGAAGGCCGATTCTAGTCTCAAGCTTCCAGAAGTCACTTCTCCACCAGAAAAGGATATCCGTCAAATGATTGAGACCCAGGTAAGGGAGGCCTTAGCCCATTCACAAGGAACCGTATCTATTCCAAAGGGTAGACCCTACCCAGAGGAATATGATTTGGTTCCTTATCCTAAGGGTTTTGTGCCACCTTCTTTCAAAGTTTTTAGCGGCTTAGAAAACCCAAGACAGCATCTGGCCCATTTCCGAGCAAGCTGTTGCAATGCAGGAGGGTCGGATGCTCTACTCTTTCGTCAGTTTGTGAGTAGTTTGTCCGGTATTGCTTTTGAGTGGTACGCAGATCTACCAAACGGTTCAGTAAAAACTTTCACAGAGCTCGAGGGTCTCTTTTTAAAGAGATTCTCAGGAGCTCAACAACGTGTAACCGTTGGTGATCTCGTCATCGAAAAGCAAAAGCCGGGCGAGTCTTTAGTCGACTACATCTTGAGGTGGCGAAACCTCTCGATGAAGTGTGAACCCCAGCTACAAGAGCAACATGCAGTGGAGATTCTTTTAAAGAATATCCACGGGCCTATTGCTTTTCTGTTAAAGGGGTTTACGATCAAAACCTTCGAGAAGCTTCTCAACAAAGCTAGTAATCTACAAGAAGAGGCTTCCAAAATGCCATTCTTGAAGGATTCTACTGAAGATAAGAAGGTTAGTAAACCGTTGAAATCCTTTGAAAAGAGGGCAGCAACGGTTTCGGCAGTCGATAAGGGGAAAAAGCCGGTAAACGTTCAATCCAGTAATCCTACCAATCAACAAATTCAGAAACCTCCACCGTTTCAGGTAACTTCTCAACCCACTCGAGGACCTTACCCGATGACTATTAAAGAGAGATTGGCTCGTCCTTATCCCTTTAAAAGAGAATCGGTAAGGAAAATTTTCAAGAGTCTTCAAAAGAAGCCAGACTTCCGATTGCCAGAGGCCAAGAAGCCGGAGGAGGCAAATATGGGGGATCACCCCAACTTTTGCGCTTACCACCGCATGTTGGGCCATACAATCGAGGACTGCTTTGTTTTCATGGACTGGCTTGAAAGGAACTTCCGTCAAGGTAACATCATAATTCCAAAGGAATACTTGGTCAATCCGGATCAGGGATCTGTCAAATCAATCTCAGGTAATAATTCTAATCTTTCTTTGTCCATTGAAGATGGTTGGGATATAGCACTATCCCGGGCGTTTAAAAAGTCGATTAACCAATCTTTTCGTCTTTCTCAACAGTTACCGACGAGAGCCCAGGGCCCGATCTGGGAGGTTGAGCTGGAGGCATCGCAGGAGGATGTTGGGACGATTTCCTCTCCAGTAGTTGTAGGAACTACTGTATTAAATAAAAATGAAAAGAGTGAACTTTCTGTAGAGAGGAAATTTGTTGATGAGAGATGTGTACAAGTGGTGGATGGTGGCTCAAAACCACTAGCCCCACTAAAGTTATCTGACTTTTACTTTGCCCCATCAAAGGCAAAGGGTCAAAAATTTAATAAAAAGAAAGATCCTTCTGCAAATGTTTTGATGATTAGTGTTGAGAATGAAATCTTGAATGACTCTTCCGTTGAAAATAACCCGGAGCCAGCTGAGGACAATCAAGAAGCTCAAAAACTCAGCTCTCCGGATTTGACCCTTCAAGGAGAAGATGAATCTGATGTCTTATCAGATGGTGATACCCCTGAAATTAACTTTCAAGGGAGTCCCGTCGTGATAGACTTTTCAGATTCAGATTCTCATTCAGAAAATGACAATCAACCGCCTAAGGAGAGCGTAGACCTCCCCGTAGTTTGTCCTTCCGATGAAATCGTGCAAGTGCAACTGCGTGGTGGAAAGGTCTTACCCCCTAGGCTTCCCCCTCAGGAAAAGGGAAAACAAGTTGTTTCCACTGATCCAATTCAAGTTCCTACTCAACAACCAATTTCTCCTACAAATCCACCGGGTCCCGACGTTAATGTTCCAAGTGTCGATTACAACGTCTTAGCTCACCTTAGGAAGTTGCCTGCTAAGTTGAGCATTTACGACGCCCTTGTCCTTTCAAAAGAGATGAGGGAGACTCTAATTAAAGCACTTCTCGACCCAGAGATTTGCTTAGCTCAACTCGCTTCAACTTCCGAGGAAGAAGCTTTGTACTTCAAGGAAATTCCAGGAGTTACCTTCTCCGATGAAGATCTACTCCTAGGAACTGCCGACCACAATCGCCCACTTTACATCACTGTAAATGTGGGAAAGTTTAAATTATCAAGAGTTCTTGTTGATCCGGGTGCATCGGTCAACGTGATGAACATAAAGACTCTCGCATACCTTAGAATTGATACTAGCAAGCTCTCAACCGACAAGTTAGTGCTTCGCGGGTTCAATGAAAAAGGCGAGAAGGCTTTAGGTTCGATCACACTTCTTCTAGAGATAGGAGAGTTAAAAACTGAAGCGAAATTTCATATAATTGATTCGGCTACGTCCTTTAATGCGCTCCTAGGTAGGCCCTGGATCCACGAGTATAGGATGGTTCCTTCCACCCTACATCAATGCATCAAGTACCAACGAGATGGCATTGAGTTTGAAATTAGGGGTGATTTGCAACCATTCTCTATTCACGAGATCGGGATCTACGAGGATGCTGCATATTATGTTCCCAAAGGGTCCACCGTCAAATCTAAGGTAGAGATCAACGTTAAGGAGGAAAAAGCAGAAAATCAAAGTTCAAAAGCAATTCAAATTGAGAAAAGAAAAAGTCAAGAATAAAAAAAGAGACGATTCTAGTAGTGAAGACGACGTCGAGCGCGTGGTTTTTAGGCCTCCAATCAATCTACCTCAAAGAGGTGGAAGGATGGCCCAAAGAGCACGCGGCCGAGGTCGCCCTTCCGTTGAAAAGAGAAATCCCCCAATGTATATCGAACTTGAAACAAGTTCTGATGAAGAATCAAGAAAGGGGGGCGATAGAATTGCTTTTGACTACAAAAAATCCAATCTTCCTCCAAAGTTTGATCTCACTTTAGATTCCGATAGTGATCAAGAGGATAACAATTCTAAACTTCAAAGTGATGAGCCTGAATTGAGTATGTATGAAAAGCTTAATAGGGTAGTTAAATCCTTAGCCTTAACCCCACTGTCCACTGACAGAGTCTCAGGGTTAGTAACTAAGGATTCCCCTAACTTAGATGGAGAAGTAAGGAAAGTCCAGAGGTTCTTCCCTGGCACCTCCTCTTCAAGGAATGAAGGTGATGTAATCCTTGAAGAGGCAGATTTCAATGAATTAATGGAATTACCTTTCGGCTACTTTCCTCTTGGTGTTAAAGCTCTTATCTCTAAAGGTTTTGTTCCGAGTAAATGGACTAAGGGTCAAGCTAGATACCACCAAAGTATTTGGAATTCCAAATTCAATAAAAATTGGATAAGTGGTATCGGCTTTGGTACCGTCAGTTCGTTTGACGACGATGAATATTGCTTGATGATAACCATCCATCTTGAGTCTGAAAGTGTCCCTACTGAAGTCGTCGATTCGCTCGACAGACTTTGTTTGGAGACCTTAGATGATTCAGATGAAGTTCAAATTCGGGATGCACCCCCTGAATTTGAAGAAGAAATTAAATCGACAGTTGATGAACTTAAAGAAATTAACCTTGGAACAGAGGATGACCCTCGCCCCACGTTCATAAGTTCTTTGTTGAGTGAGGACGAGTCTAAGGATTTAATTCAACTTCTATCCGAGTTTAAGGACTGTTTCGCTTGGACATACGACGAAATGCCGGGCTTGTCCGCCGATATAGCAGTTCATAAACTTGGAATCCGGCATGATGCTATTCCTGTCAAACAAGCTCCACGACGCATGCGTCTAGAGATCGAACAACAAGTCATTTCTGAAGTTAAGAAATTGCCGAAGCCGGATTTATCCGAGAGGAGCAATATCCTTCTTGGGTAGCCAGCGTTGTGCCCGTTCGAAAGAAAAATGGTCAAATCCGGGTCTGTGTTGACTATAGAGACCTGAATAAGGCATGTCCTAAGGATGAATTTCCTTTGCCAATTCCAGAACTAATGGTGGACATCGCCTCCTCGCATGTTGTTTTCTCCTTTATGGATGGCTCGTCTGGTTACAATCAAATCAAGATGGCCCCAGAAGATGAGAGAAACACTGCATTCAGAAGTCCTATAGGGATCTTTTGTTATAAAGTGATGCCATTTGGCCTTAAAAATGCCGGTGCAACCTACCAGCGGGCTATGACTCGAATCTTTGACGACTTAATCCACAATCAAGTCGAATGCTACATCGACGATTTAGTTGTCAAGAGCAAAGTTAAAGAGGCTCATCTTTATGACTTAAGAATTGTCTTCGAGCGGTTGCGCCGCTACGATCTCAAGATGAATCCCTTGAAGTGCGCTTTCGGTGTCACGTCAGGGAAATTTCTAGGTTTCGTAGTAAGACACCGTGGAATTGAAATAGACCCCGCTAAAATCGAAGCTATCTTAAATATGCCGCCTCCTAGGAGCCTTACTCAACTAAGGTCTCTTCAAGGTAGACTAGCGTATATAAGAAGATTCATTTCCAATCTTTCCGGAAGATGTCAACCATTCTCGGTCCTCGCTAAAAAGGATGCCAAATTCATTTGGGACGAGAAATGTCAATCTGCTTTTGAAAATATCAAACAATACCTGACAAATCCACCAGTCTTGGCAGCCCCTATTCCGGGGAGACCTCTAATACTTTACACTGCGGCCCTTGACGAGTCTCTCGGGGCTCTCCTTGCTCAAGTCAATGACGAAGGGAAAGAGAACGCTCTCTACTACCTAAGTCGGAGACTTCTACCAACGGAAATTCGGTATCCAACGATTGAGAAACATTGTCTCGCCTTAGTCTTTGCAGCTCAAAAACTAAGACATTACATGCTTTCTCATCAAATCAACTTGATTTCCAGTTTCAACCCCTTGCAATACCTTATGACCAGGCCTACGTTGTCAGGACGTTTGGCTCGTTGGTCTATGATATTGCTTCAATTTGAATTCACTTTCATTCCCCTGCGTGCTGTGAAAGGGCAGGCCGTCGCCGACTTCCTTGCGGCACACCCGTTGCCGGCGGAATCTCCTCTAAACGATGATTTACCTGATGAGCAAATCATGAGTTTTGAGGAAGCCACTACTCAAACCTGGGAAATGTATTTTGATGGTGCTGCGTCCTCTCAACGGGGCAAAACACCCGAATCTACTATTCCCGGGAAAGCCGGAGTTGGCCTGGTATTCATAACACCAGACAAGGGAATGATGTACTTTTCCTACCACTTATCAGAACCTCGTACGAATAATGAAGCTGAGTACGAAGCTCTGATAACTGGCCTGGAACTTACAATTTTGATGGAGATTAAAGAGATTAAAATTTTTGGTGATTCCCAACTGGTGATCAACCAGATTGCAGGAACCTATAAAGTTTTGAATCCTAAACTCCTGAAATACCATCAGTACACCTGTCACTTGCTCGAGCAAATTCCAATCGTAACTATGTATAGGATTCCCCGTGGAAGCAATTCTTCGGCAGATGCCCTCGCAAAGCTTGCAAAGGAATTTGCCTGTCCAGAAGAAGACTCCATCCCTATAGAGGTGCAGGGCCGTCAAGTTCTGTCTCCTATAGATTTGGAGTACATTAATAAACAAATTTTCCAAGTCCTTTCTACCTCTTCGGCAGTCAATGAAGAAGCAGATTGGAGACAACCGATAATCGAATACCTTCAAGAAGGCAAGCTCCCTCACGAGAGATCCCTTGCCCATCAAATCAAGAAACGTGCCCTATCCTACGCACTAGTCAACAATACGTTGTATCGACGATCGTTTGGTCAGATGTGGCTCCGTTGTTTAGACAAATGTGAGGCCCTGAAGATCGTTAACGAAGTCCATGCTGGACTGTGCGGTGCTCATCAATCGGGTCCAAAGATGAAAATGAAGATCAAAAGACTTGGATACTACTGGCCTACGATGATTGACGATTGCATGAAAATTGCAAAGTGTTGTCATCAGTGCCAAGTACATGGTGTGGTTTTACATCAGCCGCCTAACGTGTTGCATCCCACGATAGCCTCGTGGCCCTTCGAAAGTTGGGGCACGGATATCATTGGACCAATTGACCCTCCTTCCTCGAAGGGTCATCGCTTCATTTTAGCAGCGACCGATTACTTTTCAAAATGGGCGGAAGCAGTCCCATTAAGAAATGTAACATCACACCATGTAATGAAATTTTTCCGTGACCATATCGTATATAGATTTGGCGTTCCGCACAGAATCATATCCGATAATGGGTCCGCTTTCAAGTCTACAAAGATCAATAATTTTGCAAATCGCCATGGTATTGATTGGAGATACTCAACAATCTATTACCCTCGGGCCAATGGATTGGCTGAGGCCTTCAATAAAACTTTGGTCCAAATCATCAAAAAGACCCTTGATGATAATAAACGTCAGTGGGATGAGAGGTTGGTGGAAGCTTTGTGGGCCTACAGGACCACTTATCGAACCCCGACTCAATCCACACCGTTTGCACTAGTGTATGGATCCGAGGCCGTACTCCCTCTCGAAGTTCAAATCCCTTCGCTCAGAATTGCGATTCAGAACCAGATTACAACTCAACAAAATGCACAACTCCGTTTGGAAGAACTTGAAAGCCTTGAAGGACGTCGTCTTCAAGCTCAGCAGAATCTAGAGTTGTACAAAGCCCGAATGATTCAAGCTCACGATAAGTTAGTGCGACCTAGAACCTTCCAAGTAGGCGACTTGGTCTTGGTTCTTCGGAGGCCTATCTTAGCGCATCGAAAGCTCGGTGGAAAGTTTGAACCAACTTGGGAAGGACCCTTCGTAGTGGAAACAGTCTACGAAGGAGGCTCGTTTCAGCTAGTGGATTGTAAAGGAAATCACCCAATGCTTCCTGTAAACGGGCGTTTCCTTAAGAAATACTATGCTTGATGTAGCTCGATCTTTGAATCAATAAAATACTTGTTTTCCAACTGAACTTGACTCAATCGTATTTAATGCTTTTTGAATTCTAAAACTACTCTTTTCTTTAAGGTTAGGTGTGAGTCCCTGTGCTTCCTTTCCTTAGGATTAGACCTGCTGGTGGTGGAGCAAAGCCCCTCGTGGCACCATCCTAGCATATAAAATCAAATTTCGGGTTAGATAGCTTTTGTCGAATCCTTAGAGATTCTGGCAGACTATCTCCTTGGCTAGTTCCCCTAGTTAGATGTGAGTCCCAGTGCTTTCTAGCTAGGTTAGTCATTGAATACCCAGTACAAATTCGATCCGTTAGGAGTAGGTGTGAGTCCCTGTGCTTCCTACCTCCTAGGATCTCGACTGACTAAAAGTGGAATTAAGCCTATTGGGCCCCACATAGTTCAGTCACCACTCTCTTTTCTTTAAGGTTAGGTGTGAGTCCCAGAGCTTCCTTTCCTTAGGATTAGATCTGCTAGTGGTGGAGCAAGCCCCTCGTGGCACCATCCTAGCGTATAAAATTAAATCTCGGGTTAGATAGCTTTGCCGAATCCTTAGTGATTCTGGCAGACTATCTCCTTGGCTAGTTCCCCTAGTTAGATGTGAGTCCCAGTGCTTTCTAGCTAGGTTAGTCATTGAATACCCAGTACAAATTCGATCCGTTAGGAGTAGGTGTGAGTCCCTGTGCTTCCTACCTCCTAGGATCTCGACTGACTAAAAGTGGAATTAAGCCTGTTGGGCCCCACATAGTCAAGTCATTTCTTTTCTTTAAGGTTAGGTGTGAGTCCCTGTGCTTCCTTTCCTTAGGATTAGACCTGCTGGTGGTGGAGCAAAGCCCCTCGTGGCACCATCCTAGCGTATTAAATCAAATTTCGGGATAGATAGCTTTTGCCAAATCCTTAGAGATTTGGGCAGACTATCTCCTTGGCTAGTTCCCCCAGTTAGATGTGAGTCCCAGTGCTTTCTAGCTAGGTTAATCATTGAATACCCAGTACAAATCCGATCCTTTAGGAGTAGGTGTGAGTCCCCGTGCTTCCTATCTCCTAGGATCTCGACTAACTAGTAGTGGATTTAAGCCTCTTAGGCCCCACTATAGTTCAGTCACCTTCTCTTCCTTAAGGTTAGTTTTCTTCCTTCCCTTAGGATTAAATCCACTAGTGGTAGAGTACGCCCCTCGTGGCACTGCCCTAGTATCAAACTCAAATCTGATCCTCTATAGTTAGGAACTCTTCCTACCTATACGATCATCCAAACTTTATTCCTTTTAGGGTTAGATATCTTCTTCCCTTAGGATCAAAATTTCTAGACATAATCTTTAATCTCGGTCAACGCCAATATGTGCAATAGAATTTTATTCTATTACACATATTGGGGGTCCATTTGTTGACCTCATTTTTGTATGAGGTCACTCGGACCAATTCTGACCATAGATTAATTTCCAAATCATCGAACTCTAGGCTCTAAGATCCTTCTAGACTTCAGACCTTAGGTTCTATTCTAGACCTTAAGACCCTGCTAGGAGTAAGACTTTAGGATCTACCTAGATCATAAGTCAATCCAGACATATAGCCAATCAAATCCAAAACCCAATCCAAATCCAAAATTTCAAACCAAAATTCAATGCTAAAAGGCCAAGCCCTAAAGGCCTTTTTCAGCAAATTTTCAAACATTTCAAAATCTAATCAAATGACCTCCGATTCAGAGTCCATCTATTGCATACTGATGGGACATGTCTCTGGAGGCAACCCTCCAAATTTGAGCCCATTCTGAGGTCTCTAACCCCAGAAACTTAATTAAAATCCATAGGCTGTAAAACCTTCAAATATTTACAGCCCATGCCACTGGACCTATCACTGTAAAGTTTTTGACCTTAGAGCCTTCACCAAAGCCTCTAGTCACTTCTAGACCATTAATCCTGATATGTTGATCGATAAACTGAAACTTTCTGGACTCATTTCAGCCCCTAGTGGCCATGAGTCCAAAAATGACCAAAATACCCCTATGGGGCTCAAACTTTGATTTCAAACCAAATGAACTCCAAACTGAGTGCAATCATTTGCAACTAATTTCAAATGTCATTTCAAACCTGTTGGACCAATTCCCAACCCCTGGGTCAGCCTGGTTGACCAAGTCAACAGGTTTGACCCAAGAGGTTTAAAGGTCCAAACAGGTGTTTTGACCCAAATGGTCTCCTTGAGCCATGAAATCACTTCCATAAGCTTTCAAATGTCATTTTAAACTTTCTGAGCCTGATTCCAAACCCTGGATTAACCTATTTGACCAGATTAAACAAAATTGACCTAAAAGCCCTTAATGGACTCAATAGACCCATTTGACCAAATCCAATTCTCCAGACTTTGAAGCCACACCCAATAGGTTCGAAATGACTTTCAAAATTAATTGAACCTATTTCCCGACCTTGGATCCATTTGGTTGACCAAATCAACTTGTTTTGACTTAATGGCCCATTAAGGGCCCATTAAGCCATCTTAACCTAAGTGACCTATACGAACTTGGAAATGACCTTAATCAACATCCATAACAGCTTCCTAAATTTTTCATTGGCCACCTCAGCAGTCAAAAAGGTCAGTTGACCAGTCAACACTTGGTCAACAAACCTTTAAAGTGCCCAAATGGCTTGATTCAAGCTAGCCCACTCCCTATCAAATTACTCTAGACCCCCTTTGAGGTCACTCCTTGCCAACTCAGCTGCCACCTCACTCATGTTTGACTGATTGACCAGTCAAATGGTCAATATGAGGTTTTAGGAGGAACAAGGGTGCTTAAATAAATCCTTTGAGCTAATCCACTCAATCCAAAACCAATCCAGCAGATTAGTTAAGGTCTAGAAGCTTCTTAAGACTAATCTTAGCCATTGGATCTAAATCCAAAGGCCCATATTGCCACACATGTCCAAATAAAAGACAAAACTCGCTTTCCACCTAGGATGTCCTTGGGTCGTCCTTGCTCTCTGCTCCCACCAACTCCCATGCCACGTGGAAGTCATCCAAGGGCTAATACAGTCGATCCTAACCGTTCATTCTACCTGGAATCATTTTGAATAGGAAAAAACCCTAAAAAAACACTCTCATTCGAATCCATACACTCTCTCACTCACCTAGAGCTCCTCCAGCTGAACTCTTTGTTCGTTCGAGCTCTACTGGACTTCCTTAACATTTCCCCACCCAAATCCTTCCGGTCAAAGCTGCCTCCGGTGATCTCCAGGCGAGCTTAATACTCAACCCGTCCAAGGCTTATTCCAGGCGATTCGTGGAGCGTCGGAGCTTGGATTCAACTTGGAACTAAATCGTGGACAGTCTACAAGTTCAGAGAATCCAAAAACGGTTCAAACCGTCCATTGAATCGCTGTAAATCTCTAAACCTAGCTTAGGACACATAGAGTTAATTAGCATTTTATTAAACGCGTATTTAATGTTTTGAATATATCCCCATAATTTCTGTTCGTGCCTTGAATCTATATTTAAAATTTCGTCGATTTTCATCGACTGTATCGAGCGAACGAGCAAAAATTTGATTCTAGGGCGTCATTCACAGTCTGGTTCAGGCGTGCGACTTCAGGACCGTTGATCGCTCAATCAACGGTCCCGATCGAGCTATTTCGCAGTCTGTTCCGACCGTGTATTCAATTCGGAGTCAAATCTTTTGTGCGGCGGAATCCAGACCATTGATTTGAAACAGCGGGATCAGTATCTCACCGTCCGATCCATCTCCGCGAGATCAGACCGCGTGATCTCATCTGAGCCGTGGTTTCGTTTCCACGGGAGATCGAACGGTCACCACACTTTGCTGACCTGTTTAAGTAAAACCGCGTGGGGCCCGCTTGACCGCCGTCGCGCCGTCACGCCGTCACCGCAGTTTGCATGAGCCAATCGCATGCTTCCACGTGGCCTCCTCTGCCTGTGTTAATTAAAGAGTTTTAAATTAGTTTTAAAACTTCTTTAATTACAGAAAATTTAAAAATTAATTAAAAATTATTTATAACTCCAAAAAAATAATTTTAAATATCAAAATTCTCAGAATTTTAATACCTTTCAAATAAAATTAAAATTACTTTTAAAAAAAATTTAATATATTTTAAATACTTTTAAAACATTTAAAATTTGATATTTTAAGTTTTTTTTTTAATTAATTAAAATAAACCCAATCAATCTAGTAATTTCAAAATAAATTTATTTTGAAATTATTTCATATCATGGAGGGCATTTCATAATAAATCTCTTCAACTATACTTTAATATATTTTAAGGTATTTCAGATTATTTAAATAATTTAAACTATTTAAATAAGTTAAATATTTATTTTTTTTAAAAAGAAAATATTAGATTAAATATTAAAAAAAAAAAAAAAAAATCAAAGCTTTAATTTCAAAATATTTTAAATAAGTCATACAGCTATCTAAATTTATTTTAATTTAAAATTAAGTTTAATTTAAGATATTTTGAAATACTTTAAATAATTTATTTAAACCTTTTAACATTTAAATCATATTTAATCAAATTCAAACTTAAATAATTTTCAAAAATCTTGAATCTTTTCTTTAGATCAATTTAGACTATTAAGATATTTCTTTAAGAGTCATTTTTTTTGAAATTATTTTAAAACTATATTAAAAATTTATTCAAAATTATTTTGAATTATGTAAGACTTTATATAATTTCTAAAACTAACATATTTTCTAAATATTAAAATTAATTTTAAAACTATATATGTTAAACTTTGAGAGCATTTGAGAGATCATTTGAAACTTCAAACTTAGATTAAGTGTGTTTGAACACAAATCATGGGGGAGATTAGTGAATGGTCATTTTCCAACCATTCACTAATCAATATCTTTTTCTACGTTAATTAACTTTATGTCTTGCATGCTTAAGGTACACACACCACTTAGATTTAGGTTCTCCTATATTTAGGATTTGCTTGATGTGATTGTATATCGTTTATGTTAAGTTCAAGGGTTAGCAAAAACATTGATTTGAACCCATCAAACCTAGTGTCATTAAGGACAATAATTAAGGACCCTTGCTAGAAAATTTAGAATATTTCTAATAATTAGGATTCACTTCTACTTGAGTTGAAACTTCAAACACTTGAACTTAGTGACATGTACAGCCATTAGGAAAATTTTCACTGAATTTGGAAATCATTAAGGCCCATAATTAATTTTCTAAGTCTTAAACCCTTAATTAACCCTTAAAACTTTAAGAAAATGTAATAAATTCATTTTAAATCCAAAAAATAAATAAAACCCCTCTAACTGACCAGAATCAAGTGCTTAATCAATGAAAATTAAAAGCCCCTTGAATTGACAACAATTCTGCCCTTAATTTAATTTTAATCAAAAATCAATATTTTATTAATATAATTAATTAAAAAATATTAAAAATTCTAAAAATGTCCCAAACACTTGGGAATCTCTCCTTAGGTCATTCCTGACCTTTGGAGCCGATTTCAAGGAGTGAGGACCTCATTTAGAGCAAAATCACAAAAATGCCCTTTAATTAAGTAATTTCAAAAATTTAATAAATACCTAAACTTCAAACCTTCATAACTAATTCCAGAAAAATCAAAATCACCTAAACTCACTTGCATTCAACTCCTAATAAGTTCTAATATTTATTAAAAATATTAAATTCCAGAAATCTGTAATATTTCAAAAAGTCAACAAATTGGTCAACCACAGTTCAAAACTAGTTCAAAACTTCAAACCTTTGTAATAAAATGCAGAAAAATCCAATTTCAACCTACTTACCTTCTAACTGATTGTAGTAAGGTCTAGTATTTTAATAAAATTCTAACATTCCAGAATTTAGGCTTAATAAAAAAGTCAACTTTTGACCCTTTAATTAAATGATTAAAATATTCTAAAAATTCATAAAACTCAAAATTGTTTTAAAAATCCAGAAAATGTTAGTTTAATGTTTAGAACACTCAACAAACCTTTTAAAACACAACAACCATCTTAAAGATGAAGTTTATTGGCTGGACTACTCCGGGCTGCGGGGCTAAGTGTCCTAAGGAGGCTGGTTCCTCGAGCCTGGTGGCACAACGCCACGAATGGATTCTAAGGGGTGTTAAACCTTAAAATTGATTAATCATTAATTATTCAACATTTTAAAATCTTTAATTCAATTACATTAATTTGGTTTATCGGCTGGACTACTCCGGGCTGCGGGGCTAAGTGTCCTAAGGAGGCTGGTTCCTCGAGCCTGGTGGCACAACGCCACGAATCGATTAATGGCAAACTTAATATAATCAATTTTGAAAATCAGCAACCAAACATTTCTAATAAAATTCATTAATTCTTAAACCTTAATCAACCTAAAATATTTAATTATACCGGATACCGCTGGGTAACCCAGGCCTACGAGGCTATTAACTTAGCCCCAAGGAAGGTGAAATAAACTTCACGGCCTCGATGTGAAACAAAGGTGATATCCAACAAATAATTAAGTAAGTCTTAAAATTAACCTTAAGCCATTAATATTTGAATTCAAACTTAAATCCCTTAAACCTTCCAACCAATCAAATCTTGAGCAACTTTAATCTAATAATCCTATTTAGGACATATCAAAACCACACGACCTACCTCACACACTGTAGATGGTTTGCTAGGACAACCGACTCTAGTTTTAGGCTAGGCCGGTGTTTACTTTTCCGCTGTGTGCCGGGTTTTCGAGTTTTCATTGCATGCTGTTTGCTAGTTTAGACTTGATGTGTTTATTTACTTATCTGCTTACTGTATTTTGCACTGTGGTTTGATTGTGCGTTAGACCTACCTATAGGCTAGGAACGAAATATATATATATTTGTGCAATCTTATGCAGGTGGCCATGCTCATATAAGAAGCTGAAAATTAAAGGGGGCAGTTAATAAAAAAATTATAACTCTTTGCACAGGTACCTGCCGCGCTTAAGACCCCCTTTAAATAAAAGAGCATGGCCAAGTGTGGCTAAAAAATGCATTTCAATTTCTATATTATAACTGCTTGGGAATATATACAACTGTTGATTATTAGGATAACCTCGCAGGATCGAGTCTACATTTTCTTATTTCTCTTAATGTAAATTTAATTCAGTTAAGGTTGTATTTATTTAAAATGTTTTGAGATTGGGATATGAATATCCTATTTGAATTCCAAAGAGGTGAAGACATCCCTAAAGGGGAGAGTCTTCTTCCATTTGGAATTCAAATTAGGATACTTTGCAAGTATCCAAAGAGGAAAGATAACACCCCGATCAAGGGGGAGTTTCTTTCCATTTGGATATCCTGAACCGACGAATCGAGATGTTCGTGAGAAGATGAAGGATTGGACAACGAGAAGAATCCCAAGTCTCAAAATCATTTGATTTAGGATTAGAAATCCGGGTTGTAGTCGGTGGTGCCCGGCCACTTTAATTTATTGTAATTTTTGAGATGTAATAATGAGTGGCACTTGCCATATGGACATTCAATTTGATTAATTTAATTAATTTATTTAATTGATTTCGCATTAGAACTCTTGCTTTTTCTAGTCTTTTTACTTGCATGCCGTATTTGATTTGACCTGGAATTCGAATTTAGGCTCTTAGGGGTCTGTCAAAATTCTTCTACTTTAATTAAATAAAATTTTTAAGATAAGATAGAAACTCTAAACGGTCATAAGAAGTAAGCTCGGACTCGCCGAGGGTTTTTCATGCATACATATTATACCTTCTCTTCCTTGTTAGGCATCTCCCCGCCTGCGGGTTCTGGCAGGCCACCTGACCTATGAGGGTGCCGATCTGTCAAGGGGATGTTATGCAATCTCTAGGATAAAACCTATTTTCTAAGCCAAAGATTTTTTTTTAACTGCTACATACTAATTCTGCATTCAATCGAGTCAATTAGCATGCATCGCATTAGTAACAAATTTAAAAGAGTCTAATATTTAATTGCATCTATTTAGACATCGAACACCCGACATAAGTTAAAGGGGTCAATTAAGGATCTGCTCTAGATGTCGACCCCATTTCTTTATACTTTTCTAATTAATGTCCCTACCACTCTACAAAAAGACCGGACTCATATTTTAAAATCGTTTAGGTGATTTAGCTGGCTCCCCAATCCAGGCCGGGGTAAGACCAGATTTGCATTGCACTAGCTAGGTTCGGGTCACTTTTTAGTACCCAATTTAGACTTAGGTTCTGAGGCAAGCTTGGGCTATAAGACCTCACCCTCCGGGAATTGAATCCCAATTTCCTAATAAAATTAACTATTCAAAATTAAATATCTCTTTCAATCTAATTTGAGCCCAACATTTAGGATAGGCTGGAGTGTTTTCTGAAGTAATTCAGAATCTCAAAACACTCCCTACCCTTCTTCCTTTGACTCCAGAAATAACTGTTCAGCCTCGATCCAATCCCTCTTGAAATTCCTACCATTTCTCCCCTTTGATATCGAGCCTTGAAAATCATAGATAAAATTTACACCGCTATTTTAATCGAGAGTGTTCGTAGGAAAATTTCCAATTTTCCTACGATGTAATTAACTACGAGGGCTTGCGCTCGTAGGAGATTTAGAAACCCAGAATTGATTTCAAAATTAATTTTTCAAAACCCTTAATTAATTCTCTTTGGGAAAATTTAGATTTCAACGATCGTTATCTCTATTTTCAAACGATCGATAGTGATTGATAACTTCTTTCCTCGGAAAGATATATCAATTCCTATTGTGATTTTGATCATGAAACTAACGGTCTCTTATTCAGATTATTGTAGTTAAATAACTGATTGAACATAATTTTGATCTTTCGAGATCATATGTTGTCTCTCATGAGTTCGACTACGATAATTTGGATAACGTTAAAACTTTGAAATTCGAACCAATTAGTGAATGATATTCTCTCCGTTTGAGATGATATATCGTTCCTAATGTTGTGTTCGATTTCAAAACAAAAATTCAAAAATTAATTTTTCCCAAAGATAATTAAATTTTTTTTTCAAAACTATATATACTCTAAATTTATATATTTTTTTAATCAAAACAGTTCCCAAAATAGTTCTTCAAGAGGTGGAGAAGCTTTGTCGAAATTTCATTTGGGATAAAACTAGTTAAGATCATGGTTTGCAATTATGTTAGCTAGAAGAAGTTGTGTGATCCTGTGGAACTAGGTGGCAGAGGTATACATTCTTGCTTGAGCAAAAGGGATCCTCTAAGAGCTAAACTTGCTTGGAAGTACATGAAAGAGGATGATTCCTTATTGCATAAATTTTTGTTCCCAAAGTATGGCTCTTGTTGGGTTGCTGAAAACAGAATTAAATCAAATTCTACTGCTTGGAAAATTATCAAAGATGGTGGTAAATCCTTGAGAAGTATTGTGAGATGGAACATTTCAAATGGTCACTCTATTGATGTTTTTGAAGATATCTGGATATGGGAAAAATGCTTAAACAAATGGCCGACATTTGTTAACTCTCAAGAAGATTTGGTTGATGGTTTTAGAGTGGAAATTTTTATTTCAGAAAACCAATGGAGTATCTCAGAAATGCAAAAATATTTCGGCAAGGAATTGATGGATTTAATATGCAGGATTAATATCAATCCGGAACTGATTGAAGACCAAGTGGAATTCATTCACTTGGAATCTGGAAGATATATTACTTCCATGGCTGCTGATAAAAATGCGGATAAATCAATTGACATGGCTGATTGGAAATGGTTGAAGAAAACAAAATTAAGCACCAGAATTGATAATTTCTGGTGGAGAGTCTTAAACAATGCCTTGCCCACTAATTCTTTTTTATCTCACAGAAGAATATATAGGATATCTAAATGTCCTAGAGACTGTAATGAAGAGGAGGATATTTGTCATCTAATTTGCAAATGTAAGAAGAATGTGGATGTTATTCATCATCTGAATGAATGGGGATTTTTTATTCCTCTATTCGAAAACAAAGAAGAGATGTATAATTGGCTTTCTGCTCAAAATGTTTTTCTCGCTAGATTACTGTGCAATGCAGTTTATTTTACTTGGAAAGATAGGAATGAGATTATACACGGGAAGAAGGAAAGAAGTTCCTTTCATATTGCGGCTGAAGCTGTTAGCTATACAGGAGCTCTCAATTCTTTGAATTATGACAAAATGGAACGGTTGAGTATCAATCAGCAATCGTTGTTTGAAAGTCGTTGGTATTCTCCTCCTCCTAATTGGATCAAGGTAAATGTAGATGCTACATTATTTCATTCCTATAAAGGAGGTATTGGTGGAGTGGCTAGAGATTATAAAGGTGGATTTAAAGAAGCATATGGTATATCTCAAATGCATTGGGACATTACCTATTTAGAGTATCAAGCTATAGCAACATTCAAAGAGATGATCAAGGATTGGGTGCATGGATATCAAGGCATTATCATTGAAAGTAATAACTTGAATTTTATCAAGATGATTCATAAGTCTATCAAGAAGGGAGATCGAGGTATGGAAAAGTTTTCATTTGTGGATACTTTTAATTATGTTATTTTTAATCATGTTAGTAGAGATTGTAATAAGTTAGCAGACTTATGTGCTAACTTTGGTACTTGTGCTTCTTTCTTTTGGGATGATTTATTCCTGGATAAGGTTCCTTCTTCATTTATCAGTATTTTGAAGAAGGAATCTAATGATTGTATTCGTTAGGGGCTCTTTTTTGTCCCTTCTTTTTTTTTATAGTATTTACTTTATGCTTCTTCAAAAAAAAAAAAAACCATTGCGCATTACCTATTATTTTTTATGTTTGTACATTTGTACATTTTTCAAGAGTAATCTTGATCTTTCCAAAATCAATAATAAAAATTTTCAAGTTTTTTTAAGTGCATCAATATTTATTGATAAGTGAAACATAAAATAAGAAAACATCACAATTACAATAATAATATTAAACATTAATGTAGTCTAATAAGAGATATGAAATTGACATTCTTAATTTTATCAAGTTATAAGCAAAACTTAAATTTTTAAAAATTAGATTTTCTAATGAATTCAATTTTGAGTTGTAGTTTAAGTTATAGCACTTGTATGATCAAAATTTTTAGAGATTTTCATATAGGCTAACACACATTTCAAAATCAGATTAAAACAAAACAAGATAACTTGTATTGCTATCATTATAATGGATATTACAAACTAATGAATGATATCAATACTACATAAAAATTCAATTACTAAGACATCAAATGAAAAGTACATCACAAAAAGAAAAATACATCACAAACTACTAAAACACAATCACATCATCTAAAGAAAAACATAACCAAGTACATTGAATCACTTTGATGGTCCCTGATTTGGAGGAGGAGGAGGAGGAGGTACAGTACTGAAAAAGTTAAAATAACTGCTTATCATAAGCATGTTGGAACTAATATCATTCATCTGCTCTCTCGTATACCCCATATCCTGATTGTACTGAAAAACACGCTGCTGTAAGTGAGTTTCAATTTGATAAAATCTTTGATCAAAATGAGACTCTAAGCGATCAAATCTCTGAACCAATTCCTGATAATTTAGTTCAGTAGCAGGTGCAGTTGCAGGTTCATGTTCCTCCTTTGAGTCACTAATAACATGTGCTTTACGTGCGTGGTTCATCTTTATTGAAGATTGCTCTAAAAGATCCATCGTTGCAGTAGAGAGGTTCTTCAAAATCTTGAACTGGATGAACAAAATCATACTTCTTCTCCAAAATGAAGGCAACAAGATGTCCTAAAGCTATGTTCTTCTTTCTTTTATGGTCGACATGACCAATTTCAAAAAGTCCATAAAGATAGTCAAGGATTAGTTGGGCTTCATCTATTGGTTGCTTAGTCATAATCAAGTAGGTTACTATAGAGAGAAGAGGAGTAATGTTGACTCTATCACCAGCTTTAGGAATTATTGAAGTTCGAAGAACATGCTGGATGATACGAGCATTGCGAATAAGAGAGGACACTTTAGGCATATGCTCCTTAAAAATAATTCCTCTAATCACTTCATTAATTTCAGTCCAGTCAAAATCAGAAGTAGTAGTCATGGTATGAGCTCTAATTCCCTCATTCCTTAAGTTTAAAAAGATTCCTAGGTCAGCCTTGGTGATTTCAACTTTTTTATTAAAACTATAGGACTTGATTATAGAATGGTCAGAGTTGAAGGACATGTTTGCTAGGAAATAATGAAAGGTCTCTTTATTGTAGAGGTGGGCTAGTGTAAGAATGAGACCAAATTGAGTTGAAGGAAACAAGTTCATTATCTAAAAAGTCAGTTGTTCCTGAATAAGAACTCTAGATGGGGTGATCTTAGCGGAGACAAATCTAGGAAAAAATTCTTCGTTGTCTTTGGACAGAAAATTATCAGAAGAGTTTCTATGTGGACCCTTGGCTAGAACCTTTTGTTGTTTGCTTGAACTTGCCATGGATAAGATCTAAAGGAAGAAGGGTTCTGAAAGCGATGTGTGAGTGTGAGTGTTGAGTTCATAACCAATCAATTTAATGAAATACGACCGTTCGTACATACGAAATTATATTCATCCCGTACAAAATTCAGTTCATTCCGTACAAAAAAATTTCATATGGATGAATGAATGAGTCCAAAATGAAACGGTTTTTCGTAATCACACAACTTACGAAGCATCCTTTCGTACAGACTTTTGACCAAACGATCATACAGACAAACAGGTGTTCATCCTGGACTATCAAAAATTTATGATCATTTAAATGATAGTTGAAACCGTCCCCCACATCAATTCACCAAGCGTTCATCCGGACGAACCAGAGGTTCGTACGTTCAAATATAATATTAAAAATGACCTTATCCGTTTAACTGACAATCAATCATCCTGTTGTTTGAAAATTTCATCCAGACGATTATGACGATCGTACATATGAAGTGATTGAAATAACTGAAAAACTGCATGCAAACAGTTCAAATCCGACAGTTGACACACTATACAATTCATCCCGTACGAAAATATTTTTGTCCTGGACGAATGTCACTAATTTTTCAAAAACATGCACTCAATCAAAACCAAAACACAAACACAATAAAAACACAATAGAAAATTGACCTTACCTTCTCTTTTTTTCCAAGTGGCTTGGACATCAGCGTATTATTAAAATTGAAGTTAAAGAGGCTTTAAATAAAATGAAGTGTGGAAAAGTTATTGGACCTAATGATATTCCAATAGGGGTATGGAAATGCTTAGCAGATGAAGAAATTTATTAGCTTACTAAACTTTTTAATATTAATTTGAAGACTAAAAAGACGTCATATGAGAAAAGAATGTGTGTGTTGATTACTAATTTTAAAAATAAAGGTGATGCACAAGAATGTGTGTATTATAAGGGAATTAAATTAATCTCTCATACTTTAAAACTATGGTAGAGGGTTATGGAGCATAAGTTGCGGCGTGACACTAATGTTTCTCAAAATCAAATTGGATTCATGCCATGTAGGTATACTATGGAGCTATACATTTATTCAGAGGTTTGATTGAGAAGTATAGAGAAAATAAGGAGGATATACATCTAATTTTTATTTATTTAGAGAAAGCATATGATAAAGTTCCAAGAGAAGTTCTATGGAGAGTTTAACATAAGAAATCCATGAATAATGCTTATATTCAAGTCATTAAGGATATGTATGCATGAGCTGTTACTTGTGTTACCAAGCATTTTCCTATTTCAATTGGTTTACATCAAAGATCGGCCTTAAGCCCATATATTTTTTCCTTAGTCGAGGATGTTCTCACTAGTCTTTTGCAAGAGATTATACCTTGGAGTATTCTTTTTACTGATGATATTCTTTTGGTTGATAAGACTAGAGAGGGAGTTGGAGGTAACACTACAGGAAAACACGGGATTACCGGCAGAAAATTTTGCGCCAGTAGAAAATGGCGCCTGCAACGGCGCAATATGCAACGGGAATCTTGCGACACAATTACCGGCGCAATTGGCGCCGGAACATTACCGGTGTCCGATATGCCGGTAATTGCACCGAACAAAACCAGCAGTTTATTAGTTCTGGCGCACGTTATGGCGAAAAATAACCGGCACAATTACGGACGGATAATGCGCCGGTCTATTTAAACTCAATGACTTATTATCGGCACTTTATGCTCCGAAAATGTTTCCGGCATCTTGGACGCCAGAAAATCTGCCGGCGAAAGCCCTATTTTTGAACCTGTCCCCCTCTAGCCACTCATTTCTTTCGTTGCATTCTCTCACATCGCCGCTATTATGCTCGTCGCCCTCCGTTGCTCGCCATAGATCGAGGCCGCCGACGGTCATCGGATGTCGCCGACAGTCACCGGACAGTCGTAGCACCCCTCGCCGGCGAGAGCACCAGTTTCGACCGCTAGTTTCCCCGTCCGTCTCCTGTCATTTAGCCATTGATTATAAGGTTTTTTTTTTGTTTAATTTATTTGAAATCATGGTTTTTTAGTATATTATGGGAGGATTTGTATTTTTCTTGAAAATTTGATTTAAGAACACATTAAATAGTATGAGAATTTTGTATAATTATGGGAGGATTTGTATTTTTCTTGAGGATTTGCACTAGGGCCTTTTTTCTTTATAGAATTGTCATTCGTGGTAAACATAACTTGAGAACTAAGCACCGATTCTTTAGGGTAAATTGGAGATCATTTGTTCACCTTCATGATATTTTTATGACTTTTTTCTCTTTACTTCATCAAGTTTTTTATTTAGTTCGAGAAAAAATTTGTAAATGTCTCTCAATTTTTTTTTTTAGTATTTTGTTTCATTTCCTGGATGCTCCTGGTCCCATTCTTCAATGCATCTAATTATTGCCAATATCATATGGGTGTATTGCAATATTAAGTAACAAAAATCTCATTTTATTGAAGATGAGGGCGTCTTTGATTTCAAGTAATTTTTTATTATTTGTATTGCCAGGGGTGTTTTCTTGCCGCAGCTCATATTTCGTTATTGTTTATATTGTTGATAACTCAATGCATATCATTTTCTTTCAGTTTTTCATGCCATGAACTTTTTGGATATCTTAAAAAGAAATAATAGCATCAGTGTGGAAATCATCTTTTTTTGTATTGCTAATGAACATCATAATTTATTAGGCCTATTTGAGGTAATTTTGCTCATTCAACTTGTGAGATTTAAGAAGTTTTCTTGACTGCCATTGTTGCATGAAGAATTGATTCATAATTGGATGTAGCTTCAAATGAAGAGCTCTTATCGGAAACCATTTCATGTTTAACTATCATCATGGATTGGAAGGAAGATGGAGGACTAGAGAGTCAAGATGACTAGGAAGTTCATAGGAGATTATTCTTATTATAAGAACCAACCCAAAGTATGCTGTTCATAGAGGATGCATAAGCCAAATAGAGAGTCAATGGGTGAAAAATGAGAGTAAATACAATATTCAGAAATAAGTACATAATATTCTTTCCTATTTTCTATTGAAACAAACGGCAAGGAAATCAAAAAAATCAAAATTCAAAAAAGCACACAGCTCACCTTGGTCTGTCGGTTGGGAGCTTAGGTTACCAACTAAGAGGTCTTGGGTTCTAGTTTTGTGTATGTGATGTGTGTGTGAGTCTATCTTAATTGGCCTAAATGTCCAAAAAAAAAAAAAAAAAGCCAAACGTTGGGACGGCTTTCTTATTGCTCCTTAAAGCGGCTTATCTTTTTACAAGCATCCTATCTTTATTCATCTCTATATAATCAGTTTTAGATCTACTTAAGCATGATAATCCATTACTTATTTGCTCTTATATGTAGGTTATGGATATTAGAAATCAAAGAAGTTGGATGTATAACCGACTATCTCAAGGTCAAAAGACATTAACAGATGAATTCATTAATGGGGTGAATATTTTCATTCAGCAAGCGAAACAACTATCCAGCTTTATATTAGAAGGAAAGTTCTGATGTCCATATTCTAAACACAAAAATCTAGTGCACCTAACACCAGATGATGTAACTATTGATCTGTATCGTAGAGGATTCATGCAACGGTATTGGTATTGGACTTCTCATGGTGAGTACGAGCCACAATTTGATTATCAATGCGCTCCTTCTACAATTTGTAATATAGCTGAGGCTGAAAATATCCGACCAAATCTTGAGGAATTAGTTCATGATGCAACTGGAATACAAATTGAACAAAATACATAAGAGTTATCGAATACGGAGGCACAAAATTTTTATGATTTATTACATGCTACCCAGCAACTAATCTAGAAAGGGTGCACCACTCACTCAGAGTTATCTATTACTGTGAAGATGTTAAGCATCAAGGAAAAATATAATATTGCTCGTGAATATATTAATCAATTCATTGGGCTGCTTAAGGAAACCAATCCGACAGATAATTTAATTCCTACAGATCTATATCGGACAAAAAAATTAGTTTCCAAACTTGATTTGACATATACAAAGATAGATTGTTGTGTCAATGGATGTATGTTATACTTTAAAGAAGATATCTCAGAAATTGCATACCGTCATTGCAATGCACCAAGATTTAAACCAAAATCTGGAAATAGAAGGAAGCTGAAGGATGTGCCTGTTAGTAGGATGTTCTACTTTCCAATAATTCTGAGACTACAACGGCTATATGCATCCATGAGATCTGCTGCACATATGAGATGACATAATGATCACATTTTAGAAGAATGTGTTATCACACATCCATCAGAAGCAGAGGCTTGGAAGCACTTTGATCGTACACATCCCACATTCACAGTAGAACTAAGAAATGTCATATTAGGTTTATGCGCGGATGATTTTACTCCATTCAGTCAGTCGGCTACACCGTACTCATGTTGGCCTGTGATACTCACTCCTTATAATCTTCCTCCAGAGTTGTGTATGACTACTCCTTATATGTTTCTGATGCTTATAATTCCAGGGCCACATAATCCAAAACTGAAGATTGACATATTCTTACAACCTTTGATTAATAATTTAAGTTTATTATGGGAAGAGGGAGTAAGTACATATGATATCTCCACCAAACAGAACTTTACACTAAGAGCAGCATTACTTTGGACAATTAGTGACTTTCTTGCATATGGCATGCTCTCAGGTTGGAACACTTCAGTCAAGTTAGCTTATTCATATTGTATGGAACATACAAAATCATTCACTTTAAAGTATGATCGGAAGAACACTTGGTTTGATTGTCATCGAATATTTTTGCCTCCAAGTCATCCTTTCAGGTAAAATAAAGAAGCGTTTACTAAAAATAAAATGGTGATGTTTCAACCTCCTCCAAGATTCAGTAGTGAAGAAATTTTTGAAAGAGTAAGGTTCATGCCCACCATAATGGATTCTTCAACATTAGTTGAGTTCAGATTGCCAGAATATGGTGTCAACCATAATTGGACCAAGAAAAATATTTTTTTGTCATTGCCATATTGGAGAACAAACTTGATTAGATATAATTTGTATGTTATGCATATAGAGAAAAATGTTTTTTATAATATTTTCTATATAGTTATGGATATCAAAGAGAAATCGAAAGATAATATAAAAGCAAGGATGGACTTAAAGGAGATTGGTAGAAGAAAAGCTTTGGAACTGAAGGATGGTGGAACGGAAAAATTTCTCAAACCAAAAGCTCCATTCACATTAACTTTAGAGAAAAAATGAGCAATTTGTGAATGGGTCAAGACCCTACGAGTACTTGATGTATATTCTTCCAATCTAAGCAAATGTGTTGACATAAGATCAGGGAGATTATTCGGATTGAAAAGTCATGATTGTCACATCTTCATGCAATGTATTTTATTAACTGCTTTTAGTTATCTACCAGATCAAATTTTAAAGCTCTTGATCGAGATAAGTGTTTTCTTCAAAGATTTATGCTCTTCTAAATTAAATGTAGAGAACTTGATTCTTATGGAGCAGCAAATTCTATTCATTTTGTGTCAACTTGAGAAAATATTTTCTCCAAGCTTTTTGGACTCTATGAAGTATCTACTTGTTCATTTACCATATGAGGCTATGGTTGGTGGACCTATTCAGTATAGATGGATGTATCCTTTTGAGAGATATTTAAATAAACTTAAGAAGACCGCTAAGAATAAAGCACGACCCGAAGGTTCTATTTGTGAAGCATATTTAACATACGAGACAACTCAGTTTTGCTCGTATTATTTTGAAATAATGTCTCAATCAGGTGAAAGTTCAGCACCTCAAAATGTTAATAAAATCCTCTAATATATATGTATTCAGTGGAAGTGGGGAACCTTTAGGCTCTAGCACCGTGTGCTATTTGACCGATAAGGAGATGATAGTTATCACGTTGTACATCTTGCTTAACTGTGATGAAGTTGAGCTGTATCTCGAGTAAGTATGAGTTAAGTTATTTATATTTTTATTTTTCTTTTAAACTTTATTCTAAACTCAAGATGGTTATTTGTAGGAGATTTATTGATGGTCTTAGTACATCAGAAGAAGGAGAAGTCCAGAAGATAGTGGAAAAAGAATTCACTGCTTGGTTTAAAAATACGGTATATTTTGAATAATTAGTCTTAATTAATGAGTTCTGTCTGTAATTAATATTATTAATAATAACAGCTTGTTTATTTAAAGGTACACACTGAAGACAGTTCGCAGTATTCAAGGTTATCTGAGTTAGCTTGGGGACCAAATAGATTAGTAAAATGTTATCATATATTTGTGGTCAATGGTTATAAATTCCAAACTAAAAATTGGTGTGAATGTGGGAAGATAGAAAATTCTGGCGTATGTGTAAGAGGGAACACCCATACAGGGGATGATTCTGAGTACTACGGGGTATTACAAGAAATATTAGAGGTGGAATATCCCGGTCACAGGAATATTGTGTATCTATTCAATTACGAATGGTATGATCCAGTAAAAAATAGAGGCACAAGAGTACATCCAATTTATGGAATAACAGAAATAAAGCGGGGTAGAAGATATACAAAGTTTGATCCATTCATCATTGCTAGTCAGGCAACTCAAGTCTATTATGCTAACTATCCAAACAGAGTAAGAGGCAAATAGGATTGGCTTGTATTTATGAAGACAAAACCAATGGGAGTAATTGAGAAAACCAGTACAATACCAATAGCACATCAAGAAGAGTTTATGTCAAATTTAAAAAATCTCCCAATCAATATGGATGACCAAATAAGAATTAATGAGAGCGAGTTGCAGTTAGAGGAGGTAGATTTAACTATAGAGGAAAGTAATGATGAATCTGATAGTCCTAGAAATGTATCATCATATAAAGTGAATCAATAAATGATGAGTTAACATAAGGTAAATTAAATATTTTATTACTGCATTTTTCTTCACTGATTTTTACTTACTTTACTGCATTTATCTGTACTTCATTGCTTTTTTACTTCACAGCTTTTTACTTCACTGCTTTTTACTTCACTGCTTCTTACTTCACTGCTTTTTACTTCACTGCTTTTTTACTTACTTTTCTGAATTTTATTATAACTCATGATTCTAATATATCATATTTATTTGTGCATATGGCTTCAGGTGAAGAGCCTAATAGAGGATTGATCAAAAACATTTTTAATGGGCACACCAAGAAGATCACAACAACAGGACCAACTGGCAGGCCAGTACGTACTGAGGGGACCACCTCATTTTAGCCTACTACACAGTCTCAGCCTGCTACACAGCCTCAGCCTGCTACACAACCTCAGCCTGCTACATAGCCTCAGCTTGCTACACAGCTTTTACCCACTCCTGGAGCCAGTAGCCCGCAGTTTTACTCAGCAGACCCCCAATTTCCTTCACCAGATCTTGGGCAGAGTACTCCTTTCTACCCATACTACACACCCCCACCTTATGCTGGTGCCCCTCCTACTTATCCATTTCCACCATATGCTCCACCACACTATCCCCCACCACCCCATCAGCCTGCTACAGCTAGACCTTCGACAGCAGCTGGACCTTTGACAGCAGCTGCACCAGAGCAGGCGACAAATAATAGAATATTGATAGCACCTGAGGGTGACACATACGTACATTCTCTTTTATTTAAGCTAACGAACATTTTTTTATATTTTATATTTGTTTCACATAACTTTATTTTTGTACGTTCTACCCATCAAAACAACCGACACATAAGATACGGGACATCATACGGAGTAGGTTTGACGCTCCTTATGTTTCTTAAAAGAAAGTCCCGAAAGAAGTCCGGGAGATGTGGTTTAGAGAGTTTGAGGTATTTTTGGTTTTTAGTTTTTATGTTAAATGATTTATTCTTTTTTACTTAAGCTAATACTCTTATTTATTATATATCATATATTTTTGAAAGCAGAAAGAATTTTGTTGGCTGCCCCAACACAATGACAAGATTAGAAAGAATTTTGAGAAGCGTGGGTCTACTCGGATGCGCGATATGTTCACAAATATTAGAAAGTCTGAGAAGCGACCATTGTGGATTGGAGAGGTTATATGGGCTGATTTGAATGCAGCTTGGGGCAGTGAAGAGTACACTAGGAGGAGGGATCAAAATAGACATAATAGAGCTTCTGATGTTGGGGGCTTGGGTAGTTCCCTTCATACTGGCGGCTCTGTTCCACATACTGAGCATAGACGACGTTTGGTAATGAATTTTAAATATATTTTTTTAATTTCTCTTTATTACAAATATTTATGTTTTTCAATGAAAATTTATGTTTTTGAGTATATGTTGAAATATTTATATCTGTTATGTCTATATCTGTCATATGGTAGTGTTTTCGTATAGGTTTGCAGGTGTGAAAATTTGATTGTTGGCTGGAAAGGTAATTTTTTTTAAAGCTACAGGTCTCCGACGGATTTTGCGCCGGTAACGCGACAGAAACGACGATACAACGAATCGGATAGATCTATCCGATGTTTTGTGTGCGCCGGAAATTACCGTTGCATTCTGCGGCGTATTTTCCGTTGGCGATTACCGGCGCATATTTGTGCGCCGTAAACCAACCGTAGGTTATTTACGGCGCACCAACGGCGCTTTATCCGCCGGTAATTACCGGCGGACTCATGCGACGCAAAGTTCCGGCACAGTTAGCGCCGGAATTTACCGGTTGAAAGTCGCCAGCTCCACAACATTCTTTGCGCCGGTAATGCGCCGGAAAGTGCGCCAGAACCATTTCCGACGCATTATAAACTTCATTGATATTTATCGACGCGTACCAAATCGGCACAGGAATATCCGCTGGAACGTGCGCCGGAAACACTAATTACCGTCGGATTTCACATATTATCGGCGGATTTTATCCGCTGATAATATAGGAATTTTTTGTAGTGTAAACATTAATTATGGAGGTCAACCTTAGAGTATTAAGGCTTTTTTTAAGTAGATCTAAAACTATATATATGGAGTGTAATTTTAGTAATAATAGATCTAAGATTGTGACTTTGGGTGATCAAGTCATTAATAAGAGTACACATTTTAGATACCTTGAGTTTATTATTTAGAGTGATGGTGAAATAGATGGGGATATTGTTAGTAGAATTCAAGTTAGATGGTTGAAGTGGAGGAATGCATCAAGCTTGTTGTGTGATAGAAAGACCTTCTCAAACTTAAGGGAAAAAACTATAAGGTTGTAGTGAGACTTAGAATCACTACAGGAAAGATGCTCAATTCCAACAAATTTTTTGATGGAAACAAATCTGTCAGAAATTCCAGTGGATTTCTGGTGGATTTCCGACAGAATATTTCTAGCGTATTTTTCGTGGGATTTCCAACAAATATTTTTAGGTGATTTTCCATCATATTTTTGTGGATTTTTGATGAAGTTTTGAATTTTTTGTAAAGTATTTATTATTATTTTTTAAAATTATTCATTTTATTAAATAAAATTAATTAAACTAAATATTATTATACTAAGATAATAAAAATGTTATAATTATTATTATTATGTTTAGGGTATTAGTTTTTATAATTAAATATTTAATTTTAAACTAAATATTAATAAAAAATAATTAAAGTAAATAATATTATTTTTATTAATTATTATCACTTTAAATATAATATATGTTGCAGTCCATGACGCCTTGTCTGAGATTTTGATGATAACAAATAATATTGATTGAATTGTCTTATTGTTCATTAAATATTTTGAATGTTACTCTTGTATGCGATTACTTGTGTTTCAGTGAGATCACACACTGCTCAAGAAAACAGAAGACTCGAGACTAGGTAGAATAAGATATGAAGGAATTTGTAACTATGTATTTTTTATTTCTTTATTTCTTGAGTCTAACCACAAAAAGTGTAAGTAAACTGAGTAACCATGCACATATATAGGGGGAGAGATTTTTTTAAAAGTAAAAAGATTATTTTTTTATGTAGATCATATTATACTATTTTAAATTGTACTATACGATACATTATGGCCCAACGACTATCTTCTGTGAACTAATCATACTATATGATAATGATCGTACTGTATGATTTATTTTCAACCTAAAACCCTAGCCGTCATATTAATTTAAGAAAGTTTTTAATATTTGAAATTTTGAACTAATCATACTGTACGATTATATTGTAATATACAAATATTTGAATACTTGTTAAAATTTACCCCCATGAATAGTCAATTAAATTTAGGCTTAATTAATGATTAGTGATTGTACTGTATGGCTCGGTTCATATCGTACGATGAATCGAGGGTATTTTTGGTCATCTCAAAGATCATACTAAACGAAACCTTGATTTTTGAACTAATAATACTATATGATGTATACATCGTACCAAATGACCTGAATATTTTAACTGATTGTACTGTATAAGTTGGATTGTACCAAACGATTAACAAAGATGAATTTTGGTCATCTCACCATTCTTCCTATACGAACAATAAGAAATGTAATATATCATACTAGATGTTTGTATCATAATTTACGATGTATTAGAAAATTATTGCCTGTTTGTACTCCTTACTATGATGAAAGTTATTTTGAATTGATCGTACTATATGATAGTGATCGTATTGTACGAACAATAATGGCTAAATTGAATTTTTAGGGTTTCTTGAAGCCTGATATTTATTTAATACTTTTTTTCTTTCGAAACAGTGAGAGGAATGTGGCAAAAGAAGGGAACTCTTGAGAGGGAGCTTCTTGAAGTTATTTAGGGCTTGTGAGAGGAAGAAGAAGGTGAGTTTGTGCGCTAGGACTGTGAGAAGAACACACGATTGTTCCAAGCTTGTTGCACGTTTGCTCCTCCTGTGGCCTGGGTAAGTCTTGTGGGAGCTTTTTAGGGAAAGAGCTTTCAAGGTCAACATCCTCAAAGGTCCCTTGTCTTCTCTACGAGGGAGAAAAATGGGAAGGTCTGCTGCCATCACCGGGAGGGTGACATGGCGTTCACTATAGGAAAATCACCCAAAACAGACAGTTTTTTCCGGCGGTTTGGGTGAAAAACTGGCGGTTTTGGTATATACCGGCGGCTTTGCGGCTGGTGATGAATCGCCGGAAAAATTGGCGTAGGAAACTATTTACCGGCGGCTCCATTAGCCGACGGTGTTCCGACGGCCTAGACCGCCGGATATTCTACTGTTTTGTGCTAGCGTTGTTCCGGCCGATTTACCGCCGGTCAAAATATCGACGGCATACCGGCGGTCCTTCAACGACGGCTTACCGGTGGTTTCAGCTGCCGGCGTGAGGAAACTTAACCGCCGGGTTGTGTCGGTAAACCGTCAGTAATACACGGGTGGTTACCGGCGGTCATGACCTATGGTAGTAACGACGGTCTAGACCGCCGTGCTTTCAACGGTCACCCGCCAGCTGCCGTCGGGTAACCGCTGGCATTTTACCGGCGGTTTAACCAAGTTACCGGCGGCTGTTGAAAAGCCGTCCGGTATCGTCTTTTCCGGCGGCAAAACCGTCGGTAAGTCGCCGGAAACCTGTAGCACCTACAAAAAAAATTGATAGCCTCCCCTCTATTTGAGGGAGGTTTACCCTAAATTCTAAAACCTGCAAAGAAAATAATATATAACCAGATTTGGTCAACACGCCGCTATATTCAATCAACAAGATTTGGGCAACACGCCGCTATATTCACAATAATATACATATGCATAACCAATATTGAACATTACATAAAACATGAGTTCAAAAGTTTACCAATGATAAGTTCAGAATTTCCTAAGTTCAACAATAAAACATAAGTTCACAAGTTCAGAATTTCCTAAAGTTACAAAGTCACAATAAACATAAGTCACAAGTTCTACTCATATGTATCCTCGCTGTCTCGAGATGTTGGTCGCTGCTCTTCTTCTTGCTTCCTCTGATTTTCAACTCTGTAGGATTCCAGCTCTGCTTGCATTTCACTTTTAACCCTTCTCATTTCTTCAATCTCTCTAGTCAATGCTGTAACCCTCTGACTCACAGTTTCTTCAACTCCAGTACTTAGATCATAAAATGCTAAGGTGGATGAACTGCCCTCATACGCATAGCCCTGTGAATCCAAGCCATATATCATGCCCTTCTGTCTTTCACGTACAACATCAGACCAAGTATGATACTCAGAAGTGTGGGCTGATCCTAAAGATGATCCCTTGCTAGTAGAATGACAGCTTTCTCGAGCTCGTACAAAATCATCCTGCGAGAATACAGCCATAAAATAAATTGTAATTTGATATTACAATTAGTTTTATTAAAATAAATTTTTATTCCAAATTTTCAAAAAAAAGTACTCACATGAGCCTTCTTAGCCTTTTCATCAACCCACTAATGATCAGCTTGATGTTGATGAGTTCTTGTATGCAACTCCAGTGGTGTTGGCTCTCGACCAAGGGACTCTTTCTAAAAATTTAAGAAATAGTTATAATAACATAAATATATTTAATCAACTAATTTAAAACTCTTACCAGCCACCGCCTATGTTTCGTATGAGGTACCGATCCTTCAGTATGAAGAGAGCTTTCTAAACCTCCACAGTCAGAGGCTCTGTTCTGTTTATTATGCTCTCTCATTTTTACAAACTTAGGGGTCGCCCAAGCACTACTCAAATCAGCACAAACGCCCTCTCTAATCTAATTAGGACGCTACCCTGACTTTCTAATGTCTGTGAATATGTCCCTAAGACGGGTCGCTCCTCTCCTCTCAAAATTTGTTCTGATCCTCGTGTTGTGCTCAGGCAACTACCTAAATTCTTTATGTAAATATTTAGGAAATAACAAAAATATTAGTACAAATTAAATCACATATTTGAAATCATACCAAAAAATATATACCTAAAATTCTCCAAACCGCATATCTCTAACTGGCTTCGGGATCTTCTTCCAGGATAAGTAAGGAGCATCATATTTATTCTTTATTATATCCCATATCATATGTATAGGTGGCTTTGAAGGATTGAAGCTGCAAGTAACTTTTTTTATCAATAACATGTTATATATCAAAATAAAAATAACTTAATAACTTAAATTGAACTTACTTATCGCCCTCAGGCTCAATGTATTGACGCTTATCTGTTGCAGCTGCATGATCGCTAGCTCCAACCTCTAGTGGTCTTGATGGTCCACCCTGTTCATGCTGCACCGGATAGGGGTAGTAATATGGGTAGGGGTAAGGAGGACGTGGACCAGTGGATGGACCTGCTAACTGTGATGATGGTGGAGGGTAATATGGATAGAATGGAGAGGCATGTGTCTGATCTGGAGAGGGGTAGTGAGGACTCGTCGAGGGAGGAGGGAAGTGGCCAGGGAAGTATGGAGGTACAACAACAGGTGGATCTGACTGACCCTGACCCTGACCCTACTCTGGGGAATGCTGCTGGCTCCTGACAGGTGGGGGCGGTGGTGGTGTAGGTAGATCTGGTGGAACTGAAAGCCCCACACCTACCTCAGGCTGTGTGGGTCTGCTAGCAGTAATCTTCTTCCAGCGAAACTTTGAGGCAAATGATTTACGAGGAGGATCGTCGCCTGAAGCCATCTGCAATATTAAAAAAAACAATTACTAAAGCATTGTAAATAATTAATAAAGCAGGTAATGAGTTACAAGAAGCAGTTAATGAATTAAAAAAAGCAGTTAATAAATACAAGTTGAAAAATAACAATTTCATTTCTTAGAATTCAAAAAATACTATTTAAAATATTACAAAACATTAAAATTCTACAATTCTAATTTACAAAAACTAATCAGAATCATCAAAACTATTTTCATTGCTCTCAAGGGTATCTTCACTTTCATCCTCGTTCTCATCTTCACCTGAACTAGTTGAACTATTCACATCTTCTAACTCCATTTCAATAGTAGAGGTTGTAGTTGTCATCTCCTCAATTTCAACAGGCCTACAACTTGACATCTCATCATCTTGATGTGCGGTTGCTACAATGTATTACTGATCAATTATTCCCTATACTTTTGTTTTTATGACAGTTAGTCAATCTTGTTTGTCTCTACGACCACTGGAATATTTGCTGAAATAAACTTGAATAGCTTGACTTGCTAACACAAATGGATCAAACTTCCCGTATCTTCTACTATGTTTTACATCTACTAAATCATATGCAGGATGAACCCTTGTGCCTCTATTCTGTACTGGATCATACCATTGACAGTTAAACAAGCATGCAAAGTTATCATCTTCGCCTGGGTATTCCAAGTCAATGACCTCATTGAGAATATCATAATAATCACACTTATCTTCTTTATAAGTGTTCCCTCTAACACATACTCCATAATTTCTAGTTTTGCTTCCTTCACTCCATGATTTCGTATGAAATCTGAACTCATTCACTATATATATTGGCCAATTTTTTACTTTTCGCATTGGACCCCATGCTAATGCTTGCAAACCTTTATCGAAATATTTGTTATCAAGGTTTTGTACCTAGAAATATTTTTAAATACTAGTATTTTTTATAATAAATAAGATTTAAATTTGTAAAAAAAATGTGCTCACATATGATCTGAACCAAATTGGAAATTTATTTGCAACAGCTTGCTCAATATCCCTCGAATTTGTCAAAGAAAAATTACTTACGAAATACCTGGGGACAAATAATACTTTAGTATTTTAAATAAACATCACTAATTATGAACATTATGCAAGAACTTACTCTAAGATTGGCTCAACTACTTTACAGTTCAGTAGAACATACAAATTTGCTGTATTTATTTCTAAATTGTTGAGATATCTTTCAACAAATTTGCCACTGCTTTCCTTGCCTTCTAATTACTGATAGTGCAGCATGTGATTGTTTTTCTACATCAAAGTCCATGTTACGACTAATTTTTATTCTTGTACTCCTTACATGGGGCTCGAAATAGTATGAGCAAAAGTGAGTTATTTCTTGAGACAAATATGCTTCACATATTGATCCTTCTGGTCGTGCTTTATTCTTAACATATTTCTTCAACTTGTTCAAATATCTGTTAAACAATTACAATCATCGTGAAGTTAATAAAAATATGTCATCTCAACTAATTCAAAATTATTGAAGACTTAATAAAAAATTTGAACACATTTACCTTTCGAAAGGATACATCCAATGCTATTGTACAGGTCCACCAATTCTAGGTTCGTAAGGTAGATGGATTGGAAGATGTTCCATAGAATCAAAAAAATCCGGGGGAAATATCTTCTCTAACTTGCAAAGGATGATTGGTATGTTATCCTCGTACCTCCGTAAAGCATCTTTACTTAGTTTAGATGAACATAAATCTTTGAAGAAAATGCTAAGCTCAGTCAACGGATTTGATATGTAATCGGGTAACATACAGACTATGATTGGAAGAAGAACCTCCATAATTATGTGACAATCATGACTTTTGAGTCTAAATAACCTTGCAGATTTCAAGTCAACACATCGGCTTATATTTGAACCATAGCCATCAGGCATCTTTAAACCTTTAAACCACTAACATATCGATCTTTTTTGCTCTAATATGAAAGAGTATGGAGCTTTGGGCTTCATTAGTTTACCGTCAATTGTTGTTACTAACTCCAAATTTTTTTGCTAACAATACTCTTTAATGTACATCCTTACTTTGACATTATCTTTACTCTTACCTTTAACATCCGTAATTGTATTAAAAATATTATCCATGAAGTTCTTCTCAATGTGCATAACATCCAAATTATGCCTTATCAAATTAGTTCTTCAATAAGGTAATGTCCAGAAAATACTTTTTTTATCCAATTATGTTCAACACCATAACCCAAAAATTTAGACTCTGATAGCATTGGAAAATTAATAATTATTGGAATGTTGTATATTCTCTGAAGTATATCATCACCACTTAATCTGGGTGGAGGAGGTGACCGCTCAATTCTATTTTTAATAAATGCTTCCTCATTTCTTCGAAACTGGTGATTAGCATGTAGAAACATACGATGACAATCAAACCAAGTATTTTTCTCTCCATATTTTAATGTGAAAGCATTACTGTTCTCCATGCAGTAAGGACATACTAATTTTTCTGCTGTGCTCCAACTAGACAACATACCATAAGCTGGAAAGTCACCGATGGTCCACAGCAAAGCAGCTCGAAGGAGAAAATTTTGTTTTGTTGATATGTCATATGTGAGCACTTCTTCTTCCCATATTAATTTGAGGTCATAAATTAATGGTTGTAAAAAGATATAAATTTTTGCTTTCGGATTATGTGGTCCAGGTATAATCAGAGTTAAGAACATGAATGGAGTAGTCATACACATCTCTGGTGGAAGGTTGTATGGTGTTAATATAACTGGCCAACAAGAGTACGGTGTAGCTATTTGACTATAGAGAGTAAAACCATCAGTGCATAATCCCAATCTTATATTGCGGGGTTTAGCAGCAAATGAAGTATGCACTCGATCAAAATGTTTCCACGCTTCAGCATCTGATGGATGAGAAAGAACATCACTTTTTGCTATTTTCTCCTTATGCCATCTCATATGTCATGCTAAACTCATTGATGCATAGAGTCGCTGAAGTCTTGGAATGATTGGTAAATAAAACAAACGGGAATATGTCACATCTTTCTTTGGACGATGTTGTTTTCCCGAGTTTGGCTTAAACCGAGGAGCATTGTAGGTGTGACAAATAACTTTTTCTGCATCATCCTTATAGTATAACATACATCCATTGATACAATAATTAATTTTTGTAGCAGTGAGACCCAGCGTGGATATTAATTTCTTTATTCGTTACAAGTCTGAGGGAATTAAATTGCTAGCTGTATTAGTTTTTTTCATAAGACCAATAACGTCTTTAAAACACTCACGGGGAATATTATACTCAATTTTAATACTTAGCATCCTCACTGCAATGGATAATTCTGAATGTGTACTGCAACCATCCCAAATTAGCTTTTGAGCTGAATGTAATAACTCAAAGAATTTTTGTGTTTCTGTATTTGGTGGCTCTTCCACATTAGACCTTAAATTATGACCTGCTACATCAAAAATAAGGTCTTCATAGGGTCTACTCATTTGATCTTCATCAAATGTTTCATAAGCTGTAGATGAACCGGCATGAGCATCCTTGTGTGGCTCGTACTCGCCATGTGATGTCCAAATCCAGTAGTTTGGAAGAAATCCCCTACGATATAAATCAAGCTTCACATCATCGGGCTTGAGGAATGCTAGATTTTTATGCTTCGAACATGGACATCTAAACATGTTATCATACTGAAAGGAAGGCAGTTGAGATGCAACTTGAATGAAAGTTTCAACTCCCTCTATAAATTCAACTATCAATCCTTTTCGACCCGGCAACAATCTGTTATACATCCAATATCTCTCTTCTTAGATAGTCATTTGGACATTGAAGCAAACGTCATCCTACATAGTTATCAAAACATTTATTAGAATACATGCATTTGCAAACGTGTTATAATTTAGGTAGATGAGTGGATTTACTCATAGTTTAATTTTCAATGAAATTGATCTCCAATGCAAAAGGCATTAACCCAAGAAAGTTGCTATATAATAGCTTGTGTGATCCCATAGGGCTACAAGCAGACCAAACTATCTTATGTGTGATCCCATAAGGCTACAAGCGGACCAAACTATCTTATTCACGCACCTATCTTATGTGTGATCACATAGGGCTACAAGCAGACCAAACTAACCATCTACATCAACTATCAACAACAACAACAATATCAATTCTTTATCCCACCACATGGCATGTATCAAATCAACACAAACTAATCATCTACATCAACTATCAACTACATGAAATTAAACTCGTTTACATGCATCTAAAGAATAAAAGTTCATTTTGATGCCTATAACTTTCTTAACATGTATCAAATCTAACAATTATGCGACCAAATCAAATAAGACAACTCTATCTAATCTTATGTACCATAGGAGCTACTCCAAACTTTTCACATATATTCTCGTTTCACTCTCGCTCTCTCTCTACCCCTCTCTCTCTCTCTTCTTACTCTCCCTCTCTCTTTTCCATATCTCTCCCTTTTCACTCACTCTCTCTCTCTTTTCTCTCTCTCTCTCTCACTCTCCCTCTCTCTTTCTCTCTCTCACTCTCCCTCTTTCTAGTTATCGCTCTTGCTTTCTCTTTATCTATCGCTCTCTCTCTCTCTCCCTCTCACTCTCTTTTCACTCTCCCTCTCTTTTCTCTCTCCCTCTCCCTCTCTTTTCTCTCTCTCTCTCTCTCACTCTCCCTCTCTCTTGCTCTCTCTAACACTTGCTATCTATCTAACTCTCTTGTTATCTCTCTCTCCCTCTCCCTCATCTCAATGCTAGCTCTTGTTCTCCCTCTCTTTTCTCTCTCTCTCTCACTCTCCCTCTCTTTTTTTTCTCTCTCTCTCTCTCTATCTCCCTCTCTCTTGCTCTCTCATATATCTCTCTATCTATCTATCACTCTTGTTCTCTCTCTCTCCCTCTCTCTCTCTTTTATCTCTCCCTCTCTTTTATCTCTCCCTCTCCCTCTCTTTTCTCTCTCTCAATCTCTCTCTTCCTATCTTGCTCTAACTCAAAGTCACAATCAACAAATTAGATCTATCATTACTAAAGTAACACTTAATAAATAGGAAATTTAGATCTACCCAAATGATTACAATATTACCTCTTGCATATGTCTAAATTACTACCTAAATCATCCAAAATATTAAAAACTCTTGCAAATGTCTAGTGAGAACAAATAATCAAAGAAAAATGTTAAAGATTATCTTAAATTACTGATTTTTGTTCAACTCACACGAAACTTAGGGCAACCGGCGGCGTGAGATTTGGAGTGAGATCGACGGCGGCAAGTGTTGTTTTTCTGCGCACTGGATCGTCCCGTACGAACCTGAGTTAGTACGGATGAACTGTGTAAAAAGCTGTCCCGTACGAACCATTTGTGCATCAGTACGAACCAATTTCATCCTGGGATGAAATAGGTTCGTCCCGGGATGAAATATTTCGTCCGGTACGAATAGTCATATCAAATGTCGGTTCCGAAAACTGCAAAACATTGCCAGAAACTGCCATAGTCGGTTCCCTTCGTCCTGGGACGAAAATATTTTGTCTTGGATGATCAGAACTTAGAAAAAATATTTTTCTTCAGTTCCTATTCATTCCATTATTCTTACGAGGAGATAACTGACCTGATCGTCCTGTACAAACTATGTTCGTCCCGTACGATCAGTACAAAATATTTAAGATCTCCTTAAGTGTGTGTGTTTAAATTCACTCAATTTACAATCACTCCCTTTCAAGTTTATTTCAAAGAAAAGTACAAGCTTTAAATCATAGAGTATTTCATGATGAATTGATTTTGAAGTCTTCATTTGTCTGGAGTTTGATTGTCCCGAAATGTTAGTCCACACAAGAGCAAAAACAAATCTTCCAAAAAATGTTAGGAGATAACAACACATAAAACAATAATATTTGGAATCATCAAAATTATACAAGTTGCAAGAATGTAAAACATGCAAATAGCAACTTTCCTAACAAAGTTAAGTGTTGTAGAGATGAAGATGCTCAGGTGGATGAGTGGCCTTACTCTTATAGATATGATACAAAATGAGCATATATGTGAAAAGGTTGGAGTAGCTCCAATGGAAGATAAGATTTGAGAGAGTCTCCTTAGATGGTTCAGTTACATAAAATGGTGTCCTTCTGATGGCCTAGTTAGGATAGTAGATGCATTAGATTTGACTTATGTTAATAATAGTAGAGGAAGACATAAAAAAACTTAATAAGAAAATATTAGAAATGACCTTTCTTTATTAAATTTAGAACAAAATTTGACTCGTAGTAGGACAAAACGGAGAAAAAGGATTCATGTAGCCTACCCCACATAGTGTGATAAAGGCTTATTATCATTGTTGTTGACTACTCAACCTTTTACTCTCAAGTCTTGTTGAGGTTTAAATAGTCTGAGTTTTTAAATTAAATCCTAATTTATAAATTAATTATTCTAATGGTACAATATGATACTTAGATCATATTATTTGATTAGTTCAATTCCCATTTCTGATTATTTTGTATAATGTCCCATCATATACTATAATTAGTTATATCGAATCACAGATCGTCCTGAATGAACTAAGATTCAACCAATGAGCTCCCTATTTGATCACTTGTATGATTTGGATCATATAATATGATCATTAATTAAAATTTGATCATGATTTGATTCCTTTATTTATGAGATTAAATTAGGTAATATTCATTAATGTTCATACAATATGAACTACTTCATATAGTATGATCAGTTCAAATTTTAAATTTTAAAATTTCCTAATTTTTGTAACACAGCTTTGACGACAGTGATTGTCAAATAGCTGATCGCCTTATACAATTGAAATTCATATAGTATGTTGTTATAACTTAATTTAATTAAACCAATTTAATTACATATTTGAATTATTTTTATTTTAGTAGATTGTATGATATGATTTGGATTATATAGTATGATTATTAAAAAAATTTAGAGATTTAAATCTTTATCCCCTATGTGAGTGTCAGCTCAAATGTCTACCCAACAAGAACCTAATACATAAAATGATTCAAGAAAATAAAAAAAGAATAACTTTATTACAAACTAACTTAGACATTAACTCAATACTATTATGAGTTTTAATTCTTCAATTCAGCTATGTAGTACCTAAAATGGTTAGTGACACTCAAAAGAAATAAGTAATGTATGTGAAGCAATAATAAGTGAATAATCACACCAATAATATTTATAATCATCAAACCACTAAGTCAGACTCCCAAATCTCAACATATATGAGCTTGACTAATGTATTTTTTTTAATTTGTTTGAAGTAATGAACACCCCATCTTTATATAAATATAATTCTAATTTATGAACTTTCCCCACTAGAGAAAAACATGCCATTTCTACATCTTTATGATATTCCTTGAGATATTGCACCCAAATTAGAGCATAATCATTAGAAAAAATTATTCTTCTGTAATATTTAGCCTTCCGAGGTTTTTGAAGAATAAAACAAATATATATTTTATGAGGAATTTAGCCTTAAATGATTTTTGGATAATCCTTTACCTTTATAAGGCTTATGTCTTTTGAGGTTTATGGAGTACGTATACCTTCTAAGGAACTTGCTTTCCATGGCTTTGCATACACATGTTCCTTTTAATGCCTTTATATTTAAAGATTTTTGGATAATCCTAAACCTTTTTAGTCTTTTAAATTCTAATATTTTTGAATAATCAAAGAAACCTATACCTTCTACGGCTTTTATCATTATGATATTTTTTATATATTTGTACATTTTAAGGCTTTTAGCATTTTAAGATTTTTGGTTTACCTATTCCTTATTAGATTTTTAGATAACTTTATACCTTTTGAAGCTTATGCTTCCAAAGATTTCACATGTATATAAATATATATAAATTGAGGTTTTTGCCTTTTGAGATTTTACATACATCTGTTCTGTCTAAGACCTTTCAATTTTAAAGTTTTTTTGACAATCTTGGACCTCTTAGGCTTTTATCTACTAAGATTTTTGAATAAGAGGAGACCCTATCAATTACTTTCTCTCGTGGAGTCTTTCTTGTGAGGACTTTGTCCCTACTAACTTTCTTTTAGGCTACCTCATGGGTATGCCTTCTTGGAGTGTTGAGTGGAGACTGTATCTGCTACATGTCCTCATGAGATGTTTCTAGTGATGATCATGTCCACTACTACCTTTCCAATAAGGCTAACTCATGGGAGTTCTTTCACTATATTTTTATTAAATTCAATTTTATTTATATAATAATTAAAGCTTCATTGATAATTCAAATAAAACCATACTTGAAAGATATAAAAGTCAAAAAATTTTAGAAGTTCAAATTCTTTGAGTAATTTTAATGTGATGGCACTCCTAATCAATACTACAAATAATATCTTTATCATGACTCTTATGAACTCCTCTATTCTAAGGCTAGTGATCAACAAGTTATTCTTGAAAATAATAACATAGCTGTCATTAGCAAATTAGATGTTTAATCTCATCCTACATTTGAAAGCATTTTTTGGTTGAGTATCCCTTTAAATGGTGAAAGTTACCAAATTGAGATTGATCTCCATCATATGAGATGTTTAGAATTTTGAATCTATATTAGAATATTAGCTCTTTATATATTTACAGGTGTGTATTTAGGTGACCCTAAATAAGTTTGGTGAGAATGGTCTTTTGACTTTTTTGTCTTCTTCATTATATATGTTGATCAAATTCTTGTGATGTTTTTAAGTTTGGTGGAGGACTGATCAAACTACTTTAACTGATCATTGATGGTCTTATCAACAGTTATTTGAGCTTCTACTTGATGAATTACATAAATGAATAAGCGAATTATCTCTCGTATCAATAACAAGTAAAATAGTCCATGGTGATGACCTCTAAGAAAAAACATCTCTTAATAATCATGAGTATATTATGGAAATTTCATGTACTTTAGAAGAAAATTTCTCAAAATAATTTTTAGTGTTTCCCCATCATTTTCATAAATCCTAGAAACATTGAAGGATTCCTTCTTAATTCTTTGATTGGCAATTAATTGTTCGTCAGAAAGTCCAACAAAGTAGGTGAATTTATAGTTGATATATATGGAGAGCAAGTAGAGCCAATTGTGAGCTTGAATCTTAAAAGTAGCAGGAAAAATTTGATAAAAAAAGTGCATCAAACACTTACTAAATATGTATAATGGACCTATAATGATCAATATATTCGTAGGGATTATAAGATGTCTGATAAAGATCAATAGTAGGTGATTTCAATGCCATTGGAATAAGATGCTAGGGAATTTTATTTCTTAAGGGTGATGATTCCATTATTTGTACAACACCGAGGCTTTCATGAATCTTAAAAGATGCTACGTGGAGGAGTAAATTGATTCCATTATTTCTAAGGAAATTTCTTCTAAATAATATATCATAGCACATCACGAGAGACGTTCACAAAATTATGTTGATTTAAGTTGGTAGAGGATTATGGGTTGGTTGAACAATGTGAGGAGGATGAATTGAAGTAGTTGTATTGGAGAGAACATGATGAGCATTTTTGAAAAGATGGTGTTCCTTGATTGGTGTTATCTATAAATAGTTGCTGATTTTTTGGAAGGATAACACCATCATATTGAGATAGTGCACTTTGTTGTTCATCCTCCTCAAAGTTATAGGATTTGGCTTTGAGGTTTCTCCATCCTACATGTACGACTCTCTAAGTGATGCCTAGGCAAACTTCAGCACCTACATTTTATCATTATTGATTGAGGGATTAAATATCAATTATTGGAGAAGTAAATTGGAATGTTCCCATAGATGGCGACAAATAATTGCGTGCTAAAAAATTTGAGCTGGAATAGCGTGTGTTTTAAGCCTCAGGGTTGTACAAAATATTACTATGCATAGATAAAAATAGTAAAATAAGATATTATTTACATGTAAAATCAAAAAAGAGAAAAAACATAGGGCCAACCTAGTCAAAAAATTCATTATATAGTAGGTGATACAAGAATTCTCCCTTCCTTAGAGTAGAAGATAATTGAATTATTTGAGAACAAATATCTGATTTTTCTTTCGGGAATTACAGAAATAAAATTTTCACTGATGAACAATTAACACCCAACAGTAGAGCTTAATTTTTCTGATATGGATTATTCTGGATTGATGTCCGCAAGAAGATAATTGGTAACCAATAATAGGTTTAAATCCTAACAGGAGTTGAAGTTGGTGATAGTAAGTTGTGGTCATTCGTGGTGATGGTTGATTAATGCAAAGAGGGCTCCCAAATTTTTACAACTCTTATTGGCCTCCCTTCATGTTGATAATGATGATCTATTTATAAATTTTTTGGGATGAAAATTTTGATAATTTGAACAAGAATAAAAAAATACTATAACATACAATCCATATAGAGTCCCTTGATCATGAAATAATTTTTTAACATTTAAGCACATTAATATTCTCAGAATTGAGAGATCTTGTGCTTGTTAGATTCGTCTCATTGAGCCGCTCGATTTGACCACAATTCCATGTCCAATTTGGAGTTCAAATGGTCTTTATTTTAATTTCAAAATTTTTCTCATTCCAAAATTGTCATAAGATTCATGCAGATCACATGAAATTTTTAAAGTTACATCATGTATTATTATCCATTAATAATTATTCTTTAATTTACATGATATCTCACGTCCGTTTTGCCCGTGAGCGTGAGGATGCCCATTACGATATATATATATATATATATATAATATATATATATATAATATATATATATATATATATATATATATATATATATAATATATATATATTATTATATATATATATATATATATATATATATATATATAACAGTCCTGTTAGTCCAAAATTAATAGATGATCCAAGTGTTATAAAAGGTTTAGCGTTGTAATTCGAATTCATAAGCAGAAAAAGAAAGCTCGACATAAGTAGAAAACACAGAGATCTGTTGAGAATTGATTTATTCTGATAAGGTGGAATTCATAATCGTGAGGATCGCGGGATCAAAATTTATCACAGATAGAAGATTTTATCATTAACATTGAGAAATAAATATATTCGGACAATGCACGTATATATAGCTACGTTTAGATATATATCACCTACTTTCTTTCTTTTTTCTTTACAAAAGCCTTAAAATACCTCTCTCTCTCTCTCTCTCTCTCTCTCTCACTGCATTAACATTAATTTGTCCATTATCTTACTACTCAGTGACCAATCGTTTCTTACTGTGGAGGGCTGCTGAAAAATGAACTATCCAAGAAAATGGCGCCTGGCCCCAGTTTCACACTCTTATCTATTTAGTTCAGTCCCCTGCGTCATCCAATAACGCAGAAGAAGTCTAGACACGAAGAAGCAACCACGCTGCAATCTCATGGCTGCAATCTTCTTCTTCTTCTTCTTCCTCCTCCCTCTTTCAGCAACAACCATCGCAGTGACTGAGGTCAAGTCATCAGCTAACCCATTCACAGAAAAAGCAGCGCTTATCCGCTACTGGAACCGCAAAGTCTCTAACAACCTGCCACATCCATCCTTCATCGTCTCCAAGCTCACTCCCCTCTCCGCCGTCGATGCATCTATATTCTCTACCATTGCCGCCGTCGACCCTTCCAACCTATCCACCCACCTTGTCTCCTTCTGCGCCTCTGCCGCTCTACTCTGCTCCTCAGACCTAACCCCTTCCCTCTCCACCCATCCCGCTGATTCCGGCTTCACTAAATACGAAAATAGAAATTTCGCCAACTACGGCAACGAAGCCGCTGGCGGACTTTCTTCCTTTAAGAACTACTCCGACGGTCTCAACGTCCCCTTCGACACTTTCCGCCGTTACGGCCGCAACTCCGCCGGACACGATGATTCCTTCTCATTTTACTCCCCTGATGGCAACGTCGTCACCGCCAACTTCACTTCCTACGGCACCATCACGGCCGGCGGAATTGATAACTTCACTTCGTACGACCATTCTTCCAATGTCCCCGACCTGGGGTTTACAAACTACGCTGCGGAAGGAAACGGCCGCGCCGCTGGCTTTTCTCGTTATTCCGGCGACGCCAACTCCGGTGGCCAATCCTTCTCCGGCTACGGTAAGATTGGAAACGGAGTCATCACCGCATTCGCCTCTTATAGTAACAACTCCAACGTGATCGGAAGCCGATTCGCAAACTACGGTGAGGATGGAAACGTTAACAACGATACGTTCGCCTCTTATGGCGATAACGGCAATGTGCCGGAAAACAGTTTTAGATCGTATGGCTCCGGCACAAATTCCGGTACCGATAAATTCACCAGCTATCGAGATCAATCCAATGTAGGGGATGATTCCTTTGCATCTTATGAGAAAGGAGGGAACGACGCGACAGCCGAATTCAATAAATACGGCAAGTCGTTTAATCAGGGCAGCGATGTCTTCAATGGTTACGGACAGGGTTCCGGCAATGACCACATCAACTTCAAATCATACTTCGGCGACAACACCACTTTCAAAGCCTATGCCAAAACTGGCATTGATTTCAAATCTTACCACAATTCCTCATCGTCCCCAATATCAACTTCAGCGGTTATGCGGCCGGGGATGAATCGATGGGTGGAACCAGGGAAGTTCTTCAGGGAAAGCAGCTTGAAGAAAGGGACAGTGATGCCAATGCCGGACATTCGCGACAGGATGCCTCCGCGATCGTTTCTTCCGCGGTCTATCGCAGGGAAAATCCCGTTCTCGGCAGCCGACGTCATCAGAATCTTCAAGATCCCACTGGGTACTGCTATGGCGAACGCTGTATATTCAACGGTGGGCGACTGCGAGCGGTGGCCGAGCCGCGGTGAGTCAAAGCGCTGCACCGCGTCAGCCGAAGACATGATCGACTTCGCTGTCTCCGTCCTCGGCAGCGACGTCGCGGTGAAATCCACAAAGAACACCGAGGGCTCCAACGAAAACATTCTTATCGGGGAGGTGAAGGGACTGAATGGTGGTAAGGTTACCTCTTCAGTGAGTTGCCACCAGAGTTTGTTCCCGTATCTGGTTTATTACTGCCACTCCGTGCCGCTTGTTCGCGTTTACGAGGCTGAAATCATGGCCGTTGATAGCAAGAAAAAGATCAATCAAGGGATCGCCATCTGTCATATTGACACGTCGGATTGGAGCCCTAAACACGGGGCCTTTGTTGCGCTGGGGCCCGGGCCGGGGAAGATCGAGGTGTGCCATTGGATCTTCGAAGGGGACATGACGTGGACTATTGCTGATCGGCTTTGATTATTTACGATTTGGGGCATGTTTGGTAATAATAAAGAAGGATTATGGCTTTGTTAAAGTTAGTTCGGATTCATTAATGTTTGAGATCCGTGAGCAACTTGTATCTACCTTTAAGTCTCGTGTTCTACAGTTCAGGAACTGGACTGTATAATTATCTTATAAATCGAAGAGATTTTCTTGTTATGCACGAAATGGATGTTTTGCCTTACTGATTTTTTTTTGTTTCTTTATTTTACTGTTTTTGAACATGAGAACTGTGAAAATTGATTTTGAAACAAATTTATTTGTGCACTTACATAGATTCACAGGTGTTTAACAGGCAGTTGACGAGTCACGATGAAGATAGGTGAACTCGTTCTATGATCAGCAGAAACTGCTTATTTGGAACATGCAAGAAAACTAATCCAAATGATCAACAGACACTGTTTGTCCGAGCCTATGAAGGAGCTAGGTCGTCTCTCAAAGGACTATTAAGATTTTTGGCTAGCACACAACTTGACACTCAGCCAAGAACTAGGATGGTCATCGTGATCACTCTCACTCTTCCATAGAGGGAATCTCCATTCATGGCATTGAAACACCTCTTCCTCTAGCAAGTCAAAAGGGTATACATGTCTAGAGCTATATGTACCAAAGATCATTTGAGTCTAGGGGTGTCAATATTTGACACGACATGAAAATCCGATCCGAACCCGACCCAGAATTTTCGGATTAGACCCGATCCGTTTTCAAAACGACTCGGGTTCGGGTTCCCGGATTCGACCCGTTTGAAAAAGGGGTCGGGTTCGGTTGGATCAACCCAGAAACCCGTTTGAACCCCTGCCCGCCCCGTGCCCGCTGCCCGCAGACCTGCCTGCCCCCTGCTAGCACGGCTGCGCAGCTGCCCGCACGGCTGCGCAACTGCCAGCTCGCCCGCGCGGCTCCCCGCACGGCTGCGCGGCTTCCAACTCGCCCGCGTGGCTGCCCGAGACCCCGCCAGCGAACCCGCCCCACACAACCCCGCCTGCCCTGCACACCCGCCCCGTGCGACCATGCCCGCCCCGTGCGAACCGTGCCCGCGAACCGTGCCTGCGTGCCAGGCAGCCAGCCTTCCAGAGTCGAGTCTGGGTTCACATTTCTGACCCGTTTTACCTACCCGGGGCGGGTTTGACTACCCGTTTTATGAAGTTACAAAGGCAAACATGAGGAACAACAACTCGGATAATTTGAAGTTATATCACACCACCAAGACACCAAATGAGGGTAAAAACATGAAATTAATCAACAGGAAAAGAAACACTGAAATTTTGACTAAACTAAGAAAAATATTGCACTTTATTAAATGTAAGACCATCATCTCAAAAAGATTTCTAAAATCGATGCAACATTATTCATAGTTTAGTCAAAATCTTTTGGATTACAAGTAATGCAAGTGTAAAGTAAATCAAATATATGATTTCTAAAATTTAAGTACTTCATCAGAAGATAATTAAATAAAGTATAAATTTTAAATTTATCTATATTTTTCTAACTATTTCATTTTAAGTATATTTAAAAAAATTTTATTAGCGCAAATTTCAAATGTATAATATGTGTGAAGAAGCACTGCCACCATGCTGCTATACACCATGGTCGAAGCTAGGCACTATAGACCACCACCACTTGCTAACCATCGCGACCATAACTGAGGCCATTGCCGCTAATCACCCCATTCATGTTGTCATCAAGCTATACAAAATTAATTTTACTTTGAACCAAATATAAATGAATGATTTCCTTGTATACCTGCATATACCTTCACAAGCCCCCTTTAGATAATCTGCAAGTCGTGATGAAGGAACATGCCCTAGTTGTTCCCAAAGCTGAAATCACTTTACGATTAGTTCGAGTTACTCTCCTGGAATGAGCAAGTGGACTCATCAAAATTATTAACAACCACTACTCACCCAGGCCTACTAAAGATTGTCCATCATGGGTGGCAATCAAGCCTGCTCACTACATAAGTAATTCGGTGCCAACTGCATGAATGGTAGCCACCATGATCATGTGCTCTCCTTCAAAGAAAGTATGCCTAGTTATGCACACCAAGCTCGACTACAAGAAATCACCTACTCATGGGACCTTCATCGTATCTTACTGCTACCATTCAACCTAAATCGCTCCCTTCCCACAACAACAACACTTTCGCCTCTCTCTTTGAGGGCTATCCCAGGACCTCAACATAGGTCATTGGTAACCCCATCAAGCTCGACAGTTGCAGACTCCCTTATCATAGCCCTAGATGATGGGTTTGCCGGAACATTCTTATCTTAACCTGCTTGGCACTATTGAATTCACCCTAGAAATAGATCATATCTTTTAGTAATTACAACCATAACTATATAATTTTTTTAATAATAAAATACCAGCGAAAAATAAGTCTACTGATATATATATATATATATATATATATATATATATCGATGTTTAATAAAAAATCATATTCATTAACCTTGAGCCATACAAATACAACATACCATTTGCACACTCCTGAGCTCAAATTAATAATTAAAAGATAAAATGATAGTAAAACTTGAATAATCTTGCATCTAATCAGCCTCTTAGTCATGAACTTCATCTCTGATCTAAGATCATTAAACCACGTAAATTGTGTTTATAAATCCTAACAAGTCAGTACAACTCTAATACTGAACTCAAAGCGTGAAAAAGAAATACTATGCATGAAATTATTGAGTTCATAATAATAACAATTGATATGATCATGAATTTGTATATAAATAGTAAAATAAATGTAGTAACAATAAAGCCTTTAAGACTGTATAGTATGAAAATCATAACGTTAAGGTTGTAAATCATCATTATTAAACCAAATATAATATAAGTATTATTCAAATAATTTGAAAATAGTATATATTGACCAGCAAAGAAGAAGTATCTATGAAAACTATAAAAAATCTATTATGACACAATATTATCAAGAAATTGTATAATAGTACACATGATGCTCAATTATTCTATATAGGTCTCAAATCAAGTTCTTAATCACAAGCATAGTAAAAGGAAATCAATAACAGTAAATCACTGTCATATATGTGTCGAAAGGTAGTATTAATGGTCAGATAAGATAAGTATGAAATTCTAGATTATGTAATATTTTTCTTGTAATTATTCTTAGTTAGTATTCAGGTAGTATTAATGGTCAGAGTCATCACTCTTATCCATAAGAAGAATAATTTCTCTTTATTAATCCTAATCAATAAATCTAGTGAATTCATAGAGGATATTACCACAAACCATATTATTTAAAGGAAAGCCCATCGATCCATCAAACTGTATTATTAAAAAATAATTTTTAACCAGCCTCAATAACTTACCATTCTTTCTATTTTTGTACACATAATATTGCAAAAGTAATAATGATCAACTATTACTAATTAACATGCTAGTATTAATTAATTATACATATTTCATTTGTATGTTCGTATCAGATTGCAAAAAATCATTATATATCTTATTCCTACATATTTGTTGTTGTGTATACTACTATTTTAGGTACATCATGCACCAATCATTAAAAATTCAGAGCTCAAGATTGGGTACAATATAGCATGCTAAAAGAGTATATAAAATTCATTTATATATTTTTATAATTTTTTGAGTCAAGTCATGTAAAGGTGTATGCTAACCTTGTGACCGTGCACACACAAGCTTAAGCGAGTGAGGTAGTAAGAAAAATAAGAATAGAATTTTTCTAAACTAATCGTACTGTATGATTAATTACTTAGAAAAATAATTAAATTGACTAATTATGATAATTAATGCTATTTAAACTAATTATATTATACGATTTTGATTGTACAATATAATATATCGAAATCGTGGTTTTAGCCGTCAATCATTTTTTAGGCAATATTTTGAAATACAAATTATGTACTAATTATACTATATGATAGGTATCATAATGTAAGATAGGTATTGTACTATACGTTGTTATAAATTAATCATGTAATTAGGGATTAAATATGGATTAATTTGTCCAATTAGATCATATTGTATGATTATATAAATCATACTATACAACCCGATTCCTATAGGAGATAATAATTTATCATTGCCAATTGTACATGATGATAATCCAATTTGATTGTACTAATCATATTGGATGATGATCATATCGCACTGGACAATCATCTCAAATAATTAAATTAATCATACAACTTCTTACACATTGTACAATACTAATAAGGATAAATGGAACTAATAATATTGTATGATCAGACTGTATGATTAGATCTGATAGAATTGAGTTCTTAGGTTTTCTTGAAGCCTTCTTTTTAAGCTTTCTCATAAGACTTTGTAAGAGTCTTTTTTCCATTTATTGAGTTATTCCTTTTGAAAGTTTGAAGAGAATGCCTTGAGCTTGGGAGAGAAAGGGTAGAGTTTAAGAGAGGGAGATGATCCATGTGGGTTTAAAGGGAGTGTGAAGAGGGTTCACATGGTTGCTTTAGCGAGCATGCACCTGAGTTACTCTATGCATTATGGTTTGTCTTGTGAGAAGCTTTGGGGAAGAAGATCTCTTTAGTAATAATGGATCCAGCTACTCCGTAGTAGTAGGGAAGGTGATAGTGATTTCAAGGTTCTTTTCCTCACCAAAAGGGTGAAAAGGATTCCAGTTTCTCTGCCTCATTAGGAGGGTGAAAAGGATTATAATCGTATATCACATTGGGTTCATGGAAGATATTTTGTAAGGGCTTCTTCATCTAGTTGTGGGAGCTAAAAGAGAGACACTATAAGGATAGTGCAATACTTATTTAAGTGGACTCCAGGTTTGGACAAAGGTCAGGGTTTGACCAAACAACTATAAATCTCAATGTGTTTATTCTCATTTCTTATTTTTCACAATTCACTTTTTGAATTTTAATTTTTTTATAATTGCTTGGTGAAAATTTGTGGTTAGTATTACGTTGTGTTCATTAAATTATCATCAGCATTATTATAACTTTTAAAATGTTTATTAGATTTCTCATTAAGAGATAGTATTACTCCTACATTAGTGTGCATATTGACAAGTTCACTTAGGCTTAACATCCTTATCAAACTTTTAATTATAATATATAAAAAATTATGCATTAGAAGTTTACTGAATCAGGAGAAATTATTATGTGTACAAAAATTGAGTAAACTCAATTGCATTGGGAAGAAACCCTCAGTTGGGAGAGAAACCTAGTGAGAGAAACTCCTGATTTTCAGTTAGATTTTTCAAATTTCTTTTTGAATCCACCCGTTGGCGGGTTTTTTGCGGGGAATGGAAGGTCGCTTTCCGGCCACTTCCGATGACTAGAATGTTTCGCCGTGGAAGGGAGTAGATTCAGCTACTTTCGTCAAAGTTGTTTTGGTAAAAGAATCGAAAGAAGCAATTCGGCCTTGGTTATCCGAGAACCAATCATGGAGAAAGTTGCGGTGGTATCACCTGTATTGGGTAAAGGTAAACAAGTCATGGTTGAAGAATAAAGGAAATATCCTCTTCATAATGATGGTTCATCATCGACAGGGAGGAATTTAATTGTAGCAGGTTCACTAGTTTGAAAAACATGACGGTTATGGGAGACGATCTTATTCCTGAGAAGGCACAAATTTGCAATCCAATTGTTTGTGAAAAGGCTGCACTAGGAGGAAATCAATTCAATCCTATTTTAGGGAGCACTACCAGCATTTTATCTTTTGGCCAAGAACAGGTGAACCCATGGATTAAACGACTATATATTAAAGTCAATCTTCTAGCCTGTGGATCCTTTATGATGGAAGATGGATCAGCTATCAAGTTATTCGAACCTAATGTTAAAGCTAATACAGAGAAGTTACAATTCTCTATTGTTATGAAGGTTTTTCAGTGGCGAATTCCGATGCAGCTGATAGCGGTTGAGTTGAGACGTCAGTGGACGAAATTTGGTAAATTTCATTTAACGAGCCTTAGTTTTGACTGGGTTCTATGTTCATTCTTCTCTAATGAGGCCATGGAGAATTTTCTATCGGGAGGGCCAAGGTTTTTCAATAGCCATATAGTCGGCATTAACAAGTGGAGCTCAGATTTTAATCCTAACTCTCTCAAAGGGCTGTCTTCTCCAATCTGGATTATGATGCCGAGATTGCCATTATATTACTGGGATGAAATCAATGTATGAAGGATAGCATTGTCTATTGGTGTTCCTATTTTGATTGATGGGCATATGTTCCAATGGGGGAGGAGATAATTTTCTAGGGTTTGTGTCCGGATTCAGCTCGATTCTCAATTGCCTACTGGTGTTTGGGTGGAATGAGTTAATGGAAATTTTTTTCAAAAGTGGAATATGAGAAGATTTCCAGCTTTTCCTTTGAATGTGGACGTATTGGCCATTGGAAGGAAGATTGCATTGTTACTGAGAAGATAACAGGATCAGTGGAAATGTCTAGAAAACCCAATGGAAGCATTCCAGAATAGGTCATTAGCACGAAGACTGTTCTAGAATCAAACTCATGGTCACTAGTCAATTATAGAAGGACTAAAAAGAAGAACTTAGGATTGTAAAAAGTTAAATTCATGCCTAAAGGAAGTTGATCACTGAAATCTGTTAATGGGGAGCCTTCTAATAATCTAGAAGGCATGAACAATAACTTAGGCATATTTGGAGATGAGAAATTGGCAGAAGTTAAAAAAAACTTGCTGGTAGCTGCTGGTAAGCTTGTTGTAGTTTGTAATTCAACTAAAGATGCCATGGATTCTATTGAAGCTAAGATGGATGTTAGTTTCCAAGCCAGGAATTTGGTTGAATAGAGAAATCCGGAAGGAAATTTGGAGGTTGATTCATCACAAGTGGCTATGTTTAATTCAGATAATAAATTTGAATTGCTGAACAGTTTATGTGAGGGAGGCAATGGTGTAGAGATTCAGGTTGATTCCATAGAGGAGGTGGAAGAAGGTGAAGTAGTGGAAAATCTTGAAGGTTGTCATCCCAATATTGTAGATGTAGCTGCTCAAGGTAATATGGAGAAGGTTTCTGTTAATCTTGTTCAGGAGGAAATTGCTCTGAGCAATGAAAAGGCTACTTCTGAAAAAATTAAATTAGCTAAGGAATTGAGATACTTGGGCCCATTGAATATGGCTTATAGACAACCTAAAAACAGCTTGAACAAGAGAAGGGGTGGGGGTTCATCCCCATTCTTATCCAAATGAGTTCCATTAGCTTTTAGAATTGTAGGGGGGCTAATAAGAAGGAGGCCTCCTTGTATTTGAAGGAGTATATAAAAGATTGAAATGTTTTTTTTGTGGGTATTGTGGAAAGAAAAATTTCTTCTCTTTCTAAAGAAGAATTTGGCAAATTAATGGGTGAGAATTGGGATTATTTTTTGCAGCCTTCAAGAGGTAAATCAGGAGGAATACTGGTAATCTGGAAAACTGAAGTTGCTTCATTCTCTTTATTGAAGAACTTGGATCAATGTGTGATGGGAGAACTAAAGGTATTTAAGAGAGGGAGTTGGATGGTAGCTACTATTTATGGTAGCAGGGAGATTCAAGGTAGAAGTGAATTATGGAATTTTTTGGATGGGACTTTTAATCCGAAAATTCCAACTGTGGTAGGAGGCAACTTCAACTGCATTCTTTCTCAAGATGAGAAGAAAGGTCAGAAGAAATTTTCATTCTCACAAGGGCCATTTGACATGAAGTCTTTTATGAATAGGAATAACCTACATGATGTGGATATTCTAGGTTCTAAGTTCACTTGGTGCAATAACAAAGGTGGAAGTGCCCGGATTTTGGAAAGGCTAGATAGGTGCATTATGAATTCAAAGGCTTTAGAGTTGATCAGTCAAGCAGCAGTAAGGCATTTGAATAGAATTGCATCTGACCATTGTCCCATTGTATTAAAATTGTTTCATCAGCAATTTCATAGTACTAGACATCACAAATTTGAAGATGTATGGCTGTCTTATTCAGCTGCAGCATCGGCGATTAGGAATTCTTGGGCTAAACCAGTGAGGGGAAATGATATGGAAGCTCTTAATAAGAAACTGTCAAGAGTCCTTAAAGCCTTGTTTTTTTGGAGTAAGGCTAAAAATCAAAAATTGGAAGAACTGAAGGATATATTGAAGATGGAGATTGAAGGTCTGCAGATGGGAGAAGCGTCGGATCAGCAGTATTCAAATAGCAAATCTCTGCTTCTGAGAATTAGAGTCAAGGAATTCAATTGCACTCTTGCACGGTTGAATACATGGTGGAGACAAAGGGCTAAAGCCAAGTGGATTAAAGAAGGGGATTCGAATTCTTCTTTTTTTTCATGCCTTTGCTAATGGTAGAAGGAGTGGCAACTCGATTAAGCAATTGATGATTGAGGATGGAGAGCTAGTGGAAGATCCTGTTATTATAAGGAGCAGATTTTTTTAGTATTTCTGCAGCAAATGGAAGAGCAGGGTATGCCAATTGGACAATTGTCCTCCAAATGACAACATTCTGAAGTAAGAAGATTGTGGAAGCTTGGAGGCTGATTTTTCTTATGAAGAAGTTGAAAAGGTGATTAAAGAACTGGGCAATAACATTTCTCCTGGAGTGGATGGAATAACTTATTCCATTTTCAAAGTTTATTGGAAGATCATTGGGATGGATGTGTGGAAAGCTATTCAACTATGCTTTACTTTGGGTAAAATGTCTTCCAAATGGAAGGAGACATTGGTGGTACTTATACCCAAAGTAAGTAATCCTCTATCTCCCTCAAATTTTAGGCCTATTAGCCTATGCATGTCTATTTACAAGATTGTGGCCAAAGTACTGTTGAATAGATTGATGAAAGTAATTCACTTCTTAATTTCTGAGGAATAAGTGGCATTCATAAAAGGGAAGGCCTTATCTGAGCATATGCTTCTTGCTCAGGAACTTTTTCATAAGTTTAGGTACTCTAAATCTAAAAGGGGATTGGTGGAAATTAAACTAGATATGGAGCAGGCATATGATAGTATGGCCTGGGATACCCTTAAACAAGTGTTGAAGTACTTTGGTTTTCTAGGAAATTTGCTAATCTTATTATGGATTGTGTTACTGATCCTAATTTCTTAGTTCAAATTAATGGTGTTGAACTGGAAGGAATTAAAGGAAGAAGCAGATTTAGACAGGGTTGCCCTCTTTCTCCTTATTCATTCTCTGTTCACAATTACTTACTAATGCTTTTTTGTCCAAAGGAAGGAATTTGGGCTTAAAAGTTGCCCGTATGGCTCCAAGGATTCACACTTGCTGTTTGCAGATGACATCTTTATCTTCTCTAATGCTAAATTGGAGAATCTAAAGAAAATAAAAGATATTACTATGGATTATTACAACTGGACGGGAAAGCAAATTAATGTTTCTAAATCCACTATTATTTATAGTAAGAATATAGAAAGGAGAAAGAGGAAAATGATCTCTAAGCTTATGGGTTCATGGAGGTCAAAGAGTTCTTTCATTTGGGCAATAAAATTGCCTTAAGAAGACCTGTGGCGTCAGACTTTTCAAAGATTTTGGAGAAAGCTGCTCATAAATTAGATATATGGGGTAAGAAGTTTATCTCTTCGGCTGGAAGAGTAACACTTATCAAATCTGTGTTACAAACTATTCATGTCTTCTACACATCTATGTCTTTGATTCCGTTGGCTGTTATGAAGAAACTTGACAGGATGTGTAGGGAGTTTCTGTGGAGTAAAAGCAATGGGGATAGTGGATTACACTATGTGGCATGGAAAGAATTATGTAAACTGGACGACCATTGAGGACTTGGCATTCATTCAGCAGTTGAGACGGTGGAGTCCCTCAGAGCTAAATTGGTTTGGAATTTTTTTAAGAAGCCTAATTCCTTACTTAGTAAATCTTTATCTGCTAAGTACGGTAAATATGTCTGGGATGATGATAGAAGGATGAACTCATCTTCAGCATGGAAATTGATGGTAAGTGAAGCTAAGGCATTAAGGCATATTGTTAGGTGAAACATTAAAGATGGGACTTCAATAAATATTATGAAGGATATTTGTATCCTTGATAAAAGATTGGACAGTTGGCCCACTTTCTTTTCAAATGAAATAGGCAATGTTTCTAATCTGTCTACCTTTATTTTGGAGGGGAGATGGATAACAGACAAGCTGCAGGAATTCATTGGGGAGGAAATAGTGAATGTAATATGTAATATTAAAATTGAGCAAGAAACTCATGGAGATAGTTTCGAACTGCTGAGACTCCATTCGGGAACCTATATCAGGAATGGAAAGGTGTGCTATTGCTAATTGGGAAGAGGATGAACCAACGCTAATCCAGGATTAGAATTTTATCAAAAACTGAAACTCAATCCTCGAGTCTCATTTTTTTGGTGGAAATTATTGATGAATGCTATCCCTACAATGGATTTCTTAATGCATAGAAGAATGATTGCTAACGAACTTTGTCCAAAAGGTTGTGAAATGAAAGAAGATGAAGAACATGTGGCGGTAAAATGTTTGAAGTTAAAACAGGTCATTCAAAAAGCTAACCGATGGGGTTTTGCTCTACCAGTTTAAAGCAATCTTCATGATTGCTTATATTTTTTGAGAAAGCAAGGAGAGGAGGATCCATTTATTGCAAGAATGTATTGTGCATTGGTGTTCAATTCTTAGAAAAGTAGAAACAAACTAATTCATGAAGGCCAAGACCTGGGAGACGGATTAATTGTGGCTAATGCTATCACCTATGCATCTACTTCATCTTTTAATCTTTATTCGGACCACTGGGGTGCTAACCAGCTGTGTAAGCTGATTTCTTCTACTTGGCATCCCCCTCCACCTGGGTGGATTAAGGTGAACATAGATGCTACTCTTCTTAACTCTAACAATGCAGGAATCAGAGGCATATTTAGATATCATAGAGGAAGGATGCTACTATCCTTTGGGTTCATGGTGGTACATTGCGACATTGGATACTTAGAGTTATTGACTTTCCGTTCATTGAGAAGAGTTATCAAAAACTGGATGTTGGAGGCTAAAGGCGTAATTGTGGAAGGAGACAACTTTAATGTAATTAAATATTTACAGGACTCGGCTTGTCTTCAGAGCCGAGCAGTGGAGACTGTTCTAAGAAAGAGGACTTGGACTTTCTTAAGGAGTTTGAGGTAATTTTATTTCATTTTGTTAATAGAAGTTGTAATAAGTTAGGTCATTGGTGTGCTAACTATGCTTTGAAAGGGGATTTCCTTTGGGACATTTTAGAAGTCAATAAGGTTCTTCCTACCTTTTATTCTTTATTAAAGGAGGAAAGTGATAGGGTAGCTATCACTTAGTTTTTGTTCTTGCTTTAATTCTTTCTTTTATTGCAATTGGTATTTTTATCAAAAAAAAAAAAAAAGAATCAGGAGAAATTATAATATATATCAATTCAAATAAGAGAGTAAATTTCATAATCAAATTCTTTATAAATAGAGATATGATAGAAGTAAAAAACAATGATTAGAAATATAATTTTTATAGAAGAGTTCAAATGAATTATTTTCCAAATTCATATTTGCTCGCTCCTTTCTTCCCTTTCCCTCTACTCTGTTGCAACTCAGGAATCCATCTTGTGAATGCATTTTTTAAGATAGAAAAATATTATTGTTCTGATAAATTTTATCATTTCTTCTGAGCATATACTGGATTTTTTTTTTTGTTATTTATATGTACTAACATTTAGGGAAATCATACTCTAGACTGCTGAAGACTTCAAGACAGAGTAGATTAGGATTTCATGTAATGAAATCTATAAATTTTTAATTTTTGGACTCTAGAAGAGTGTGATTATAATTGGATAACCATGCACACACACACACACACTGAGAGAGAGAGAGAGTGAAAACTTAAAATTTTAAAACTAGTCATAATGTATGATTTACAATCATACTAGATAATTTGTTCCTATCATCTCGGATGATGATAATTTCATTCAGGATGATTTGGTTAAATGCGGCTACCTTAACCAAGATGCCCTAATTAGGGTTTCTGTTTTTAACTGATCATCCAAGATAATTTTGGATCATTTTAGATGATATGATCGAAAATAGAAAACTTTAAAAAACTCAAAATTTCCCCCCCAAGTGTGTGTGTGCAAGGTTACTTAGCACCAGGACCCACATTATTACAATGTACTCAAGAAAAGGTAAAACACACTTGACATACATCATAAGCTGACTCAGTCCTAATCTACCCAATCTTGAGATGATTCAATTCGTAATTTAATCTTGTGGATCTAAAACATTAGTAGGCAAGGCAGTCGTAGAAAAATTAAAATATTTGCTATCATCAAAATTATATTCCCTAAAATTAGATTCACAATAATCTCTCCCTTTTTTATGATGAAAATTAATCAAAACTAAATAAAACATGAACATAAGTAAAACAGTACGATGAAACAACTCAACCACTACCCACTACTCTCCCTTTTGACATCACAAAAAGGAGGAGGAAAATCAGAAACAAAAAGCAGAATAGAAGACGAAAAAGAAGAATGAAAGCAAAGTTTTTTTTATCAAAGCATAAATATAATAAAGTCTCCATGTGATTGAATTAAAAAATTGTAAGAATAATGAGTTAACATCACCGAAATAAAAAAAATGATAGAATAATTGATCCTGTTAGCCCTTGCTCGGACTTCTCTCAGGGTAGAATCATTTTTTAAAAACAAAATACCTAACTCAGAAAAACCAATTGGATAAGGAAAGGAGATCCATTTAAAACTTGGTTTTTGAAAAATTTCTTATAAAATAATATACCAATGTAATTTATCACAATAACAAAAATTGAAATCATGCCTTTGAAAATATCAAGTAACACATGAATTCTTCCAAGATTTAAAGGTTTGAAAGAGAAGGAAGCTTGCCTTTTGTGGGCTCATTTTATGCCTCTTTTCAATTGATTGGCGCACTTTGCACATCTTTTGATTTTTGATACACTTTGTGTATCTTTTATTTTTTTTATAGTCATTGCGTATCTTTTCATTTTTTTGCTTTGAGTCTCATTTTATGCCCTTAATATTTTTACAGGTAAGATCTCTTTCGAAACTCTTAAATACTCTCAGTTGTGAGTATAACTTCCATATATTATAGAAGAAAACTCACTCTCTAATATAAAGAAAATAAACCATAAAACAATAAAAAAATTCATATGATAAATGCAACGACAAGATTAGGAAAGTTTGAAGTAATATAAAGACTTTGAACATTATAGATATAAGATATATTACTGTAGCAAGATAGAAAAGATCTCAATCGCAAAGTCTATTTATTAATTTGAGATAGATTTTTATTTAAAAAAGAAAATTATACTGCTAAAAGAGATTAGAGGGAGGGAAACAATCAACAGTGTTTCTCCCTTTAACTGATTTAGAGATGTCAAATATTGACTACAAATTTTCAAAAATAAAAATAAGGAATAAAATATCATCTCAGATAGGAATAAAAGAAAAATACAAAGAGAACATCAGAGATGAAAATAATACAAAATAACAATAAATAAAAAATCAATGCAAAAAAAAAGAGGAATAGAAAATAAGAAAGAGCAGTAGATCAGAAACCATACAGATCAGAATTTCTTAAGCAACAAGTTCATGCAATTATGTGTTATGAGCCTCCACTATCTAGGTACCCCATGCTGTGATGAGGCCTTTTGTGAGAGCATGCCAACAAAATCATCAAATATAAGATTTAGGAACCCAAAGAAGTTTGGATCCTTTCTTATGAACAGAAGAAAGCGATGCATGTGTTATGCTGTGAATCATGTAATTTGGGTCTCCACACATAATTTGTACTATGGTGAACAGTGCAAGTGTGTAAAATGTGCCCTAACAAACCATATAAAAAATATCTACTACCAGGAAACTGATTACTTGTTTACTCGAGTTATTGTGCCTCTTCCTAGGTTTCAAATCTTTTGGCTTTGGATGAGGATTAAAAAACTATTCAGGTGTGGGTGAAGACCTATTTTCCTTAAGTGCTTTTAATTCAACTTTAAATCTTGAGTTAGCACTTTCTAAAACAAGATTATCAACTCTTAAATAGTGTTCCCTATGCTCTTTTTTTTTTTTTGAAGAATGCAAAAGCAATTACTAATGAAAAAAAAAAGAAACCAAGATACAAGCTAGAAAAGAAGCTCACATTCCTTCTTCAATAAAGAAGAAAGTGAAGGAGTTATGTTAGCAAAAGAAGAACTATCAAACCAAAAATTGTTATCTAAAGCCAAAGTAGCACACATATCGGCTACCTTATTACAACCTCTATCTATATGGTGAAGAATTACCTTATTGAAATCGGCCAAGAAAAGAAATTCGTCTTCCATCCTATTATAGTATTGCCAATTCTTATTCAAAGGATTTTGAATGAAATTGATAACATTGATATTATCCCCTTCAATTATAATTCCTCTACACTCAAGCATCCATGGTTGAAGAAATTTTCTAATGGTCATCACAGCCTCAAGCTCAAGGCGAGCTATATCCCAATGCGTTCTTCTTTCTCCAAAAGCAATCAAAAGTCTTCCTTTATGATCCTGGAAACAACCACCAATTCCAGAATTAGAAGAAGTTAGAAGAGCTGCATCAACATTAATTTTAATCGAACCAACCGGTGGAGGGTGCAAAAAATTTTGAGACTCCCTAAGGAGATTAGCACCCCAGCTATCTATGATTGGACTAGCAGATTTGAAGGAAGAAGACAGCACATTAGCTACAATAATTGCTATAGATTTTACAGAATTTCTCTGATTTACCTCATTTCTATTCTTCCAGTTAAAGTATACCGAAGTATAGTATAAATTGGCAATATTAGGAGCAATACTAACATGCTTTTTCAGCTCACAAAAACCTTCTTCCAGAGAATTGAAAATTGGGATATAAAATCCCCACTGTTGAATCATTCGAAGTTTCTCATGAAGATGCATACATCGGACAGCTATATGCTCCAATTTTTCAGTTTCCAGACATCCCCTAGCACAACGATCCATATCTTTAAGCTTACTTTATTTTAGGAATTCATTTGTTGGGATAGCTTCTTTACTCAATCTCCACCAAAACAATTCAATCCTAGCTGGAAATCTCAATTTTTTTAACCAAGTATAAAAGCCCATATCATCAACAGAACTGTTGAATTTGCTGATAGCCTCCACTGCTCTTGCAGTAATAGACCTGCCGGATAAACATCATATTTCTTCCAGATAATCTTCATTTGCTCTTCTATCAACTAGAATTTGAAGGATTGTATTAATAATATCATTCTGGAAATAATCATTCAATCTCTGAAGAATCCATCCATCATTCTCATAAATGAGATGATTTAGTTTTAAACCTTCAAGCTCCAAAAAGTTAGCAGTAATAGGCCAATCATTCAAGCATTTAACAAGAAGTCATGTGTCATTAAGAATATCTATCTTCTTACCATTGACAATTTTCCACCTTAAAAGAGGTTTTAAGTATTGAGCACCTTCAAGCAAAATCTTCCAAGCAATAGAGCTTCCTTTCCTGCTTTTGACAATCCACAAATTATTTCCATATTTGGCAGAAATAACTTAATAAAGTAAAGAATCCTGGTTTTGAAGGAATCTCCAAGATAGACGAGCTTTAAGAGGTCCTGATCTGCTGACCACCGAATGAAAGTTCAAACCTCCATTTGCTTTAGTTTTGCATAAAGTTTTCCAACCAACATAATGCATACCCCTCTTACCATTCATCTTATGCCAAATAAAATTTCTACAACATTTATCAACCTCTTGTAAAATCTTCTTTGGGACCAAAGTATGTGTAGAAACAAAGTTAGGGATAGTTAAAAGAGAAGTCTTAGCAAGAGTAAATTTACCTGCTAAGGAAAGATTTTTACTTCCCCAAGAGTTCAGCCTTTGCATCACCTTTTCTAGAAAAAATTGAAAATTAGATTTTAGAGGTCTTCTTAACATCATGTTGATGCCTAAATACTACATTTCTTTCACAGATTTAAACTCCAAAACCTTCTGTATTCCAAAAATAGCAGATCTGCAAATACACTTACTAAATAGGATTTGAGATTTAGAGTTATTAACTCTCAATCCTGTCCAAGAGCAGAAATCCCTCACAATACTTCTCAGCTTAACAGCCAACTGATAAGTAGCTTGAGAAAAAATAAGGACATCATCAGCAAACAGAATAATTCACCTTGGGAGCTCTCGGTGAAACTTGAATTCCCAGCTTTTGTCCACCCTGCGACATGGCTAAAGAGAAAAGTTGAGAGCAAAAAATATATAGATAAGGTGAAAGCGGGCAACCTTGCAGAAAACCATTCTCAGCTAAAATCCAATTGGAAGCTCTTCCATTAATGACAAACAAAAATCTATCATTCCTTACACATTCCATAATAAGTCTAGAGATATTCTTCGGCATGCTAAATATATCCAAGACTGTTGACTAAAAAAAATGAAATGGAAACAGATGAAAATTTGGAAGCAACCGACATACTCGCGTCTGTCGGCCCCACCTAATCAAACGACACACTCTTTCATTTCGGTAACTGCCATTCGACAAACGAATCAAATAAAAGAGGAAAGAATTTTGGAAAGAAGCTTTCACGCTCGTTATTCGTCAGTGAAGAAAGCAAAGACAAGATGAAGAATAGAGTTTACTTTCCATGTTCCCTGTTTGTCGTTCCTGTTCGGTGTCGTTGCTTCGCGAGAGGTGCAGAGATCACACGATTTGCTTCTTTGGCTCCTTCGATCCTATTTGACTTCGCTCCTCCCAACCGAACGAACCCGACCAGATCACCGTCTCCCATCCGCCTTTCATCTTCCTTTTTCCTTATCGCGGTTCAGCTTCGTCACGTCGCAGGAGGTGTAGAGATTGCACGTGTAGCCTCTGCGGTGCCTTTTGTGTCGTCCAACTTCATTCAATCGCAGGTGGTATAGAGATTACGAGCGTCACTTCTACGACTCCCCGTGGCTGCTCGTCTTCGTTGCTTCGTAGAGGATAGTGAGATCGCACGGTCCGCTCCTTTGGTTCCTTTGTGTGCTCTTTCAACTCCACCCCTACTATTCGGCTTCCTTGCTGTTTGGCTTCCATGCTTTCCCGAAGGTAGAGAGACTACACAAGTCATTTTTATGGATCTTTTGTCACCGTTGACTGTGCTCCTTCGACGACTGTGCCCAAGCCTACCTCATTATTTTTTTAATGTATATTATAAAATATAATATTATATAAAAATTAGTAAATATATTATGATAGAATTATTATATCACAATATATTTTATAATTTATTTAATATTATATAAAAAAAGAGAAGAAAAAAAAAGAAAAAAAAAGAAAAGAAAAGAAAGAAAGAAAGAAAAGATTTCCAAATAAATATCGAAGACCCCGGTCGTCGTACCTTAGGTCCGACTGGGATTGTTTGAAATTGAAGACCTGCATCGTTGATTTTTAATCCGAGCAGATGGTTTTAAAATTTGAAGACCCGCGCCATCGATCTTAGATCTGGGCGGATGATTTCAAATTGAAGACCTCACGCAGTCGATCTTAGATCCTGGTGAGATGGTTTGAAATCAAAGACCCTACGCCATCGACCTTAGGTCTGGGTAGGAAGAATTACGGCAGTGCCATCCCGATTTCTCTCTCGGTGGGGAGGAGACGTCGGGAGGCTGTCGAAATTTCCTCAAAATCCAGAGGGAAATTAAATTTGAATTAACTAAAATGTTAAAAATGACCTTGGAATTTTAATTAACTAATTTAGTTAATTAAGGTTTAACAAAAAAATTAATCTGATTAAGATTAATTAAAATATCTGATTAATTGAGATCTTCAAAATCTCCTATATCGTCAAATGCATGGGAGCGGAGAACCTTCAAGCACTCAATCTCTTCCCTTCACTCTAATCCAAATATTTCTTTTTTAAGAGCCTTTGAAATTTAAGAGCATTTCAAAATTTGAGAGCATACGAAATCTAAAAAAAAAAATTAAATATGAGATTTTTAAATTTTGAAAGTCTTAAAGCATGTGAGTTTTAGAAATTGAGATTACTATAATTAACTAAATTTTTTTTTAGTTAATTGATTAATTAAGTTAAACATAAAAGAAAATGCATGAAGAAAAATAATGTTTCACTAATCAAATATATACAAGCTCTCAAATTTTCCAAAATCCTTTCCAAATAATAACTCTTAAACAAATTGTACAACTTCTCCAAACAACTCAGAAATCTTCAAACTCCCTTTGCATGTTCTCCAAGGTCCCTCTTATACGAGCTCCCACAACTATCTGCAAACCCCCTGAACTACAGCAAGTATCATGTATTTGCAAACAAGCAGATAAAAGTTAGCACAATTATAAATAAAATTAAATGTTGAAAAATATTAAATATAGCCACTACTAGTAGAGGGAAGTGCTGAAAAGCAAGAAAGTCAAGTACGAAAAGTTAGTGGAGCAATAGTACTATACATGTAGGGTAGCGGACTACTATCATGAAAACAAGCTACGAGTACAAAACAAAACAACTCAAACACTAATGCTAGTGTTAAAACTCCAAAATATCAAAATCACAAACAACCAACTGAAAATCTCGGTGGTCTAGTTTCAAAAAAAAAAAAAAAACTACTGTCCGCTCAAACAAACTAAAATTTGAACCTACGGGCAGCCTGATTTATGAGAATTAGGTTGTAAGACACACTACCCGGCAACTTTCGTAGGAAAGCAGTAAGCTTGATCTTAGGGGAAAGTTTTAGGTAAAATTGACCTAACTCCTAAACCACAATTAAAACCTCCGGCCACTTCTAATAGAAGTCGTAAGTTTGATCTCTAAGGGAAGTGTTTAGGTGATAATAAAGCCCTAGACCTCTCACTTGGGCATCCTAGTATATAGGATTAGGTTGTAAGACCCGCTTTCGGGCAACTTCTTACTGAAGCCGTAAGCCACAACATTTTAGGAAAATTATTAAATAAATAGTAATGATCCTAAACCCTAAACAATCAAATTTAAACCTTTGGGCATCCTAGTCTAAAGGACTAGGTTGTAAGACCCAAAATTCGGGCCGCTTAGCTTATAGGGCTAGGTCGTAAGATTCGCCGTTAGGCAACTTCTAATGAAGCCATAAGACCTATCCAATTGAAATTCTTTAGGCAACTCCCAATTGGAGCCATAAGCCCCAAACTAAATAAACTATCCAGGCAACTCCTAATTGTAGCTGTAAGCCCCAAACTAAGCACACTATCAGGGCAACTCCCAATTAGAGCCATAAGCCCCAAACTAAATAAATTAACGGGCAACTCCTAATTGGACCCGTAAGCCCAAAATTAAATAAATTAACAGGTAACTTCTAAGGAAGTAGTAAGCCCCAACTCAAATTAAATTAAAACTAAAATCAACATCTAGCCACTTCAGTCTACTCGGGATCCCTGAGAGGAGGCAACCCATGGCTGCTAATCAGATTCCCTGGACACTAATGTCAATGATTGTTAGTATTGGTAGGCTGAAATTTATGGTATACTCGGGACGACGGAACCATGGGATCTTGATCGGGTTTACCTCCATCTTCCCACCATTTGAGACTAAAAATTACCTAAAATATATTCATCCTTAATCGAGAGTTCTCTCTTACATAGTAAGAGGGGTAATTAACTATGAGTGCTTGCGCTCATAGGAAGTAAAAACCCAAATCTATAAACCCTGACACTACCCTCAGGGGAAATCTGGTTAATTTCAATCTGACTTAAGGGAAATGGAATCCTACGGCTATAAAGCGGGATTCGCGCACTCGTGCCATTTTTCTTGAGCCAACAGATTTCTGGCGACTGCACTGGGGAGTACTTATCTCTCCATCTTTGGATGAAAATAGAACTTATAATTAGACTCCAATAATAAAACATCTAAAAAAAATATAAATGTTTATTCAACGCAGTTCTGTGTTTTCTTTTTCAACAAATTCAGGTTGACTGTAATTCTTTCAAGTTATGTTGATAAGTTACTGAGCATGGCGCCTATAAACTCATTCATGATTGTGAAATTGGGCGAGGAAGCAAAAGTATAATTCCCTCAGGTCATTATGAATACAAGATATGCAAGAGCAATCATTCAATGCAGAATTATTTCTGAAGTTATACAATTCCAGTTATTCCTTTATGAGAACACTACTGAAGTACCAACTGTTAAAGGAGCAGCTAAAAAGTTTGATACCAAAGCTCTTAGTGAAAAGGCTCCAAGAGGGCCTCTGTGTTTTCAAGGCTCTTTATAACACATGTTGTTGCTCTGGTCATTCAAAAGAAAACTTCTGATTCAAAGCTGAAATCGGTTGTCATCAATTCAGCCATTTAGAGTGAAATTTCTGAAGAGTACAATGCTGAAATCCCACCTGCAAACACTAAGCTTTCCCAGAAGGCTCGCCATAAATCTAATGCTGGTTTTTGAGCTAATGGTTAGGAGACACATTTCTCTATTGAAGATCCACTACCTCCGATTGAAGCTAATGTATCCACTAATAATGGCTTCAACCCATTGGAAGTGGGTGAAGATAAACAGTGCTAAAAGTGAAATCAAGAAGTATTTTTGAGAGACTTCTCGCCCGTAGCAGCAACTACCCAAGAAGAAAGAATGAGTATCTTCCAAAATATATAAGATACTGAAGGCCGTGTAAGACATAAATTTATAAAGAAACTTTAGAAGTCCTTTCAAGGAGGTAATTTCTTTAAATGCGGCTCGTCTTCAGAATAATAAGGATTCAATAAAGCCTCATACAGAGGAGTTTAGACGTCCTCTCTACAACCGAGAGCCAAGAAAATTCTGTTTGAATATGGGTCAATACCCATTTTGTGGAAGAAAGCAGTCACAAGACCCTTTTGATAGTCTAAATACAAGACACCGTAATAGAAGATATGATGAATGAAGGCCCCAACAATGGTATCATGAATCTGGACATTCAAAGGTATATACCAATGTTGGTGGTCATCGATATGTGACTTTGAGAAGACAGCAAGTTTGGGTTCTAAAAAAAAAAAAAAAAATCCAAATTTCCTCGAGCTCAGAAAGATGTTTATGATAAAGAAATATATAAAAGACAACTTAAATCTCATGTCCAGAAGTTATGCCCTAATAAGGAGACTTCTATTGATGTGATTACACCAAAAGAAGAAAGCTATCATATCTATGAAGAATCCCCCGACTCTCCAGTCATACATTGGAAGTGGCGGTCCCAACTTGGAGAAGATCATGAGTTGGAAGAAGATGATAATTATTATGATAATGATGAAGAAGTGGAAGGATGTATTGGTCCCATGGACATTGAAGTTGTCCGGATGGTTGATCATGTCTCCAATCAGCCTAATCAAAGAATGCATACTCACATAAATGCAGCTTGAAATCTACATATTGAAGACCAAATGCGAGTTAATTAAGAATAGGAAATCCCTGCAAATAGAACACTCCCACATTCAGAAGAAGTTGAAAAAGGAGAAATTGAAGATATTGTGAGAAGGTTGTAACATGAAATATAACTTCTCCAATAGAAAAAAGACCAAGAAATTAATGATTTGACCATTCTTCTTGATTAAATAAGCATCATAATTAAAAAGCTACTTGGGCAACTTGGTTTAGTAGCCGCAGTTAGCCAAGTACAATATGCAAAAATAAAAAAATAAAAAAATGTAAACAACATGGCTCATCCAGCAGTAAATGTTGGAGATCCTCAAACTATTCTTCCTGATCTAGATACTCTTAACAAAGGACTAGAAGGTCAATAGGAAGTGGATAAGATGGTCAATAAGACCCACATCAAAGATCTCATTAGCAAAAAATCAAAGCAGTTATCATTTCTGAAACTACTGAAGTAATTGTGGATAAAGTGTGTCTCATACTACTTATAAAACTTTAATGCAAGCCAACCCATATTCATTGGTTCGCAGAACTGAGGCAATATTACCTCTCAAAATCAAGTTGTCATCTCTTTGTTTTGTTGTTCAATGTGAATTAACAAAAGAAAATAATATTCCATGACTTAAAGATCTTAAAGCTCCTGATGAAGTTCGACATCAATCTCAACAAAGTTTAGAGTCCTATAAAGCAAGAATGACTATGGCCCATGATAGAATTATTCGTCCTAGAAGCTTCAAAGAAGGTGAAATGGTTCTGATTCACCGAAGACCTATCATCTCTCACCGTCGACTTGACCATAAATTTGATCCAATCTGGGAAGGACCCTTCATTATCGAAATATTGTATGAAGGAGGAGCCTATCAGCTCATAGATCTAAAAGGTCAAAGTCCCATGCCATTAATTAATGGCCAATATCTGAAGAAAAAACATACATAAAAACTGTTATGTATGAAAATCTTCCTACTAGGCAAAACTCATCTAAATTCCCTCCTGAAAGATAGGAGGCAATTTTTATATTTCCCCAATAAGGAGCAAAATAAAATTCACTCTCCTCCTGAAGGACATGAGGCAATTTTTATATTATCTCTGGGAATGTAGAAGATAAATTCAATCACCTCCTAAAAAGTCGGGAGGTAATTTTATCCCCTTTACCAAATAAAAATAAAGGAATTATGAAAACTTTTACGCTCACAAATCTAAGGGTCGAGCCAAACCCATAAAGTTCAAGAAGCCTAAGGGCTAAACTTTAAAATCTTCTAAGCCCATAAACCTAAGGGTCGAGCTAAATCCCCAAAGTTCAACAAGCCTAAGGGCTGAACCTTTGAAATCTCATATGCTCATAAACCTAAGGGTCGAGCTAAAACCCACAAAGTTTAATAAGCCTAAGGGACAAACTTTTAAATCTCCTATGCTCATAAACCTAAGGGTCGAGCTAAAACCCATTGGTTCAATAAGCCCAAGGGCTGAACCTTTGAAATCACTTAAGCTCGTAAACCTAAGGGTCGAGCTAAAATCCATTAGTTCAATAAGCCTAAAGGCTGAACTTTACAAATCTCATATGCTCATAAACCTAAGGGTCGAGCTAAAACCCATTGGTTCAATAAGCCTAAGGGTCGAACCTTTGAAATCTCCTACGCTCATAAACCTAAGGGTAGAGCTAAAACCCATAAAGTTTAATATGCCTAAGGGCCGAACTTTTAAATCTCCTATGCTTATAAACCTAAGGGTCGAGCTAAAACCCATTGGTTCAATAAGCCCAAGGGCTGAACCTTTGAAATCACTTAAGCTCATAAACCTAAGGGTCGAGCTAAAATCCATTAGTTCAATAAGCCTAAAGGCTGAAATTTACAAATCTCATATGCTCATAAACCTAAGGGTCGAGCTAAAACCCATTGGTTCAATAAGCCTAAGGGTTAAACCTTTGAAATCTTCTACGCTCATAAACCTAAGGGTCGAGCTAGAACCTACAAAGTTCAAAAGCTTAAAGATCGAACTTTATAAATCTTCTATGCTCATAAACCAAGGGTCGAGCTAAAATCCATAAAGTTCAATAAGCCTATAGGTCAAACTTTAAAATCTCCTATGCTCATAAACCCAAGGGTTGAGCTAAATCTACAAAGTTCAACAAACCTAAGGGTTGAGTAAAAAATATATGTTCAACAAACTTAATAATTAAATCTCTATAAATCATATATACTCATAAAACTAAAGAGAATATTGGAAGATTGAGATACGTTCAGATATGTTGCAACGAATATATTGTGTGAAAGGCACACAACATATTCGTTGGGAGGCAATTTGTTGACTAAAAAAAATGAAATGGAAACAGATGAAAATTTGGAAGTAACCGACATACTCGCGTCTGTCGGCCCCACCTAATAAAACGACACACTCTTTCGTTTCGATAACTTCCATTCAATAAACGAATCAAATAAAAGAGGAAAGAAGTTCGGAAAGAAGCTTTCACGCTTGTTATTCGTCAGTGAAGAAAGCAAAGACTAGAGGAAGAATAGGGTTTACTTTCCATCTTCCCTTTTTGTCGTTGCTGTTCGGTGTCGTTGCTTCGCGAGAGGTGCAGAGATCACACGATTTGCTTCTTTGGATCCTTCGATCCCGTTTGACTTCGCTCCTCCCAACCGACCGAACCCGACCAGATCACCGTCTCCAATCTGCCTTTCATCTTCCCTTTTCCTCATCGCGGTTCTGCTTCGTTATGTCGCAGGAGGTGTAGAGATTGCACGTGTAGCCTCTGCGGCTCCTTTTGTGTCGTTCGACTTCATTCATTCGCAGGGGGTATAGAGATTACGAGTGAAACTTCTATGACTGCCTGTGGCTGCTCAGCTTCGTTGCTTCTTAGAGGACAGTGAGATTGCACGGACCGCTCCTTTGGTTCCTTTGTGTGCTCTTTCAACTCCACCCCTGCAATTCGGCTTCCTTGTTGTTTTGCTTCCTTGCTTTGCCAAAGGTAGAGAGATTACACAAGTCATTTTTATGGCTCATTTGTCAACATTGACTGTGCTCCTTCGACGACTGTGCCCAATCCTACCTCATTGTTTTTTTATGTATATTATAAAATATAATATTATATAAAAAATAGTAAAAATATTATGATAGAATTATTATATCATAATATATTTTATAATTTATATAATATTATATAAAAAAAAGAGAAGAAAAAAGAAGAAAAACAAAAAAAAAAAGAAAAGAAAGAAAGAAAGAAAAGATTTCCAAATAAATATCGAAGACCCCGGTCGTCGTACCTTAGGTCCGACTGGGATGGTTTGAAATTGAAGACCTGCGTCATTGATTTTAATCCGGGCAGATGATTTTAAAATTTGAAGACCCGTGCCATCGATCTTAGATCTGGGCGGATGATTTCAAATTGAAGACCTCTCGCAGTCGATCTTAGATCCTGGTGAGATGGTTTGAAATCAAAGACCCTATGCCGTCGACCTTAGGTCCGGGTAGGAAGAATTACGGTAGTGCCATCCCGATTTCTCCCTCGGTGGGGAGGAGACGCCGGGAGGCTACCGAAATTTCTTCAAAATCCAGAGGGAAATTAAATTTGAATTAACTAAAATGTTAAAAATGACCTTGGAATTTTAATTAACTAATTTAGTTAATTAAGATTTAACAAAAAAATTAATCTGATTAAGATTAATTAAAATATCTGATTAATTGAGATCTTCAAAATCTCTTATATCGTCAAATGCATGGGATCGGAGAACCTTTAAGCACTCATTCTCTTCCCTTCACTCTAATCCAAATATTTCTTTTTTAAGAGACTTTGAAATTTAAGAGCATTTCAAAATTTGAGAGCATACGAAATCCAAAAAAAAAAAAATTTAAATATGAGATTTTTAAATTTGAAAGTCTTAAAGCATGTGAGTTTTAGAAATTGAGATTACTATAATTAACTAAAAATAATTTTTTTAGTTAATTGATTAATTAAGTTAAACATAAAAGAAAATGCATGAAGAAAAATAATGGTCTCACTAATCAAATATATACAAGCTCTCAAATTTTCCAAAATCCTTTCCAAATAATAACTCTCAAACAAATTGTACAACTTCTCCAAACAACTCAGAAATCTTCAAACTCCCTTTGCATGTTCTCCAAGATCCATCTTATACAAGATCCCGCAACTATCTGCAAACCCCCTGATCTATAGCAAGTATCATGTATCTACAAACAAGCTGATAAAAGTTAGCACAATTTTAAATAAAATTAAATGCTGAAAAATATTAAATCTAGCCACTACTAGTAGAGGGTTGTGCTGAAAAGAAAGAAAGTCAAGTACGAAAAGCTAGTGGAGCAACAATACTAGACATGTAGGGTAGCGGGCTACTGTCGTGAAAACAAGCTACGAGCTCAAAACAAAACAACTCAAACACTAATGCTAGTGTTAAAACTCCGAAATATCAAAATCACAAACAACCAACTGAAAATTCTGGTGGTCTAGTTAAAAAAAAAAAACTACTGTCCTCTCAAACAAACTAAAATTTGAACCTACGGGCAGCTTGATTTATGAGAATTAGGTTGTAAGACTCACTACCCGGCAACTTTCGTAGGAAAGCAGAAAGCCCGATCTTAGGGAAAAGTTTTAGGTAAAATTAACTTAACTCCTAAACCCCAATTAAAACCTCCGCCCACTTCTAATAGAAGCCGTAAGTCCGATCTCTAAGGGAAGCATTTAGGTGATAATAAAGCCCTAGACCTCTCACTCGGGCATCCTAGTCTATAGGATTAGGTTGTAAGACCCGCTTTCGGGCAACTTCTTACTGAAGCCGTAAGCCCCAACATTTTAAGAAAATTATTAAATAAATAGTAATGATCCTAAACCCTAAACAATCAAATTTAAACCTTTGGGCATCCTAGTCTAAAGGACTAGGTTGTAAGACCCACAATTCGGGCCGCTTAGCTTACATGGCTAGGTCGTATGACCCGCCGTTAGGCAACTTCTAAGGAAGCCATAAGACCTATACAATTGAAATTCTACAGGCAACTCCCAATTTGAGCCATAAGCCCCAAACTAAATAAACTATCCGGGCAACTCCTAATTGGAGCTGTAAGCCCCAAACTAAGCACACTATCAGGGCAACTCCCAATTGGAGCCATAAGCCCCAAACTAAATAAATTAACCGGCAACTCCTAATTGTACCCGTAAGCCCCAAATTAAATGAATTAATGTGCAACTTCTAAGGAAGTAGTAACCCCCAACTCAAATTAAATTAAAACTAAAATCAACATCTAGCCACTTCAGTCTACCCGGGATCCCTGAGAGGAGGCAACCCATGGCTGCTAATCAGATTCCCTGGACACTACGGTCAATGATTGTTAGTGTTGGTAGGCTGAAATTTATGGTATACCCGGGAGGACGGAACCATGGGTTCTTGATCGGGTTTACCTCCATCTTCCCACCATTTGAGACTAAAAATTAAGTAAAATATATTCATCTTTAATCGAGAGTTCTCTCTTACGTAGTAAGAGGGGTAATTAACTATGAGTGCTTTCGCTCATAGCAAGTAAGAACCCCAGATCTATAAACCCTGACACTACCCTCAGGGGAAATCTGGTTAATTTCAATCTGACTTAAGGGAAATGGAATCCTACGGCTACAAAGCGGGATTCGCGCACTCGTGCCATTTTTCTTGAGCCAACAAAGACTTTGGTAAGAGAATCCCAGCTCATACTATCATAAGCTTGCTCCATATCAAGCTTAACCGCCATAAACCCCTTTTTGCTTTTTGAGACTCTAAGTTTCTGAAAAATCTCCTGAGCAAGAAGAGAATGGTCTGACATTGAACGACCATTGATAAAATCCACTTGTTGATTAGTTATACATTTGGAAATATAACTTTTCATTCTATTAAAAATCATAGTTGCCACAATCTTATAAGTTATTTGACACAAACTTATAGGCCTAAAGTTAGAAGGAATAATAGGCTTATTAATCTTTGGGATTAGCACAATAAGTGTATCCTTCCATTCATTATACATGCAACCTGTTCTGAAAAAGTAATCAATAGCCTTCCAAGTCTCTTCCTCTATAATCTTCCAATAGAATTTGAAAAAAGAAGTTGTAATACCATCAAGACCAGATGATTTGTTATTACCTTGACTAAAGACAACTTTTACCAAATCTTCTTTAGTAAATTCAGCATACAGGAACTTAGCATCTTCAAAGGAAATTCTCAGAATTTCTGGGACTAAAGGCCAATCTGAAAGCTTGCACTCCCTAGCTGTCCATTTTTTCTTAAAAAAGTTGTAGAACACATCTTCAATTTGATCAAAGTCTTCTACTAAATCATTATTCTCATTCCTAATTTGCCAAATCAGATTACCGTTTCTTTTTGCCGAGCCATACTGATGAAAAAATCTAGAATTTGTATCGCCATCTTGCTGCCATTTACTTTTAGCCCTTTGATTCCACCAAGTAGATAGTCTACTCAAAGTCACATTCAATTCATGAACTTTGCTTCTTCACCGCTCCAGCTTGTCTGCCGTAAGACCAGTACTAGTTTCTTCCATCTACAGCTATAAAATATCCTTTTTCAGCTCAGTTTTTAGTGAATTCAATTCTTTGCATTTATTCTTGTTCCAGAAATAAAGGGACTTCAAGGATCTCCTCAATTTCCTTTGCAGGATTTCAGCATCAGAACCAAAATCTATCTTCTTCCATGCCTTTAAAACAATGTTCCATGTAGCCGGATAGGATTTCCAAGTATCTTCGAATCTAAGAAACTTTGATTTCAGATTTTGAGGCTCAACCAAATTGAGAGAAATGGGAGCATGATCCAAAGCAACTCTAGGTAAATGACGAACCTTAGCCATTGGTATTTTCTGAAGAGCTAAAGAATTTAAAAAACATCTATCCAATCTCTCCCAAATTCTCGAATTGCCTTCCTTGTTATTACACCAAGTGTAATTTGGTCCCTCAAACCCAAAATCATGGAAGTCATTGTTAGTTAAGAACATTTTCATGTCTTTAGGCCCTTTAGAGAAATGAAATCTCTTCCCACCTTTCTTATCCTCCTTAGAGAGGATACAATTGAAATCTCCTCCAATAATCGCTAATCGCTGGATTATCACCTATTAGGCAACCTTCAAGATCCTGCCAAAGCTTCCTACGGGTTTGAACATCCCTTCCTCCATAAACTGTATCAATATTCCAGCTTCCCAAAGTATTACTGTTAAGCTTTCCCATAATAAATTGGGAAGAATGATCAGTGATTTCAAAGGACGATAAAGCTCTTTTCCACATCACCAAAATACCACTCGAAATACCATTCGCTGGATGATGGAAATAATCCCATTCATTACCAATGATCATGTTGATATCACATCTATCCAGAGAAGACAATTTTGTTTCAGTAAGACCAACAAAAAATCCTTCATAGTCTTTCACTAACTCCCTGAGATATAAGGAGGCTTCTCTCTTTCTAGCCCCCCTAAAATTCCAAAAGATAAGAGATGCCATTAAGAAATAATAGGGGAATAATCCTCTATCATTTTACTGGATTTTTTCTCACCTCTCCTTTTCCTTTGATCTGCTTCCATTGGCCCAAAGACCTCAATTCCTTGGATAATTTGATTTTACCAGAATTTGTTAACTATATCCTTGGATCACCAATATCCTTCAAAGTTTTAGCAGTAACCAACTCAGGAACAGTAGCAATAGGGTTCTCTATATTGGTTTCATTATTATTTCCAGTGATAGCTTTTTCAATAACTTCCCCCTCTTCCAAATCATTATCCAGAATTTGGAATTTGTTCAACCCTAAAGGTGATTCCTGAGAACTCTTCCCTTCAACAGCTTTATCTGCTTTCATATTACCAAGGATACCTTGTAATTTTTCAGAATTAACTGCCTCACTGCTTTGCATACCATCTTTGTTATCTATAACTTTCTCAACTGGTCTATATACCTGTTTAACTAGAGCAATTGATCCATAGTTTTTATTTGTGTATCTGAATTTCATATTTTTGAAATTAACATGTATCCAAGGCCCATATTCATCTTTTCCTTGATGTTGTACGCCTTTATCAACTGCAAAATTGCTTTGTTTCAACCCTTCACTGACTTCAACAGAATTCTGTTCCACAGCCTGTTCTGATATCCATACAGAACAAAGGTCTTTACTATGACCCACCCTTCCACAGTGGTAGCAAAGAGATGTTAACTTCTCATACTCCACTTTTGGAAAGGTTCTTCCATGAACACCTTCTATCCATACTCCCTTAGGAAGCTTCTTTTCCAAATCAATACGCACACAAAATCTAGTGTATTCCTTTTTCCCCCATTTAAAAGAGTTCCCATCAAGTAACATGGGAGTTCCAACCATAGAAGCTATCAAAGCAATATTATCTTCATCCCAACAACTTAATGGTAGACCCAAAAATTGAATCCACACTGGAGATGTGATACCTTTTAAAGATTCTGTAGAAAAGGAGGGAGACCACTTATCCCTACCTATAATGTGGTTGCCAATATACCAAGGCCCTCCACTAAACACTTCCTCATTGGATTCAATGTTTGGGAAAGAACATAAAATCTAATTGCAGCCCAATGTTGCTAAATGAACACTACCATATTTGCTCCATTGTCTTCTAAGCTCTTGACTACAAACAGAGAAAGGTACATTCTTACCAAGTACCTTAACAACCAATGACTTCTTCAACACCTGTGAATTTGCGAATTCTTTCTCTAGATTGAGCAAAACTGCCACTCCATCATTAGATAGCTGAATAGAATTTCTATTGAAATTCAACTTAATGTGCTGAGTATTCTGCCATGCCGACGTGAAATTGTTACGGGGTACAGAATTTGAATCCACCGCATCATTCATAGTATTATCAACTATTCCTAATGTTTACAACAAATCATTGATAGGTTGTTTCTGTAACCCCTGGTCTTGCATACCCATGAATTTGTTTACCTTCAGAGTTAACTTTGCAGACGACGTAGGTTCATCATCCAAATTTCCAACATTAGGATTAGATAGTTCATCATTATTTCAAACAACAAGAAGACGTTTTCCTTTCCCATCAACAAGAGGTTCAGATGTCAATGTAGGTTGAAACCCTTCATTAATAACCAGACAAGAAGAAGTTCTTGCCGCTCCAAGAATAAGATCATTTCTATCAACAGAAGATTTGATAGGAACACCCCAATTTAGATCAGATGCAAGATTGCCGCCGGCGATCCTCTGCCGGTGGTCCGGAATTGTCATCCCCTTCCAAGATCCGATAGCGAAAAGCCTACGAAAATGAAATAAAAAAAAACAAGAAGAACTTTCTCTCTCCAGAAATCCCACAGGTTCTCTCTCTAGAAAAATTCTGAAAAAAGTATCTAGGAAGAGTGTACTCATCTCAGTGTTCCCTATGCTCAAATTCATTAATATATCTTTTAAAATTAGTCTAAAGTGAGGTGTAAGAAACTTTCATTGAATCATGCTCAATGACTAACTTAGAATGTTTTTTATTTAACTCATCAAACTCATCAAATAATGGCATGTGATTACTATGAATTTGGGCATAATCTTTTAAAACAACTTCATGCTCCTTTTGCAAATTTAAAAACTCTAATTATAAACTAGCATGCGATTTCTTAAGTTTCCTATATGATGCATGAATTTTCTCACAAACTACAAGTAATTATTCATGGCTTAGTTCACATACCTCTTCTTGGTCAGACTGACCAAGTGATCACTGGCCATCAAGCACAAGTTTGTTGTCTCCTCTTCAGCTTTAGTCTTAGAGGAGTTAGATGTAGAATCCACCCAGAATGCCTTTTGTAACTACTTCTTATCCTTCTTAAACTTGGATTTCTCCTCACTCTTCTCCTTGCTTGAGTGATCCTTAAGTTTCGAACAATCAGCTTTGACATGTCCAAGCTTCCAAAATTCAAAACAAATAACATCAAAATAACTTTTAAATTTTTTATTATCCTTACATTTTTTCCACTTCTGATGATGCTTATATTTTTTCTTAGAAAGCTTTTGAATTGCCTAGTGATTAAGGAAACATCATCGCTTTTAAACTTGGAAGAATTTGTATGCGTATCATTATCTTTCAACGCCATAGTTTTGTCCATCTTATTCTCACGTGTATCAAGTTGTCTTCTATTCACCCCTTGCTCGTAATCAATGTGTGACCCAAGTAAGTTACTAACAGAATAATTATTCAATTCCTTAAATTCAGTAATTGCAATAATTTTAGCATTAAAAGAAGAAGGCAAGCATCCCAAAATTTTATTGATTCTTTCATAGTTAGTTAGCTCTCTTCCTAAGGCATACAATGAGGTAACAATTTGAGTAAACCTAGTATACATATAAAAAATCAATTCAGTAGGTTTCATACAAAAAAGTTCATAGGCATGCAATAAAATATTGAACCTATATTGCTTAACTTCATTAGTTCCATCATAAGTAATACATAATTTATCTCAAATTGGTTTACTAGTAGAATAAGTTGAAACACGTATGTAATCTTTAGATTTCAAAGCTAAAAAAAAAAAATAGTTCAAGCATTTTGCATATAGTTGCACTAAATCCATATCATCAAAAGTCCATTCAGTAAAAGGAAGTTCAATTTTAATGCCATTAATTTCACATGATGGAGGTGAATAACCATCCTTAACAAGCATTCACACGCGATAGCCAATCAATTATAATAATATAGACATACGAGTTTTTCAAAAATCAAAATGAATATTATCAAACAAAGGTGCTCAGGTAATAGAATACCCTTATGCAGTATTACGATTACCAAAGTTAACCATTGATTGAAATTCAAATGTTTTTAAAAACTCATTTTTTTGAATCCTGCTCTGATACCACTTAAAAGTTCATCAGAGATGTTTGGCCCTTATGAACTAGTCCCAAGGCTAACCAAGAGGGGGGGAGGGGTGAGTTGGTATTTATAAAATTCTCCAAACAAAATCACAAACAAGACCAAACAATCACCATAGAAATTAAAGTGCAAAAATTAAATCCAGAAAAATAATAAGAATGAACACACCAAATTTTATAATAGTTCAGTCAACTTGACCTACATCCACTCCCTAGAGCCTCTCCTCTGGGTATTGCACTACATACAATATCTCTCCTTTTACCCCTATAGCAAGGTAGAGAAGAATATACAAAAACTCCTTTCCACAAACCCCAATGAGGCAAAGAACTCAACTTCTTTTGCTTCCTCCTGAAGTAGGCAGAGAACCCAACTCCTTTTGCTTCTTCCTGAAGCAGGCATAGAACCCAACTCCTTTTGCTTCCTTCAGAAGAAGGCAGAGAACCTCGATCAGTTGCTGATGTAGACCTCTCTCAAACCTCCAAGAAACTAGGGACAATGACCAGAGAAGATGACTTAGATCCTTGCTTGGAGCAACCTTAATGAAACCCCTTACAAACTTCCCCTCACAAGATCTTCTCTCTATCTTCCTTGCTTTCCCTCTCCTCTTAGCTCTCTCAGGTCAGGACAACAGCAAAAGATCTCCTCTTGAGAAAACAAGAGATATTTTAAATAAGGGCTCCAAATTTGCCCTAATTTGCAACTATTCGCAAATATCATCCAGGATGATTGGCCGATTGTCTCATAAGATTAGTTCAATTTTAGCTCAATTAGTTAGGATGATTTGGGAGAGTCTGTACTACTAGAAGGTTCATTTGTTCAGATCATCCAGGATGATAATATATCATCCTATACGATTAGTTTAATTCATCAAATATCATCCAGACCATCGCCCTGGATGGATGTCTGGATGATGAAAAAGTAACTTGATTGTCCAGGATGATCGTACAATCGTCCAAGTCATTCAGTAAAAAAAGGCACCTATTATCCAAAACAACACCTTGGATGAATGTCAGAATGATGAAAAAATAACTAGATCTTCTAGAACGATCTCAATGTCATCCGGGACAATTAGTATAAAACATCACATATCAGCTAGAACATCTCCCTGGATGGAGCCAGGCCAATTTTTGGATCATCCAAAAAGAACTAAGGTTTGTTAACTGATTATCCTGGATGATCCTATGATTATTTAGGATAATATGATCTAGCAATCAAATCTTAATTACTTTCTTTAATTACCAAAATAATTTAGGCATAATTATAGTGCATCATTCAGGATGATTTCTAAAAATAAAACATGCCTAAAAGGTTATGGCGCCTGATTTTTTTTATTATATCCTATCATCCTAGATGATGATAATATCATGCAGGATGATTTGCTTAATTACAGCTGCCTTTACTAGGATACCTTATTTAGGGTTTCTATTTTTAACTGATCGTCCATGATGATTTGGGATCTTCTTGAATGATCTGATTGAAAATAGAAAACTCTAAAATAGTTAGAATTTTCCCCCCAAGTGTGTGTGTGCAAGGTTACTTAGCATTAGGACCCATATTGTTATAATGGACTCAAGAAAAGCTAAAACACACTTGACGTATATTACAAGCTGACTTAGTCCTAATCTACCTAAACTTGAGCTGGTTCGATTCATAATTTGATCTTATGGACCATAAACGTTAGTAGGCAAGGCAGTCATAAAAAAATAAAAAAGTTTTCTATCATCAATATTATATTTCCTTAAATCAGATTCACAACAGTGGAGGTATGTGACTTTTCCTATAATGAATTATTTGAAGCTTTTAAGAAAATTTATAATGCATATAGGAAGCTTAGAAAATTGCATGTAAATCTTAATCTCGAGAATTTGAATTTATAAAAAAGAACATGAAACTCTTAGGAAAGATCATGTATCTATATATAGCAACCACATAACATTGTTGGACGAATTTGATGATTTGAATAAAAAACATAATTTATTAAACGCATCATATACTGATCTTGAGAATGACTTTAAGGTGTTTATAACTGAAGCTGATCAAAGAGAACATGAGTTAAAAGTTGACAATATAGTTTTAGAAAGTGCAAACTCATATCTTAAAGAAAAATTGAATGCTTTTAAGGAAAATAAGACACCCCCTACACATGAATAATTTTACAGTTCTGATTGGAAGCTAAAATTTCAAAACTTGGGAAAATAGATTATAACTCACATAGATTGATAAATCCTTTTCTTAATGTTAAATGCTTTTCATATGCATTGATAGGACTTATTTATCACACTTTCATAATTCATAGTAGAATTCATCTAGTGTGGAGACCTAAGATGCATAAATCATAGCATATCGTGCATGCATATGGATTTTCATTTTCAAGAGGTGAACCTAAATTTATTTTGGTTCAAAAATCTAACGTTTGATAATTTTATATAAACACTCTCTTATAAGCCCTTGTGAGGGCATTTGGTACCTGGATAACCGATGTTTTAAATATATGACTAGAGATACAACTCAATTCATATCATTGGAGGACAAGGTTGGAGGCAAAGTGACTCTAGGAGATAATACCACTGGAAGAGTGGTAGGTACAAATATGATTGGTAATAAGAATAATTTCTTTATTGAGAATGTGTTATTGGTTGAAGGCTTAAAACATAACTTGTTAAGTATTAATTAGCTTTGTGATAGAGGTTTTAATATTAAAGTTTTACCTACAAGCTACATTATAAGCCTAAATGGAATTCATGTGTTGCTTGGAAATAGGGTAAATAATGTATACATGCTTGATTTAAATTATATTGAATCTTCTAATACTTTTTGTCTCAAAACTATCACTAATGAATCTTGGTTCTGACATAGAAGACTTTGTCATCCGAGCATAAAAAATCTTTGAAAGATTACCCAAAAGGATTTGGTTAGATTAATACCAAAATTAGACTTCACCGATAATCACATGTTTGATGCATGTCAATTATTAAACAAGTCAAGTCATCCTTTCATTCAATTAAATATCTTAGAACTAACAAACCACTAGAAGTCATACACATGGATCTTTTTGCACCGATTAGTACTCTAAGTTTAGGAGTGAATGTTTTTGAGTATGTAATTATTTATGATTATTCAATATTTAATTGGATTAGATTCTTTTCATATAAGAGTGAATCATTTGAAGAGTTTAGACATTTTTCTAATTGGATTTATAGGAAGGTAGGTTTTGAAATTCTTTCAATTCAAAGAGATCATGACAAAGAATTTAAAAATGAAAAATTTGAAGTTTTCTATAAGGAGAAATGAATTAATCATAACTTTTCAGCACCTAGGATCCCTCAATAAAATGGGGTTATTGAGAGGAAGAACAGAACCTTGATAGAAGCCGCTACATCCATATTGGTTGAATATTCACTTCAAAAATATATTTGGGCCGAAGCGATTAGTATAGCTTGTTATATTTTGAATAGGGTGAATAATAGATCTAGGTTGAACAAGACACCCTATGAATTTCTTTAGGAAAGAACGCCTAACCTTTCACTTCTATATGTTTTTTGATATAAGATGTTTATTCATAACAATGGTAAAACTCTTTTAGGAAAAATTGATCCTAAATCTGATAAGGGAATATTTCTGGAATATTTAAAGTTTTGGAAAATTCTATAGAGTTTTTAATAGAAGGACTTTGGTAGTTAAGGAGACCACCCATATAATTTTTTATGAATCTAACATTTTAGAAGGATCTAAGTTTGAGGAAGAAGATGTCAAAGAAATAATCCAAAGTGTTGAAAATGCAAATCTTAAATAAAACATTGAAACCAAAATTAATTTGCCTAGAGAATTAAAATTTCTTAAAAGTCATCCTAAAGAACTGATCTTAGGAGACCCGAGTGAAGGAGTTAGGACTAGGTATGAACTAAGCAAAAAAGTGAACCACTCATCCTTTATTTCAATGATTGAGCCCACTAATATAAATCAAGCATTTTCTGATAAATTTTAGATTTTAGCCATGCAAGTATAATTGAATAAATTTATTAGAAAGGATGTTTAGAAGTTGAAAGTATAAATATGTTGTTAGACCTATTATAATTGTCCCAAAGCTAACAAAGAGGGAGGGTGAATTGGTAATTTAAAAAACTCTTGGTAAATAAAAAAAAAACAATGTCTAGAATTTTTGATCTCAATGTTCATTTTTTTTTTAAATATTTTACAAACACAAATTAACTTGTAGAAAATAAAAATAGTAAAAAGTAAATATGAAAAGAACATAGAAATTTATAGTGGGTCGGTCCAATTGGAACTACATCTACACCATAAAGACTCCCTCTTTAGGTATTGTACTGTACCAATGTGACTCTCCTTTTGAACACACAACAAGGAGGAGAAGCCCTTACAATTAATCTCTCTTCCACATATCCCTAGTGCAATAGTAGAAGTTTGTAGGAGTTTTATGACAGTTAGCTTTTAGGACTTTAAATATGAAAGACAGAAAAAATAGTATAAAAAATTGAAAGTTTTAATTTATTCATCAAGGATCATACAGTACGATCGCATATCATGCCTATAATTAGTTCAAAAAATGCTTGTACAGTCTTGTATAAACCAATTTTGTATTCATGCAATCATATGTATGAACTACCATCGTATAGTACGATCAGTTCAAAATTGAACCAATTCATTCGATATGATTATGTATGAATGCATTTTATACTATGGTTGGCATATTATATGAGCCCAATATCATATAGTATGATTTATTTAAAAAAAATCATGCTTCATTTGGTATAAAAATGGATGAGTCCATTTCATACTCTAGATGTCATCTGTATGAACTCAAGTTCGTACAATACAAATAGTTCAAAAAGTTTACTTGTTTGTATGGATTAATTGGTACGTACCCATTTCGTACTCTAGACATCGTTTGTATGAACCTATAATCATACATTATGATCAGTTTAGAAAATTTTGAGTTCATTCGAGATGAATTGGTACGTAGTCATTTCATACTCAGGATGTCTTTTATACGAATGTAACTTCATATAGTTTGAATAGGACTTACAGAATTTTTCTTGGCATGATTCGATCAACTCCATTATTAAGAAATGCTAAGGTCAAATCATGCCATATAATCCATGATCGTGCAGTACGATTAGTTTTAAAATTATATATTTTTTACACTCCCCAAATATGTGTGTGCATGGTAACCCAATTACAGTCATACTCTCTCAAACTCAAGAAAAATATAAAAAAGTACAGACTTCAAGTAGTAAAAACCCTAATCTAATCTGTCTTAAAGTATTTAACAGTATGGAGTATCATTTCCCCTAAATGTTAGTACACACAAACAACACAAATAATATTTCCAATATATCTTAGGAGAAATAGTAATCAACACAATAAGATTTTGGAATCATAAAAAGTACACATCATATAAAAATATAAATATGAAAACTAAGTTATAACAATCGCCCCCTTTTTGATGATGACAAAATAATTATTATTTGATTGAACATTTAAAATAAATTTTCTCCTTAGCTCCCCCTAAATGAATGACCAAGGAGTTTCCATAAAGAAAAGAAAACATAAACTTAAAAAATAAAAAAGAAATAACTACTACTAAAATAAAAAACAACTCAAACAAAACACAAAAAACTTGAAAAAACACGACTCAAACAAAAACATGAACATGAACATGAACAAAACATACATACATTCAAAACATATAGACATTCATAATATAATACAAACATACTCATAACACATATACATCTAATAAACAATTAAAACATCAATCATTAATCATCAAATAATATTATGACTCCCTCTTTTGATAATTACAAAAAGGGAATTATACCTTGAAATGAAAACTTTATATGGATAAATCAAAGTAGTTGAAGAAGAAAAAAGATTTCAAACTAATTGCAAATATAAAGTTAGCTTTCAAATGCTAAAAAGAAAAAAAATTAAAATTTAAATTAAAGAACAACTAAAATAAGAAAAGTCAATCAGATTCATTATTCTTGCTAGACAAAATATATATACAAATAATTATTGCAAAAAGGACAAAATAAATATTAAGTAGTTTCTAATTCAATAGTAAAGATGATTGTCGATTAAATGGATTTGGTTTAGAGATATAATGATAATGAAAAGAACAATAGTATTTTTTTTAATTGGCGGCATTGTCATCTTTTCAAATATTAGTGGCACACTTTGTGCATCTTTTCTATTTGACCTAATTTTGTTCTTCTTTTTACTTTGTGAACCATTGAACATCTTTTCTACTTTTTCATGCTTTGTGCATCATTTTTTTATTTTGATGGTCTTTCCAATATCAATAATCTTAATTCAAATTCCACTAAAAAAATAAAAATTGAAAAGGTAAATAAAATAAATAAGACATTTATTTTATAACAATTATATAAAAATAATACTTGTATATACAAACATGAAATTAATCTCCTAATCTATGTTTAGTTATAATTTAATTTAATTTTCAAAGATTAAATTTTATAAGGAAATTAATTTGTAGAGCAAAATAATTCAAAATTTCATTCAAGAGATCAACCATAAATAATTTGTCTATGGAAAAAAATTTGACATCTTAAGAAGTGAAATTCAATTTATGTCAACAAAATATTACATGATTTCATTAATCATCCAAAAACCATACAAACTATTTTCCATTTAACATCACGTAAAATAACATTTTCCTAGAAATGCAAAAAATACACATGTAATCACCAACACAAAAAATCACTAAAATCACAAGAAAAACATATCAACAATAAACTCATATGCTCATCACAACAACAACACAGAAGTACAACTAGTAATACGAGGGGCCTTGATTTGGATGTCGTGGTTGGTTGAACATTAAGAAGTAACTACTGATCATACCTACGTTTATGTTAACCAAGTCAAACTTACCTCAGATCCAACCGATGTCTTCATTATATCTAGCATCCTACTAATTTAGGTGATTATCAATTTGATCAAAATCTTCATCAAAATGAGTTTCCATTTTGTCAAAGCGCTAGACCATTTCTTGTTAAAAATTTTGATTGGGTCTAGGTGCAGGTACTGGAGTAGTAGCTCCTCCTTCTTCCTTAGAATCATCACCCTCAAATCTTTGAACCTGCCCAAAGATTACTCGAAAAGAGGCATATGTAAAATAAATAGGGAGTTCAGTGGGAGGATTAGAATGTGTAAGATTGTACGTCTTTTCTAAGATATATGCAACTAGATGTCCTAAAGCCACATTTTTCTTCCTCTTATTATGAGGAAGTCTAATATCGGTAAGTCTGTAAATATAATCCACGATAAGTTGGGCTTCATCAAAAGATTTTTTAGTCATTATCAAATAAATTATTGCGGACAAAAGAGGCATCATGTTTATACGATCACCAGCTTTTGGAATAATTGAGGTTCTCAAAATGTGTTGGATAATACGGGCATTTTGATTGAGAGTGTAAACAAGAGACTAATGATTCACTTGGACAACATCTCTAAGAGTTTTATTTATTTTTTACCAATGAAAGTCAGTTCCAGAGGTTAAGGTGTGCACTCTAATTCCTTGGGTCTTAGGTGGTTGCTTAAGTGCTCCTTTGTGATTTCTACTCATTGCTTGAAAATATAAGTGGTAATCCTAGTATGGTCTTGGTTTACCTTCATGTTAGCTAAAAAAATTTGAAAGGTTTCTTTATGAAAGACATTGATGAGAGTCAGGATAAATGAAAACTGGGTTGAGGCGAATAGGGGAATGAAAAAGAAATTGATATCATTCTTATTGAGGAGTAGGGAAGGGATAATTTTTTTAGAAAAAAACATAAATAAAGCATCCTTATTCTCTTTAGATAGAAAATTGGGAGGAAGATCCCTTAGAGGTGTGGGGTCGTTTGCTACTGCTTGCCATTCCTAAGAATTGGACTCTATAAGGTTTGAAATGGATGAAAATGTGAAGAAAAACTAATCTAAGGCCCTTTTATTTATGCAAAAATGACCAATCGTACAGTACAAAATTGAGATCATACGTACAAATGCAAAATTATATGGGATGAAAATAATTTCATACATACGAATGGATATAGCCAAAATGAAACGACTTTTTATAAAAAGCTATTTTTGAGGCATCCTTTCATGTAGGCTTTTTGACCAATGGATCATACAGATGAATATGTGTTTGTCCGGGATGATCAGAATATTAAAGATCATTTAATAACGGTTAATTTTTTTCCCCATAGGAACTACCAATAGGATTGTACAGATGAAATGAGATTTCATATGTACGACTGTAATCAATAACTAACATTTTCTAAAAATTATCCCCAATCATACAAAAGTAACAACACATATCGTATAGTATGATGACATCATCATATAGTATGAAATCCTATGAAAAATTATGTTTCATGTACTTAACTTAGAAACATATCATGTGCATGCTACATAATTTGTACAATATAAAAACATTTTATACAATATGAAAAGAACATTTAAAAATTAAGACATGATAAATATAAAACTTTATAACAAAATGACATGCTTTTAGTAAAATAAAAAATAAAGCAATCACTAAACTAACAAAAGATAAAATAGACAAGAAATAAACAAATTAACAAAAAAAAAAAAAAAAAAAAACAATAAACTTTTACAATCAACCTAAGAAAATAAAGAAACATATAATTACACAGTAAATTAAGTTTGTAGAATTTCAATTTAAGCATTTAGATTAATCACACTTAATCTTGTCCTTAAAGTGCTAAATGTGTCAAAAGCTAATGGTTTTATGAAAATGTTTGCAAGTTGATTCTTCGTATTAATGTGATGCAATTCAATTTCTCCATTAGATACATAATCTCTCATAAAATGATGCCTTATGTCTATATGATTGGTTTTAAAATGTTGAATAGGATTCCTTGAAATGCACATGGCTCTAGTATTATCATAGAAAATCAAAATTGTGCCAATTAAAAATCCTAAGTCTTAATGTACCACATAACTACCTAATATATTGTATTCTACTGTAATAGTAGATAAGGCTACTAAAGAGTTTCTTATGAATTGATAAGTTTCATATGTACTTTTTGATTAATCATACATCCTGCAAAATCTGATTATGAATATCCAATAATTTCAAAAGAAGAGCTATTCTTAGGATACCAAATCCCTAAGTTTTGAGTTCCTAAAAGGCATCTTAGTATTCTTTTAAATGCTGTCAAATGTGATTCCTTTATATCATATTGAAATCTAACACATAAAAAAAACTAAACATTATATATGGTATACTAGTAGTTAAGTAATGCAATGATTCAATTATACATCTAAATTTCTTTTGATCAACAGATTTTTCCTTAGAGTCCTTATCTAATTTTACTAAGAAACTCATTAGTGTAGTAACTAGTTTAGCATTATATATTTTATATTTCTTAAGGATGTCCTTAATATATTTCATTTGACTAAGAAAAGTTTCTTTCTTATTTTGCTTTATGCTAAAACTAAGAAAATAACTCAAATTTCCCATCAAACTCAATTAAAATTTACTACTCATTATTTTATAAAAATCATCATAAAGATTTTTATTGATAGATCCAAATAAAATGTCATCAACATATATTTGAATAATGAATACGTCATCTCCTATCCTTTTCAAAAAGTGAGTGGTGTCCACACTCCATTTAACAAATGATCTCTCTAATAGGAAAGTGCTTAACCTCTTATACCAAGCCCTAGGTGCCTATATTTTAGTCAATATAATACCTTTTTCAATTTAAACACATGATTAGAGATTTTAGAATTTTCAAACCCTGGAGGTTGCTTAACATAAACATCATATTGTATCACCCTATTAAGAAAGTCATTCTTAACATCCACTTGATATAATTTAAAACCTTTAAAATGGTAAAGGATAATAAAACCCTAATTGCTTCAAGTCTGACTATAGGGGCTAAGGTTTCTTTAAAATCAATCCCTGCTATTTGATTAAATCACTTAGCCATCAATGTTGCCTTATTTCTAATCACAACTCTTGAATCATTCATTTTATCTTTGAACAACCACTTAGTTCTGACAACACTTTAAATTTTTAAGTCATTTATTTCATTTCCAAATATCATTTCTTACAAATTGATTCAATTCTTCTTACATGACCAAAATCCAAAATTCATCTAAAAGTATTTAATTTATATTAGTGGGTTCAACACTCAATATAAAGGCAGAATGATTCACCTTTTACTAAGTCCATGCCTAGCCCTAACACCCTCATTAGGTTCACCTAGAATTAATTCTTTAGGGTTATTCTTTGAAAATCTCTATTCTCTAGAAAATGGGTTTTCTAATCCAACACTCTCTTTCAAAATTGTCTTTTAATTCCTTCGGACATATTTTAAATAAGATCATCTTACATCCTTGGCTCTTCTAAAATGCTAGATTCATCAAACACAACATGTATAGATTCCTCAATAACCAAAGTTCTCTTGTTAAAAACTCTAAAGAATTTTCTAGCACTAAAATATCTAAGAAAAATTCCTTCATCAAATTTTGGATCAAAGTTTCCTAAAGGAGTTTTACTATTATTTAGAATGAACACCTTGCATCAAAAAACATGCAAATATGAAAGATTTTGTGTTAAGAAGTTCATAGGGTGTCTTATTTAATTTTTATCTATGTTCACCCTATTTAGAACATAACAAGCTGTACTAATCGATTCTGCCCAAAATATTTCAGAAGTGAGTTTTCTGCCAATATGGCTCTAGTAGCTTCAATTAATATTATATTCTTTCTTTCTACTACCCCATTATGCTGAAAGGTCCATGGTGCTAAAAAATTATTATTAATTTCATTTTATTTATTAAAATCTTTAAATTTTTTCTTTTTAAATTCTCCACTATGATAACTTTGAATTGATAAAATCTCATATCCTAGCTTCCTTCGAATCGAAGTAGATAAAATTCTAAATTCCACAAATGATTCATTATTATGAAATAAAAATCTAACCCAAATGAATTTAAGAAAATTAACTACTATCACAAATCTAAAATACTTTAGCTCCTAGACTTACAGTGCTAACTGGTCCAAAAAGATCCATGTGAATGATTTTCAATGGTTTGCTAGTTCTAAGATCCTTATTGGAATGAAAAGTGGACTTCACCTATTTTCCTAATTGGCATACATCACATAGGTGATCCTTAATAAAGTCTAGTTTGGATATTCCTATAACCAATTTTTTTTTGGATAATTTTATTTAGAGTTTTCATGTTTATGTGAAAAAGTCTCCTATGCTATAACCATGATTCATCAGTAATTATTTTGAAATAAAATGTATTAGAAGATTTGATAAAATTCAAATCAATTATTTAAACATTATTTACCTTAATTCCATGTAAAACATCAATTCCATTTTGGCCTATTATGCAGCTAATGGAAAAATATTTAATAATCTAACCTTTATCATATAGCTGACTAATACTCAACAAGTTATGCTTTAAGCCTTTTACCAATAAGGCATTTTTAATGAAAAAATTGTTCAAATTTCTAATCAATACCTATGCCTACCACTTTTTAAGTGGTATTGTCTCCAGTGTAACCTTGCCTCCATTCTTAGCTTCCAGTGATATGAATTGTGTCGTATCTCTAGTCATATGCTTTGAACATCCACTATTCATGTACTAAATGCTCTCATGAGGTCTTGTATGAGAGCATTTCTATGAGATAATCAAAGGTTAGACTTACGAACCCAAACAAGTTTGGGTTCTCCTCATGTCAAAATTAATTCAGATGCTTGTTTGATATGATTTGTTTTATGTATTGTAGGTCTCCACACAAGATATGATTTATACTGAATAGTGTAAATGTGAGAAAAATGGCCAATCAATCCACAAGAAAAACATTTTCTAGGAAAAGGATTTATCAATCTACATGAGTTATATTATCTTTTTTTAGATTTAAAAACTTAAGGCTTCAGATTAGGATTTCAAAAATATTCAAGAGTTGGGGGTATCCCATTTTTCTCAAGATCTTTTATTTTCTCCCTAAGATATGAGTTAACACTTTCTAAAATAGCATTGTCAACTTTTAAATAGTGCTCCCTACTACCAAATTTATCCATAAATATTTTAAAATCATTTCAGTATGTGATGATTTTAATAATTCATGCTTTTTTTTACAAATCGTCAAACTCATCCAATAAGTTTGTGGTTGCTATCAATTAATGTGTGATCATTCTTAAGAATTTCATGCTCTTTTTATAATTCTAAAAGTTCTATGTTCAACCTAAATGCATCTTTTTGTGTTTCTTATAGGTAATATGAATTTTCTCAGAAACATCAAATAACTCTTCATAAGTTAAGTCACATACCTCTTCTTAATCTGATAGATCAAGGTTGTTGATCATTTAACACAAGTTTGTCATTTTCTCCTCTACTTTTATTTCTAAGGAATCTGAAGTTGAGTCCTCCTAAAATACTCTCTATGATTTCTTCTTGCCCTTCCTTACATTACTTTTCTTCTCTTCCTTCTCCTTGCTAGGTTTTTCTTTATTATTTAGGCATTTAAATTTGAAGTGTTCAGGCTTCCTATATTCAAAAAAAATTACATCATTAGAAGCTTTAGTATTTTTGTGAAACTTACCCTCGTCTCCTTTACTTCCTCTTATGAAAACTTCTAAACTGCCTTATCATTAAGGAAATTTCATCTCCATCCTTAGACTGATACTAATCACTATCCGAGTCATCCACTTTCAATGCAATGTTTTTCTCCATGCGCTTCCCACCTGCATCAATATGTCATTGAATAACTCCTTTCTTGTAAGCAATTAGTGATCCAAAAAGATTTTCAAGAGAATAAACATTTAAGTCTTTTGACTCCATTTTAGCTATTATTTTTGCATCATAAATAGCAAGCAAATAACGAAGAATTTTATTTAGTTTTTTAGTTTTGTTAGTTCTCTATGTTGGATGACTATGGCACCCTAAGAGGGGGGGGGGGGGTGAATTGGGGTTTTTAAAATTTTTATTAAAAGAAGGTAATTAAAATTATTTGAAAGCTATTTTTAAAAGAATAAAATATCACACAATTTTTATGAAAAAGATAAAGAAAAATGGATACAAGAAATATAAATGAGAGGCATAATATTTTTATGCGGTTCGAACCAGATTCCAATCTGACCTATATCCACGCTAGCTAACTCACATGCTAGAATTCACTAATCCCAAGTTTACAAGTGAGGTTTGCCTTATAAACCTCACTTCTTTAAACTAATGAAGTTCTTTATAACATAAGTATAGTCCTACATGGGCGAGTACAACCCAATCTATTTATAATTCAAACTTCACTAAGCCAAATGGCTTAGATCAAGGAAATGAAAAATACAATTTGATGTACATAATACAAGCTTAAATTATCTTGCAATAAAGTGTCCACAATATTTGAGGTGATCATACAAATTAATTTTAATCACCTCACTACTTAAAAATTAAATATTAAATTCGCTCACTATAAGATAGTTTTATAATTTGATAAAAATATAAATAATATTTTAAATAAAAATATTTTCTTACTGATTTAAACTTTAATTCTTCAAATAAAAAATATGACTTAAATTTTAAAAGTAAATCTATGCTACATTAAAGAAAAAAAATTTGCTTTGCTAACTTCATAGATTGAAAATATATAATACATAAAACTTAATATAATATTACCCATTAGTATTTAACCAAATAATAGTTATTTTTAAGAAAGAAATATATACTGGAAGCTAAAGAACAATAAGTAAAGATTTGGTGAAGAAAAGCAAACTCAAGAACTCCAAGAGATGTTACTCGGTTTTGTGTGTTGAAGATTTCCAACCAAGAGTTCGATCTCGCAAATGAAAAAACCTCTTAGAATAAAAATCAAAATTTCTTCTCTTAAGATTTAGCATGTAAAGGGATAAAGAAGAATGGAAGGATCGCTGGAGATTTTCTTTCTAAGCAGCCCTTACATGAAGAGGAAGAGAGATATTTAAAGGGAAAGGGTAAGTAAAGTCAAATTTGAAAAAAAAAACATTTAATTTATTATTAATTTATCAACTAAAAATACTATATTTGATCAAGAATTCATTTATATTAGATATACGTGAGATTCAAATGGCTATAAAATGGCTAGCCACATTGGAAAGTTAAAAAGTCTACATATACCTCCAAAATATAGTAAAAATGACTACTATGTATTATATTTAAAACATATAATGTTTGATAATCTTTTATAAATTCAAATAAAATCCAAATGAGTCATATATCCAATCAATTTATATATATATAATCTAAAATAAACAAACACAAAAAAAAATTAGACCAAGTTTCTATCAAAATAATATCATATTTAGTAACATAAAAACTCATGTACATTTTTAAATATGTAAGGATATATTAAATATTAATATAATAATATTATGTAATTTATATTAAATTAATCATACATTAATAAATAGATGTGAAACAAGTCAATTTAAAATAAATGCATAATAGAAGTTTTACCATATAAGATTATTACCTTTAAGTTTCCTAATTATATAACTTTCAATATTTGATAATAATTATACAATTAATGAAGGTTAAAAAATTTATTTAATAAAAAAATCTTATAGATTTCTATATCAAGATTATTATATAATTAATAGATATTTAGATTGTGAGCAAATCAAATTATGCAAGTAAATATTTATAGATCACTAACAAAATCCTACGATAATATAAAATCCTTCAAGTTGTCCATCTTGGTTTATCTTAATCTCAACATTTGAATGAACTTGAGTTGTGCAATGTAAATCCCATAAGTAATTACTATAGACATCATTACACTTGAAATACTTAGCATACAAATTATAATATCCAAGCATATGTTTGTTATCATCAAAATCTCTAAAATAGGTCATGTGATAGATCATATCAACAATCTCTCCCATTTTGATGATGACAAACTTATGTTGGGTATAGTTATAACAAAGGTGCAAATTGACCTTTCATCTTAATTTTTAAGCATATATATATATGTGGCCATAAAACTTGAGCAACACAACTAGTTACGGCTATGTACTCAACTTCAGTAGTGGATAAAGTTACTGAATTTTGTTTTCTAGAATACCAAGAAATATGTGAAGATTCTAAAAATTGATATGCACATGATTTACTTTTTCTATCAACCTTACAACTAACATAGTCTGCATTAGAATATGCAACTAAATTACATTATATTATTAATATGCCTACCTTATGAGTTCTAATTAAATAGTAAAATATTTGCTTAACTGCTGTTAAGTGTGATTCCTTAGGATTAGCTTGAAATCTTGCACATAACTATACAATAATTATAATATCTGGCTGACTAGCAGTAAGATAGAAAAGTGAACCTATCATACTCCTATAAAGCTTTTGATTTATTATTTTTCCTGCTTCACATAAATCAAGTCTAGTTGATGGGCTTATGGGAGTTTTACTTAATTTGAATCTCTTCATATCAAACTTTTCTAATAATTCATTTATGTACTTGGTTTGACATATGAATGTGCCAGACTCTAGGAAGACTCATTACATAAACTTTCATTTGTACTTACCTTTTATTTGATAAAAAGAGTTATTTCTACCTTACCTTTTATAAAATTATATTCAATTAAACAATTATTTAACCTATCATACCAAGCATGTGGAGCCTATTTTAAATCATATAAAGCTTTCTTTAATTTATATACATGATTAGGAAAATTAATGCTTTCTAAACTTGGTGGTTGTTCTATAAGTACATCTTGATCAATATACCTATTCAAAAATGCACTTTTGACATCCATTTGAAAAGTTTAAAGTCCTTAAAACAAGTAAAATCAAGGAGTAATCTAATGGCTTCTAGTCTTGCTATGGGTGCAAAAAATTCTTCAAAGCTTATTACTTCTATTTGTGTTTACCCTTATGCAACTAATCTAGCTTTATTTCTAATAATACTTCCTGAGTCATCTAGTTTTTTTTTTATAAACCCATTTAGTTCCAATTATATTTTTATCATGAGGTCATGTAACTAACTCTCAAACATCATTTCTTATAAATTGGTTATGTTCCAATTTCATAGAAATCAAAAGTTATTTTCTAAAGCTTCATATATATTTTTAGGTTCAATTTCTGATAGAAATGCAGAATATTCTACCTCATCCCTAAGGTTTCTCCTAGTTTTAACAGCTTGGGAAGGATCACCAATTATTAATTCTTTTGGATGATTTCTATTATATCTCCATTCTTTAGGTAATGAATCATCATCCTTTTCTTCCAAATATATTTTCATTATGTTTTCAATATCACCATCATTTAAATCATTTCTTATTAAATCTATAGGGTTTTCATCAAAAATTACATGAATAGATTCTTCAATAATTAATTTTCTCTTCTTAAAACTCTAAAAGATTTTTAAAAAATTTAATATCCTAGACTTACTATAAAATTTACCTAAAGGTTCCTTATCATTATTTAAAATAAAACACTAACATCCAAAAACATGTAAATGACTAATCTTAGGTTTCTTACAAAAAAAAATATTCCATAAGGAGTCTTTTAAGAATTGGCCTTAAATAAGCTCTATTTGTAACATAATATGTAATGTTTATTGCTTTTGCCCAAAAATACTTTAGAAGTTTATATTTATCTGACATTGATCTTGCTAATTCTACCAAAGTATGATTCTTTCTTTCAAGTACACCATTTTGATAAGGAGTCATAGAAGCTAAAAAATTATGTCTAATTCCATTTTAATCATAATAAATTTCAAATGATTTATTTTCAAATTCTCCACCATGATATGGTTGAATTCTATGAATCAAATAACCTTATTCTCTTTGAATATACTTAGTAGATTTTCTAAAATCATCAAATGCATTATTTTTATTAGCTAAAAATAATATCAAAGTATATCTTGAATAATCATCTACAATAACAAATCCATAATTTCTACCACCTAAACTAGTTGTGTTAATAGGCCCAAATAAGTTTATGTGTAATAATTCTAAAGGTCTACTCATAGAAACTATATTTTTACTCTTGATTGAACTTTTCATATGTTTGCCTTGAATGCATGCATCACATATAGAATCAAAATGAAAATTAATTTTTGGCCAACCAACTACTACATCAAGTTTAAAAATTTTATTTAAAGTGTGGATATTGGCATGACATAGCCTTCTATGCCTTAACCAAGCGTCATCATTTGTAGATTTCATACAAAGTATATTCAAATTAATATCATTTGTATTCTCTAAATCAATTAAATAAATAATTTTTATGTCTATTTCTTATAAGCAAAATAGTTTCATTATTTCTAATAATACAATGTGAAGCATGAAAAGAAACATTTAAACCTTTATTGCATAAATGACTAATTGATATTAACTTATGTTTTAAACCAGAAATAAATAAGACATTTTCTAAAGTAATATAGTTCTTACATATGAATCCAATGCCAATAATATTTACTTTTGCTTTTTCCCCATATGTGACATAACCTCCATCACTTAATTCTAATGTAGGGAATTTTGCTTTATCGCCTGTCATATATCTTGAACATCCACTGTCCAAGTATCACATGCTTTCATTAATTTTACTTTAAAGGCATTCCTCTTGAGATTGATGATCTGATTCTCTTTTTGCCATAAGGCAAATGTTCACCTCTTTATTTGAAAAACTTGACTCATCTGAATCTAGGTTGGCCCATAAAGCCTTCTTCTTCTTCTTGAAATGCTTCTTTTCTTTCTTATCACTCTTTCTCTCTACACTCATCACTTTATTCTTTGAATGAATAATATATGGACAATCTCCTCTTATATGTCTAGGTTTCTTATAATGGTTACAAATAATCTCTTCTCCTGCAAAAAATTTCTTAGTTTGAAAATTATAATTTTTGGATTTCTTATACCATTTATTATTCTTCCTTAGTAAGCTCCCAAGTCTTCTTGAAAGAATGGCCACCTCATTGTTATCTTCATTAAAGCTTGATAAAATCAGTTCATCATTATCATCAACATGTAAGGCAATAGTTTTACCATTCTCTTTCACTTTCTTAGAAGAACAATCTAATTTATCCCTTTGAGCTAAAATCTGTTCATGTGCTATCAAAGAACCCAAAAGTTGATCAAGTGGATAAGTAGATAAATCTTTAGCCTCACTAATTGCAGTTACTTTAGCATCCCATTCTTTGGAAAGGCATCTAATAATCTTATAGACTAAGTTTTGATTCTTATATATTCTTCTAAGAGAATGTAATGTATTAGTTATTTTAATAAATCATATACATATCAAAAATAGATTCAGAAGGAGACATACAAAATAATTTATATTCATAAACAAGTCTATTTATGTAAACATCTCTAACCTCACTAGTACCTTCATAAGTTATAATTAATTTATCCTAAATTTCTTTTGCTGAAATTAACATGGAAAGTTTCATGTAGTCATCTAGAAGAAGTGCACAATATAAAGTATTACATGCCCTAGCATTTAACTCATCTAATTCCCTCTCTAATGCTATCCATTGATTAGAAGGTTTTTCACTTTTAATTTCATTAATTTCTTTAGTGGGTGTATGATATTGGTGTGTAAGCATGTGCCACATACGAGAGTCTTGCCTTCTTAAAAATGTACTTATTCTATTTTTCCAATAATCAAAAGGAACATTATCTGACAATGGAGGAAAATGAGTGGATTGTCCTTCAAGAAGTGAACCCTTAGGAAAACCTTGTGCCATAGTTTATAAGTGGTTCTACTCTAGGAAGTTAAAATGAAATAAAAAGAGACAAGGCTCTAATACCAATTATTGGATGAATATGGCATCCGAAGAGGGGGGGGGGGGGGGAATTGGGTTTTTAAAATTTTTATTAAAAGAAGGAAATTAAAATGATTTTAAAGCTATTTTGAAAAGAATAAAAAATCACACAATTTTTATAAAAAAGTTAAAGAAAAATAGATACAAGAAAAAAAGAGGCACAATATTTTAACGTGCTTCAGTTTGGATTCCAATATGATCTACATCCACGCTAGCCAACTCTTGGACTAGAATTCACTAATCTTAGGTTTGCTTTGCAAACCTCACTTCTTTAAACCAAAGAAGTTCTTTACAACCTAAGTACTCTCTTACAAGGGTGAGTAAAACCCAATCTAATTATAATTTAAACTTCACTAAGCTAAATGTCATAGATTAAGAAAAAAAAATTATAATTTGATGTAAATAATAAAAGCTCAAATTATCTTATAATAACGTATCCACAATATTTTAGGTGATCTAACAAATTAATTTTAATCACCTCACTACTTACAAATGAAATATTAAATTTGCTCACTTTAAAATAGTTTTATATTTTGATAAAAATATGAATAATATTTTAAATAAAATTAATTTTCTTGCTTAGTTAAACTTTAACTCTTCAAATCAAAAATATGAATTAGATTTTAAATGTAATCTATGCCACAATAAAGAAAATAAAAATAATTTCTTTGCTAACTCTATGGATTTAAAAGATATAATATAAAAAATTTTATATAACATTACTCACTAGTATTTCACTAAATAATAAATATTTTTAAGAAAGAAATTTATGGTGGAAGCTAAAGAACAATAAGTAAAGATTTGGTGAAGGAAAGCAAACTCAAGAACTCCAAAGTCGTTACTCGATTTTGTGTGTTAAAGTTTTCCAACCAAGAATTGGATCTTACAAATGAAAATAGCTCTTGGAATAAAAATAAAATTTTTCCCTCTCAAGATTTAGCATGTAAAGAAGAAACAAAGAATGGAAGAATTACTGGAGATTTCCATTTTGAGCAGCACTTACATGATGAAAAAGAGAGGTATTTAAAGGAAAATGGTAAGTAAAGCCAAATTTGAATAAAAAATATTAATATCATATTTGATCAATAATTCTTTCTATTAAATATATACGAGATTCAAATGGCTAGCCACATGCGAAAGTAAAAACATATTCATATACATCCAAAATAAGGCAAAAACGGCTACGAGCAGATTATATTTAAATTAGATAATATTTGAAATTCATTATAAATTCAAATGAGATCTACATGAGTCATATAACCTATCAATCTATATCTACAGAATCTAAGCAAACTATTGCAATAAAAATTAGACCACGTTTCTGTCAAAATAATATTATAATTAGTAAAATAAAAACTCACGCACATTTTTAAATATATAAGGATATATTGAATATTAATATAATAATATGATATAATTTATATTAAAATATCCATACATTAATATAAAGATGTGAAACAAGTTAATTTAAAATAAATACATAATAAAAGTTTTACGATATAATCTTATTACCTTTAATTTCCCTAATTATATAACTCTCAATATTTGATAATAATTATGCAATAAATGAAGATTATAATTTTTTTTTAAAATGAAATCTTATAAATTTCTATATCAAGATTAATATATAATTAATAGATATTTAGATTCTAAGCAAATCAAATCATGTAAGTAAATATTAATAGACCACTAACATACTCCTATGATAATATAAAGTCCTTCAAGTTATCCATCTTTGTGCATCTTAATCTCAACTATTGATTGAACTTGAGTTGTGTAATATAAATCCCATAAGTAACTACTATGCACATCATTACATTTGAAATACTTAACACACAAATTAGAACATTCAATCGTAAATTTGTTATGATCAAAATCTCTAAAATAGGTCAAGTGGTAGATAATATCAACACCCTATCTAAAGAATCTAATGAGGTGACTATTTATGTGAAATAAGTGTACATGTCAATGATTGATTCATTCAACTTCATGCGGAATAATTCATAATAGTAGAATGTTTAATCTTGATTATTTCACCTCATTAATTCCTTTATATGTAATGTAAAGCCTATCCCAAATTTCTTTTCTAGATCTATAAGTTGAGACATGCATAGTCTTTAGATTAGAATAAACTATTTAAACATTTAGTATTTAGCTGAGCTAAGTCTTTTTCTTCTACAGTACAGTCAGTAAAGGGTGTTTCAATTATAAGACCATATACTAGTCTAGTTGTCCTAGTGTATCTTTCTTGTACTAAAATCCACATGCGATAGTAAAGCGATTAAAGAAAAATAGACATACGTGTATTCCTAAAATTAAAAGGGAGAATATTAAATAATAGTGGTCTAGTGATCGAATACCCTTCGGGTGTGTTATAGTTTCCAAAAGTAGCTATCATCATTTTACAAAATTTGTCTTAAACATAATTTTTGAAAGTAGGCTCGGATATTACTTGAACGTCTGAATAGTTTGTCAGAACTATTATAATTGTCCAAATGCTAGCCAATAGTGGGGGTGGGGGGGTGAATTGGTAATTTAAATAACTATGGGTAGATAACAAAAAACTATTTCAAAATTTTTTAATCACAAAGATAAATATTTTTCAACCATAAATTAATTTGTAAAAAAAAAATAGTTAAAAGTAAAGACAAAAAAAATACTAAACTTTATAGTGGTTTAGTCCAATTGGACCTACATCCACTCCATGAAGACTCTCTCTTCAGGTATTGCACTATACCAAAGTGACTCTCCTTTTGCTCCCACTACAAGGCAGAGAAGCCCTTACAATTAACCTCTCTTCCACCAATCCCGTGTGCGACAGAGTATCATCATTCTTTTTACCCTTCTAGTGATGGCAGAGAACTAACATCCATTCACACCCTCTTAGTGTTGGTAGAGAACCATCATCCTTTCATACCCTCCTTATGTAGGCATATTACTATCATCCTTTCACACTCTCCTAGTGGAGTAGAGTACCATCATCCTTTCACACCCTCCTTGTGTCGCTAGAGTACCGATGCTCCTTTGAAAATCTTCTTCCAATAGTCTTCAAGAAGGTATAGAAGAACTTTAAAGAACTAGTAAGAGATACTCACCATTGGGCAACCTTGTGCATCCCTTCACAATTCCCTCTTAAGAAATCTCTCACTCTCCAATCATAAGAAACTCTTAAAAATACTCTCCATGTGCACTCTAAAAGAAAATTCATAGTAGAAGTTCGTAGGAGTTCTACTACAGTTAGATTTTAGGACCTTAAATTAGAAAAATAGAAAAAACTATCCAAAAACTAAAAATTTCAATATGTCTGTTAAGGTTCATATAGTACAATTGCACATCATACATACAATCAATTCAAAAAATGCTTATATGATCCTATATAAACCAATTTCATACTCTAGCAATCGTATGTAAGAACTATCATCATACATTACGATTAGTTCAAAATTGATGATTATGTGTGAATGCATTTTGTACTCTAGTTGAAATATTGTATGAACCCAATATTATATAATACGATCAGTTTAACCAAAATTATGCTTTGTTTGGTTGAAAAATAGATGAGTCCATTTCATACTTTGGATGTAATCTATATGAACCCAAGTTTATACATTACAAACAGTTTAAAAAATTTACCTATTCCTATGGACAAACTAGTACACACTAATTTTGTACTCTAGACGTCGTTTATATGAACGTATGATCATATTTATGATCAGTTTAAAAAATTTTGAGTTTGTTCAAGATAAACTGGTACATAGCCATTTTATACTCTAGATGTCATCTATATAAATGTAACTTCATATAGTACAAATAGGACATAATTATTTTTTAACATGATTCGATCTACACTATTTTGGAGGAAAACTCAGGTCAAATCATCCCATACGATTCATGATTATGCAGTAAGATTAGTTTTAAAAATACAAGTTTTTTATAGTCCCCTAATGTGTGTGTGCATAACTACCTAATTATAATCACACTATCTCAGACTCAAGAAAAATATAAAAAGTATAGAAATCAATTATTATAAACCCTAATCTAATATATCTTGAAGTCTTTAGCAATCTGGAGTATGATTTTTGTGAAATATTAGTACACACAATTAACACAAATAATGTTTCTAATATATTTTAAGAGAAATAGTATTCAACACAAAAAGATTTTAGAATAATAAAAAACACATATGATATAAAAACATAGTTATGAAAACTAAGTTGCAATAGGAGTTAATTGAAAGATCTAAAAATCAAAGTGTTGTTAGAACTAAGTGGATTTTCAATAATAAGATGAATGATTCATGTATAGTAGTTAAGAATAAGGAAATATTGGTGGCCAAGGGATACAATCAAGTAAAAGGGATTGATTTTGAGGAAATGTTTGCTCTTATAGCCAGACTTGAAGAGATAAGGGTACTATTAGATTTTACCTATTTTAAAGGTTTTTAATTATTTCAAATGGGTGTTAAAAGTGTCTTTATTAATGAGGTGATATAAGAGGATATTTAAGTTGAGCAACCTCTAGGTTTTGAAATTCATAATTTCCTAAACATGTGTTTAAATTGAAAAAGGTATTATATGGCCTAAAATAGGCACCTAGGACTTTGTATGGCAGGATAAGCTAGTTCATACTAGAAAGATCATTTGTTAAAGGAATGTGAACACCACTCCCTTTTTAAAAAAGTAGGAGATGATATAATCTTTGTTCAAATATATGTTAAAGATATATTATTTGGACCCAATAATAAAAATCTTTGTGATGATTTTTTAAAAATAACGAGTACTAAATTTGAAATGAGTTTTATGGGAGACATGAATTACTTTCTTGGTTTTAGTATAAAGTAGAAAGAGGATGGCTCATTTTTGAGCCAATCAAAATATATTAAGAATATCCTAAATAAATATGAAATGGATAAAGCTAAACTAATAAGTACACCAATGAGTTCCTCGGTGCAATTAGACAAGGTCTCTAAGAGAAATCTATTAAACAAAAGAAATTTAGAGGAATTACTTTAGTTAATTGTTAGCGAACTAGATATCATATTTATTATTTGTCTTTGTACTAGATTCAAGTAGATCAAAAGAAATCCCATTTGACTACTGTTAAAAAAATTTGAGATATTTGAGAACACAAAACTTAGGGATATGGTATCCAATGTATAGCTCTTCTTTTGAAATCATTGGATATTCTTATTCATATTTAATAGGATGTAGGGTTGGTAAGAAAAATACTTATGGAACTTGTCAATTCATTAAAAACTCTTTAGTTCTCTGGTCCAGTAGAAAATAGAATTCAGTAGCCCTTTCGACTGTTAAAGTAGAATACATTAGCTTAAGTAGTTGTGTAACTCAGGTTCTTTGGTTAAAAAAAAAAACTTATAAATTTAGAATTTTCTTTGGTAATATTCTAGTTTTCTATGATAATACAAGTGTCATATTCATTTCAAAAAATCATATTTAATATTATAGAACCAAGGATATAGATATAAGGTATCACTTGATTAGAGATCATATGTCTAAAGGTAAAATTGAGCTACATCATGTAGCTACTAAAAATCAACTTATAGATATTTTCACAAAACTACTTGCTTTTGAAATGTTTAGACCTTAAGAACCAGATTGGGTGTAATTGATATTCATGCTAGAGATTTAAAATTCAACAAATTTTATTTGTTATGTATCTTATTATTAGTGTTTATGTTTTGTTGTTGTTTGCAATTGATTTTTATTTGTTGGTTGATTTTGTTTTTCTTTATTTTGGTTTTGATTTTTTCTTCAGTATTATTGTTGATTTTGTTTTTATGTCTCATGGATCTTGTTATGACTTATTATTGAGAAAGAATCAATGTTATCATGTGCAAATCTAAGAATAAATGAAAATCATACCAAGAAGACATCTTAAATTTTTATACAAAGAGTAAAGATCACCAAGGAAGATTTAGGCACCTATCTACACCTTAGAATGCAAGGTGTAAGGGCACACACAATGACTTCTAGGTCTGATTTTGATTGGTCTATAATTAATTAAACCCTTAATGGTGTTTCTTTAGTTAATCACCTATCTCATGTATACACCTTAAATTAAAATGATAGGATCATCCAACATGTATTAAGAACTTTAATTATTCCTAGAGCTGGTTATCGTATCAACCTAACTCCTTTGCTTTCTATAATAACATATCATATTATGAAAAATGCTCCAATAGATGAAGCCCAATTGATTCTAGACTACATATATAAGTTTACCGACATTGGACTTCCTAACATTAGATGAAAGAAAAATGTGGCTTTAGGACATCTGGTGGCCTATAGTCTAGAAAATAAATATAACTTGATTCATCCCGATCCACTTACTTAACTTCCAATCTATTTCAATTATGCTTCCTTTCATTCACTTTTTAACCAAGATCTAGGGGATGAATGAGAAGATTTTGATGAAGGAGGCCCTACATGTGCACCTTCTCTTCCACCTGAACCTGCTCCTATACCAGATAATCATTTCTATCATGAAAAGGTCTAATGATTTGATAGACTTGAATATCATTTTTATCAATGATTTGATCATATCAAGACTAGATTAGACCAGCAGGATGTAAGATATAATGAAGATATGAGCTAGGTGAGAGGACAATTTGACTCTCAGAACACTAAAGTAGCTACAATCACTAGCTACTTTTCTGTGTTCACTTCTCCTCAGCCACCTTAAGATTAGAATCCTATGGCGTACTAGTTTTCTTTCTCTATTATACTTGATGTATATTTTGTTTCTTTTTATTCTCATGTGATGTTTTGTTTATCTGTATTGGTTGTACTTAGTTTATTTAATGAAATATTTGTCTTGTGTTATTTTTAATCATCTTAAACTATTTTTAAGTTTATATTATGCAAATTACTAATGTTGATCGCAATTCTTTTTTAAAATATTTTGCACTAAAACTTAGTTTTCTAGAAAAAACTCTTTTTCTTTTCTCAAATTTTAAATCAATTTATAAGTTAGATTTAGATAATAAGATCATTTCAATGTCTTAATAGATCAATATCTTATAGTTATAATTGTTACAAAATTAGTGAATTATGTTTCTTTTATGTTCCTATTCAATGTGTTGATTCTATAGTTGATAGTAGGATTTTGTTTTTTGAATTATTCTTCTTGATATGAGAAACATTTTTCTTTTATTTGGAATAAAATTAGAAACCCTAGGCTTTACTAAATTAGGTTGTAGAAAGAATGAAATGTCAATAGAGGCACAAAATGAGCCCAACCTGAAAAGATGTGTAATATAATCAAATTTGAAAAGAGGCACAAAATGAGCCCAACATGAAAGATGAGCAATATCGCTAAATTTGAAAGATGCACAAAATGAGCTAAAAATGAAAATATGCACACAATGTTCACCACCCAAATATTTCTTATTGTTAAAGAGGCATAAAATGAGCCCACACTATATTTAGTTCTTTCCAATATTTTAATTCTTAGAAAAATCCTTGCATTAAATAATAATTTTAACTATTGAATTTAAAAGTATAAAATCTTTATTTAATTATTTTGTGAAGATTATTCTATTTGATATTTCTGCTTTCTAGATCAAACATTGAACATATTAAACTTTTCCTATCTAAATTGCTCTTTTATTTAAAATTTTAGTATTTCTTTTTCCAATCAGAACTTTAATGTTGTATGTGCAAATAGTTTTAAATTCTCTTCTTTATAATCCATGAGTTTTGTCGATAGAAACTTATTCTTTTTCAGGGGATTATTTTTTTGATGACAAAATAGGGGAAGGTTATTATTTGTTTTATGGTTTGAGTTATTATTTGTGTTTTATTCTATTTGAAGTCTTTTGGTTTTGTGTTTTGGTTTGTTTAGAATTGATGTTTTCAGGGGGAGATTTTTCTCCTTATGTTTTCTTATATTTTGTGTACTTTATTTTTTTTCTATTTTTTATAAAAAAAAAATTAAAAATTGGGATGAAATTTTTATGATCCTCATGTTGTTTATTTTAACTTCATTGATGGGGAGTTTAGGAGAAAAGAATTTTATTTGTAATTCAAACAATAATTATTTTTTCTATCATCAAAAAAGGAGGAGATTGTTGCAACTCAAGAATCCATCTTGAGAATGTGTTTTTGGTGATAAAAAAAAATAGTATTATGATTAATTTTATCATTTATACTGAGCATGTATTAGATATTTTCTGTGGTACTAACATTTTAGGAAAATCATACTCCATACTGCTGAAGACTTCAAGACAGTAGATTAGGGTTTTATATAATAAAGCTTATAAATTCTTTTTTTTTCTTGAGTCTGAAAGAGTGTGATTATAAATGGGTAACTATACACAGACACAATGGTAGAGAGTGTTAAAACTTAAAATTTTAAAATTAATCATACTATATAATTTATAATCATACTGGCTAATTTATTACATTTTTCCTCTAAAAAGAAGTTAATCAAATCACATCTTATATCTTTACACTCTTTACACAGTACGATGTAAGTTTGTATAGATGACTAACAGAGTAAAAACTCAGATACAGGCCAGTTTTGTCCAAAACTAATTGATTTGTTTTTGTACTCTTTGTATTAGATGAAGTTAGTTTGCATAGATAATTAACATAGTACAAAATGGGGTCATCCACATTCATATCAAATAAAACATGATTTTGTTAAATGTTCGTACTATACGATGTGAGCTCATATAGACGACCGATAAAGTACAAAATAAGGTTTGTCCAGGATCATACCAGACTAATAGTTTCAGTTTTAAACTATTTATATAGTACAATGTCAGTTCTTACAAACAACTACATAGTACAAAATAAGGTTCATACGTGGATTTTTGAATTATTCATATAGATGATCATATATTATACTATATGATCCAAGGTCGGTTGACTTATAACTTTCAATTTTCTAGACAATATTTCTTGTGTTTCATATATAACGGTCCCAAAAACTGACACTCTATACCTTTGCTATGATTTTCTCTTGAGGATGGCCATTCAGTGTGAGTGTTTGGGAGAGATTTTGAGAGTGAAGTGTGAATAATCAAGTGAGGGAGAGTTGTGAGGGGTTCACAAGGTTTCCCAAAGCATGGATCTCTTTTTCTTCTTCAAATTTCTACCCATCTCCTATAGAGGCTTTTGAGAGAAGATCTTTAATATTGTGTTGCAATACTTCTTTGTCAACAGGAGGATGCGAAAGGATGTATGCACTCTATCATCACCAGGAGGGTGAAGAAGGATGAAGGTTCTCAGTCATCATTAGGAGGGTAAGAAAGGACGTCAATAGTCTACCACACCTGGTTGATAAAAGAGAGTTTGTAAAGACTTCTCCACCTTACTGGGAGGTAAAATGAGACTCACTTTAGTTTAGTGCAATACTTAGATAAAGAGTCTCTAGGGAGTGGATGTTATTCTAGTTTGGACCAAACCACTATAAATTTAGTGTAATTCTATTTACTTTACGTTTTAGTATTTTTATTTTTTTCGCAGTTCAAAATTTTTTGGTTGAACTATTTATTGTGATAATTAGTTTACTACACAACTGTATATTTCTAGATCATTCTTTAAACTTTCTAAAAATGGTTTTTGAAAATCTAAGAAATTTTAAAAATTACCAATTCACCCACATCTTGGTTAGCCTTCGGATAATTCAAAAAGGTCTAACAACCTACTCAAACTTTCATCCTCTTTCCCTTCCTTTCTTGTAAAGCAAAATGAGTGATGGAGGAGAGCGACTGAGTAAAGAAATTTATATAATTTTTTTTTGTGTCATGCTCATTTACACTCCAAACTAGTGTCATAACATTACATTCTCATTCCATAATGACTGTAGAATAGAGATCATCAACGCAACATCAAATTTCAACATTGCACCCCCCAGAGCATTATGTTCAAAATCACAACACTGCAACACCAAAATTCAAAATTTTCAAAATTTTTAAATAAAACCATTGGGTTATAATAATCTCACAACCTTAAAAAATGTTATCCCTGACATTACTATTAATGAGTTGGGTTATAAAATTGATATAAAATAATTTTGTTTGAATATAAAAAAAATTCAATATAAATTGTACTAAAATAAAATTTAAAGCATGTAAAAAACACATTAATCAAAGCTTTATCATAAGCACATAAAAATCATTCAATCACATATCATTCACTTAAGAAATGAAATGCTTATCTTTAAATTATTCAAAATAAAAATTCTTACCAATTGAACTCTCTGGCTATAATCAATCTTCTGAATATTATAATTTATAAACTCAAGGCATCATTGGTGTAAGTTCCATTGACCCTAGTGTAGCAGACTCTCTCTAACAACCACTTATATCTCTATCATCAGCCCAGTTAATTGATATTTCATTGTAAGCTCTTGATCCTATAGGCCACTATCCTTTAATATGCCTAAATAATCATGCCCTATAATTGGTTATTTCTCCAGGTTCTCTCTAAGGATAATTTTCTAAATTATGTATTTTATATCCACAATAAAAATATTATCCATTAAAAGGTATCATTGACCTGAAATTCTCCTTTTGAAATGAATACCATCACTATAGCTACTTGTAGGCCCTATTGATCCTCTCTTTGAATCATTGGATATGTTTATATTATCATTGACACTTTTCCTATCTCTTCTTAATTCATTGATGGTCTTCTCGCTCATGTCAAATTAATCACTATTAGTTTTATCCTTTCCACCTTCTAAAAATACTCCTAAATTTATAGAGGTACTAATGGATGTCTCAATTCATTATTCAATCCTTACAGAAATCTGTAACATTTTTCTTCAATAATAAGGATCAAACGAGAAGCGTGCTTAGCCAATGGTGTAAACTCACATTTATATCGCACTACATTCTTTCATCCCTATTCTAGTCTTATAAAAGTTTCCTATATATGTCATTAGGTGGATAGATGTATAAAACACATTATAAACATTGCAGTAAACTATTACCCATGTAGTCTCTACATTAGTTTTCCCCTAGAATATCTCATGTTGTTGTACTACCCATTATTTCTTTGCTTCACATTCAAATAGAGTGAAAACTAATAATACCTTACAGTTTTTTGGGTCGTATATACTGTAAAAAATATTCTCTATCTATAGTAGCCAATCTTTTATAATCTGGGTTCTACAACTCCTTTGAATAGTAGAGGTTTTAGTTTATGAAATGTTTGTAATTGCTTATCTCCCTCTTCTTCCTTATTTTTATTTAGCTTCCTTTGTGTTATCACCTATACCCTATGTTATAACACTAGTCAACTGCATAATATTATCAAATGGTATCGAAGCTGCATTATATTGTTCATTTAATATATTTTTTCTCTAACAAATCCATTTTTTCTTTTCACTTTACATTCTTAAATGGACCTATTACTATCAATGTTTGGAATATCTTTGATAGTACTTTGAATTTTTGATTGAGAACTAGTTATAACAATTGTTATTATCTCCTTATGGATTAGTTTGGTCGAAGTATTAAAGGCCATGTTATCATTATATCCCTATGTTGGTTTAATCATTCTTGTGGAAAACATATAAATAATTATAAGTACAATGGGATTAAGATGAATGCTGAGAGAATTATTATGCTGGTGGGGATTTTCAGTCTCTGCCTTGTTCTTATTTATTTTTCTTTTTCCTTGTAGATTTTGTTGATTACTACTGATGATGGGGCAGTCATTTGGTTGGGTTGTGCGGTCTGCTAGTTTAGTGGTTCATCTACTAGTACCTATTTAGATTTCTTATAAATCTGAGCCTTGGATTCTTTTTAAGAGTTGGTTTCTTGTTTCCTATTTATTTTCTTAATGGTTGTAAATAGTAAGGTTCTCTTGCTCCTTAGATTTTTTTTTTAATTTATTTTGATTGAGCTCTTTGATATTTTGTAGACTATTGAACCCCTTAACGAATTTTAAAACTTTTTTCATTAATGCGTAGGCCCAACTATGAATTTCCTCTAAAAAAACAATTCACTTGTATAAATATATCTAAAAAAATTCACATATGCAAAAAATTATGTTTGTAAAATAATGCATTTTAATCTGCCAAACCATAAAAATTTCACAATTGATTCTTATAACTTTGAAAACAATTCAATTCTTCCAATAATAATGCTCTTATACCAAATTTGTCATGCCTTAAAATCAAATTAGGAAAGAATTTATCATTTATCTTTTAGTAACAACTAGAGATATCTAATTTCTTTTAATAGTAAAATACTAGTGAAAATAAGTTTGTTGTTTGCCCACCCTAGAGCTCTAAAGAATAACTAAAATATAAAATGATAGTAAAGCCTGAAGAATCCTATATTTGATCAGCCTGATAGTCTAAAATCTCAAATCTTTTTTCTGACATGAAATCATTAAATCACATATATAGAGCTTATAAAGACCAATAAGTCACTAAAACCCTACTGAACTCAAAGTACAAAAAAGAAATAATACACATAAAATTAGTTTGGTCATAATAGTATTAATAGATATGCTCATGAATTTGTACAAAAATAATAAAGAACATACAATAATACTAAAGCTTCTAAGACAATATAGTACTAATATAAAAATGGCAAGACTATAAAACATCATTCTTAAACCAAATACCATAGTAGTATTACTCAAACTATAAGGAAATTTTATTAATAAGTAAAACAAAAGTATATAAGAAATATGTCAAAAATATAAGAAGATATAGTACTATAAAGAAATCATGTAGGGGTGCACATAATGTTAAATTTTTCAATATTAGTCCCAAATTAGTATCGTCTTAATACATGCTTAGTAACAATAAATTAGTAACAATGAATCAATAACAATAAATTCTTGCCATATATATATATATATCCAATTAGTCATATTAGAAAAGTATGAAATTCTAGCTTGTGTGTTTTTTTCCTAGTAAGATTTCTTAGTACAGTATATAGGTAGCTTTTAGTAATCAGAGTTATTACGCTTGCGTGTTGGTATATTAATGTCTTTATAACTTTCAATTAGTAAATTTCATGAATCAATTTAGTATATCACCATAAATTATAATATTTAAAAGAGATTATGATGGACCATCCACCTATACAGCCGTACAGGTAATCAATATTCTTTAGTCAACCTCAGTAATGAATCATCCTTTCTTATTACACATACATAACTATGCAATAGAAATTACAATCATCTATAGCACATACCCAAGCTTGTATTCATTCATAATGCTTATTTAATTCGTATGCTTAACTAGGATGCCAAAAATCACTATATATCTTATTCATACACAATTCATTTAAAATGCAATAAATAATATTTCAACTTGTTAAAATAGAAAATCATCCAGTCAAGATGAACAGAATAATCAGAAGTATAATATACCAAATATTATGCAGTGGAAGTTCACAAAATTGGAATAAAATGCAAAAAAAATACCAATTTAGAAAAAAAGAATAAATCTCATAATCAAAATATATAAAAAAAAGACAAGATAAAATTTATCTACAATAATCAGAATAATTTTAATAGAAGCAATGAAATGAATGGGAGGCCAAATGCTCATTTTCTCTCTCCTCTCTCCCATTCCCTTCTCCTTCTTCTTTCCTTCCTTTATCGATGAGAGAGATAGAGAGAGATATAGAGAGAGAGATAGAGAGAGAGAGAGAGAGAGAGAGAGAGAGAGAGAGATAAAGGAGGAGAATGGTTGGGTAGTAATATATGTATATATATATATATAATTTTTTTAGTGTTTAACGCCATAGCGCACCAACCTATAACCGTAGCACTGCATGCTCATTTCATAATTACTATAGAATATAAATCATTAGCATTGTTGCATCGAATTTTAGCACCCCAACACTAGATGTCCTAGAGTCATTGTACTCGAAATCATAGCGCCACACTTCAGAAATTTCAAAATTTTCAAGTAAATCCATTGAGTTATTTCCTTTCAGTGTTGCCCGCGTTAGCCAATCATGAGCTGACATATGTATTTGGTAGTTTATATTGAGAGTCATTTAAGTTAATTAATTTTTTAATCTTTTTATTATAAGCATTAGTGTAACCATTGGTTCCATATAAATTAAGAATAAAAATGAACATTTGGATATTTTACTTGTAGGAGATTTTGAGCCCTCTAAGCATTTCATTACGGATTTCTCTCTAATAATATGCTTTTATGCTTTCTTAAACCAATTTTAGATCACCCCTCATAGATTTTGCATGTTAGTAAGTTCGAGTGCCATCCATGAACATATTTGGATCAAACACTCCTGCATTTACAATATACTTTAACAAGCAATTTAAAAATATTATCAATAAATTATAGTTACATTATAGTCCATGCATGTTTTAATGAGCAATCCAAACAAGCTCTTAGAGTCTTTTTAGAATTAATTAATTTAATTTTTTTGTTGGTTGACCATATTATGTTGTGTTCTTTGCATATCCAAAAATTTTAAACTTGTTTTAAACCAAATTTTAAAAATTCAAGGTTCATTCAAGATTCAATCGATTCTTAAATCATAAAAATTAATATTTTTTAATAAGTATTTAAATAATGTAATATTAAAGTAATTACAACTAAGTGATCTTAATTTATAATATTTTAGATAAAAAACATTAAGAACAAGTATTTTGAATAAAATATAAATTGATCAATTAAGTTTCAACATGAGCATTTTATTTCAATTTAGACTAAAATAACCAATATATATCAATAAATTTAAGTAATACACCAATTTAAACAATTTAATTTGGATAAACTTCTAATTAATGATATGATAAACTTAATTTTTTTTATCTGATAGAGTAATACTTAATTATATTGCATCCGTTTGTGACAAAATCACAATTCCATGATGAGATGCCCATTCTTTATTTATTTATTTTTTAAATTTATAATTTTTAGATAACAAATTCGGTTATGTAAATTTAGCACCTATTGAATTATTTTTTTTTTAATCATTATTTTTAATTATTTATTGATAATATTATTATTAATATTTGGTTAAATTGATTGGAAGTTTGGGTAAAGGCTAAATCAATCTTGCCCTATAACCTAATCTAAATAACTTTTTAAATATTGAGCAAACCATATAAGTTGTTTAAATTCATAAGATTGAATCCTGATTTATCCTGTGGATGATGATTGGCCATACTTCAGGCCACATGTGGACCAAAAGCCCAAGAGGTGGAGATGATAAAGTCACAATACATGGAGAAAAGAGAGAGATTATGAGAGGAGATGTGTTAGAAAGTTAGGTTGGCAAATAACAAGAAATCAATTTGAAGTTGTTATGAGGTTGCCTTGTTGAGGTGAGAGGATCGAGTAGTGCATAAAGGTAGCCGATACATCTTGTGAGGGACATAGAGGTTGTTCGCTTAAATGTTGATATGTCTCGCATGAGAGGCTCGGTCCTAGCTAGGAAAGATAAAGATTTGCTTGACTGAGAGATGAACTTATGAGGTTTCCCTCATCAGGGAGGACAACTATCTTAATGTGGTGGGTAAAGCTAGTATGCCTTGCTTTAGTGCTAAGCTCCTTCCCAGCTCCTAAGCGAGTCCCTCAAATGGATAGTTTTGAGAGAGGAGAGAGCACTCCTTTCACTAGATGCAAACATATCCTATTTGATAGCTATGAATGGGTACCTGCATATGTAGTCATACGTGTATAATTAGTTTTCAAGTTTATTCAACCCTTTGAATATTAGATGTCAAAAGGTACAAGGAAGGAGAAAATCTAGAAAAGAGAGCATGAGTAAATGCAAATTTATTACCATGAATCTTTATGGATTTTAAGGTTCATGCATCATTATAAATCGAACAACCTAGCCATCTGGCTTCTCTAAAAATAATATATTCGAGTTTAATTTCCACTTGCTTTTGCTACGAACATATGATCCATGCTTGGTCTCAGATGGATGGATATTTTCAATCCTCTTGGAGTTTGAGCTTCTTGGAAAGCTAGTTATAAGAGCATGTGTGTGGCATTTTGCAAGGAGGGCCCAAACACAGGAGAAGCCCCACCAAGCAAGGTTGCTATCATGGGGTAGGTTTGAATGTTTATAAACTTGGTGGATGGGTTCTATGCTAAAAAGTTTTGAGCTAACGTCAGGGCTTCGATCATCATTGAGGATGATCAATCTTCTAACCTTGGTGTGGGGATGAAGGAAATGAGAACTCGTACTATTTAGTCTATGGGATGTATGACCAATGAATGTGAAGGTATTGGCGATGGGAAGGGTCATCCTTTCCCTCTTGATAGTGCACTATAGAGTATGAATGAGATCTCTTTGAAGGTGGTGATGGTACTTGAGTAGTATATGGATGTTGGAAAGGGCTGTTGAAGAGGTCACTAGGGAGTGGACTGTGCGAACATTTATTGAGAAGTTTTTAGAGCCTTTCTCAGATTCCTTATTTATTATCCCATTCTTCCTCCATAGTAGGCTTCCTTAGAAGAAATAGTTGGGAGGATGGTAGCCCTTGATTTATCAATGAAATCTAGGGAGGTGGTAGAGTTAGATTTAGGAAGAGAGAGAGAGAGAGAGAGAGAGAGAGAGAGAGAGAGAGAGAGAGAGAGAGAGAGAGAGAGAGAGAGAGAGAGAGAGAGAGAAAGAGAGAGATATAGAGAGAGAGGGAAAGAGAGCGAGAGAGAGAGAGTAGTTTATGATGGTGATAGTGATAAGAGAGGCACAAAGATACTACTAGATGATCAGTTGCCAACCATTTATAGTCACATAAACTCGATGGAAGTGAAATAGTGTGCAATGATTGGTCAAACTAAGTAGAAGAGCTTTCATGAAGGTGCTCAATATGTTTTCAAGTATCATGATAGTATGGGAGGAGTTGCACATAGTATGATAAAAGATCCAATGCTGAAGCATTTATGATGTAATCGCCATGTGGGTTGATTTATTTTTATTTTGTTATGTACTTGCTGAGGGTGATGGCCCTTTTGAAGAAAGTCTTTGACTTATAGAACCTTCATGTAAATGGAGAAATATATTTTTTTTTCGAAGGGTATAGGGTGATAATTGTGTCTTCGATTTTAAGAGTTTCCATAATAGCTATTGGAATGAATGTAATGTGGCTCTTTTGATTTTATAATGATGAATGGGAATCGTGTGATCTGTTGCATTAATTTTTTACTTATGAGGTTTAATCTATGTGTACTAATTTTGAACTATAAATAGAAGTAGTAGTGCCCTTGAGAATGGGACCTTCAATTTTTGTCTTTTGCATCTTCTACTTTTGAATATATCTTTATTACCATGTCTAGTATGTGGTAGTGTGAGAGTATGCTCCTTGGTGAAAAAAGATTTCCATGTACTTAAAAAAGAATTTAATAGTTATGTGTTAATTTTTTTATCCATGAAAACTATTATGTAAGACTTACAACAAAGGTCGAATAAATCAACATGGTGCTGAATAGGGAGCCGCCCATCCATATTGAACATTTAGTGTTGGAAATTTAGTTTCCTTTGTGTGCCAAATAGAGGAGATCCTTAAATTTTATGGAGTTTTTCCTATGAAGCTGTCACTGAATTCAGTTGCAATGATTAGATCTTTTGCTTCAAGTTTGTAAGAGAATAATCTAACTCGGTGATTAAACTTGTTCAAATAAGTGTTTACAACAAAGTCATCCTAGGAGTGCTTTATCCAATTCTGACATGCATTTGGCAGGATTGTTGGACTGGCAAATAAGGTGCATAAGTACAAGGCAAATTTCATGGTGGCTTTTGAGCTTTCCTTAAATAGAAGGTGCTTTTTATCCCTATACCCTTAAATAATAAATTATCTTCCCCTCTAAAGTTATCTACCATGGAGGAAGGATCACCAGGTGATGGAGAATAAGGTGAATTAGCTGGAAGATGAGATAGCTAGGATGAATGAGTAGTATCAATTTGAGTTGGACTTATTGAAGGCCGAGGCGCTGTATGTAATAAAGGCCAATGTCAGGCTAAAGCAATCATTTTCTACCATGCTACAATTTTTAAGGACAATGCTAAGTTCGAGGTAACCATTACAAATTTGACCAGATGGTTAGATGATGCCTTTGGGTTGTACAAGGCAGATCAAATGCTAGGTGATTTTTACTTAGATTGGATCACTAACAATGTCTAAAATTTGGTAGTAAGAGATGAGATTCTTAATAGGTTTAAAGTTCCTTCCTTTTGCTTTATTGAATTTCTAAATTCTAATAATGGGTAAAGCAGTAAGGGGGTAAGTGTAAATAACAAATGAAGCACATTGGCCTTAACTTTGTAATTTCACAATATTTTTGATGTAATAGAGAAAGATACAGGTGAAAGGAATTCTTTTGTTATTTAGTCAATTATTTTTAGATTATTACTATTATTATTTTATATACCTAGGTGACATACATAATGATTTGGATAGTAGTTGGCTATTTAAATCTAGGGTGATTCACCAACATAGCACCTAAAACACACCTATTTATTTATATATAACACTTAAAACTAATAATATACACTTCCTATCCTACACTACATTCCATCTCTGTGACATGAGCGCATGCCAGCTACCATCTGTTCATAGGTTTGCCTCCTTTGCATGTTCTAGGTTGATTTCCTACATGAGAATGCCCTTCGATGCTTGAACTACCATTTCTCGAGAGAACGCCCCCTTGCTACTCCTACACCATTATATTGATTCAATAAGTTTTAAGTGATTCCTTATATTTTTTTTCTTTTGTTTCTTGTCATGATATATGCATATAATTTTTTTCTTACCCATGTGTTTGCAATTTTTGTTTATTTAATTAGAGTGACCTTATGTGGTAGTTATGGTGAATGATGGTGATTATATTTTTTTTTATTAAATTTTGGGGGATATTAGATTGAAGTTAAAGGAAAATAAAAAAGATGATATGAAGATGAAAATAGAAAATAATGAAATTAGAGAACAATTTAATTATTATTTTATTCTTAGATAGAAGGTTGTAATGATTTGTCCATGGCTAACTGGGCATTAGTTTAAGTTACACTACCATGTAAGTCCTTATTCTCCCAATGTTTATAAGACTATTGTGAATGATAATAAGGTGATGGTAATGGTTGGACATTGTACTTATAGTCGGTGGGTAATAGTTGTGGATATGTTACAAGAGGATGCAAAGGATGATATGATCTTAGAAGGTTTAGAGACTTGTCCAAGCACTGGTAGAGCTTTTAATATTGCTACATATAATATTGGCTTTGAAAGCTTAAGAAGTGATCAGCTTCTTCCACCAATAAGTTATGATGAAATAATAGAAATTGGTGCTTTCTTTCATGATGATAATTGTTTCAAGAAGTTTCTAAGATCCATCATAATTACTAATAACTTTGGGGTCAAGTTAAAGGCTAGGGATAAGTCTAGAGTTATAGCAACATGCTCACATAGATGGTGTATGCTATGTAGAGTTCGTTATACCTTTATAGTTAGAAAGTTAAAAGATACGCATTTGTGTCCAAGTGTTAATAGAGTTGGAAATAAAGTTGCTACATAAAACTGGGTGGCTCTAGAATTACAACATATTATGAACAAAAAATTGGATACACTGTCAAAGCACATTAATGATACTTTGAAGTCAAAATATGGATTATCATTGCCATATATGGGATAGTGGCACTATAGAGAAGTAGCATAGGCAATAAATTTTGTTGATACGGATGAAACTACAAATAGATTTCTTCTTTAAGAAGTGAGCTCAGTACTAGGAATAAGGGCTTTCATATCACTTACACTTACAATGTAGATGACGATACTTTAAAGAGGTTTTATGTGAGCTTCAAAGTATGCATTTGAGGCTTCATTATATGTTGTAGAACTTTAGTTAGTAGTGATGCTTACCATATAAAATTGAAGTACTTGGGTGTTCTACTGTCTGTTAATTTATTTATTATACTATATGTTAATTTACTTAATTGTTTCAACAATTTACTTACTCTTCTTTTTGTAGTTGTTGAGGTAGAATCAAATAATACATGGCATTAATTTCTTTTAAACTTGGAACAATATTTTAGATGTGAATTATACCACTTGCCTTTATTTTAGATATGGTGAAAGGTTTGGGAGAAGAAATTAAAATGTGAATCCTAACATAGAACATAGGGTGTGCATGTGTCATTTATGGAAGAACATGAAGGAATAGTTTCAAAGCTCTGATAGTTCAAGGTTGCAAAACTTAGTGTGGACAACTACAAATGCCTACATAAAGGCTAATTTTGAGTTGAAGTTGTTGTAAATCTACAATATTTGTCCAAGTGTCCACTCATATATAACTTCTTTAACATATAAGTCGTCCAAAAGTTTGTTTTCAATTGAAATTAAAAATTCCTATAACACCAAAAATATGGTTGAATCTTTTAAGACTTGGGTTAGTGAAGCAAGAAGCAAACCTATGATTGATATTGTTAACATTTTCAGGGGCATGGTAATGGAGCAAAGGTCTGAGAGAAGGCTTATTGAATACAGTTGGAGAGGAGAGCTATTCTCTTATGGTGAGGAATGTGTTAGAGAAGTTACAACATGGATAGAACTCCTTATTACTAGGAAATCTTCTTCTTCAAAGTTTATGGTGGAAGGTCAAAATGAGAGTTAGGATACAAACATTGATACTAGGTAATGTTTATGCAACCTTTGGCAAATGAATGGTTTACCATGCATTCAGGCAGCTATCGTAATTTAGAATAAGGAACATCCCCTTTGGCATATATACATTCATCCATACTACCATGTTAACAGGTGATAAAGCTTCTTTTCGTAAAATTATAACATTTAAGTTTTGTGTTATGTAATCATTTTTAGTTTTCTCTTTTTGTAGATATATGTAAGCTTATGAAGGTAATTACATAGATGCCTAATAAGCATCATTGGAGTGTAGTTTATAACTAAGCCAAGTTAGTGTGCCCAAAACTTAAGGACCTAGCAATCTTCCTAAGAAAAGAAGATTAAAATTTTTTTTGGAGACAAAAATAAACATAAAAATAAGTGAACATAAGTTTGGGAGGTGCGGCTTACTTGGCCATCATAAAATAACCTGCAAGAATCCTATATGAAGACCACTGTGGAATAAATGTTTTTTGGGTGAATTTCATGAATATTTAATTTTTTAGAATTTTTTTGGGATGTTCAATCATATAATTCATTTATTATAAATATGAGGAGGACAAGTAATGTAACAGTTTTGCCACAATGATCAATGAAATCATTTTGCACTATTTTAAAAAGCTTTAGTAAGTGTTCGAATTACAATGATGCTTACAACTCAAGATATTACAAACATCTTTCATCAATATAAGAAAATTAACTACAAAAGTACAACCAAACCTACTAATAACAACTCAATTTGAAACAAGTTGTGCTTATAGACTTAAAATTCTCCAAAGTCATATCATCTAATCATCTTAGTATCAGATAATGACTTATGCTTGATGAGGTTTGATTGGCTTCATCAAAACACCTAAAGAAATTAAAATCATCTTTTGTCATGTTGCTAGGGAAATGATAAAATCTTTTGCCATGATTTGCACTTCAATATGTTTTAAATATAATGCATTGTAGGCACTAGTAACAAAGGATTTGTGACATTTGTATGCTTATAGAATCTGCAGAATATCTAGAACTCATTATGTAAAGCAAAAATACTTGATGAAGAGCAACTTTTAAAATTAAGAAACAAGGAAATAAACCAAGTGAAAGCCTAAATAAGTTATTTACACTAACTCATTCATCCAACCAATTTTCACCATACTTAGACATAAACAAGATTCATCTATGGAGATGAGTAGAGACTCGAGAATTAACAAAAATATAGGTTTCATATCCTACAGTTGAGCCCATGGCCCTTTAATGACCCCATAGGATGTAGGTGTTATGTGAGGGAATAATAGTTTTAGGGTGTGGTAAGTGTATATTATTAGTTTTAGGTATTATATATGTAAATATATGAGTTTTAGGTGCTATGCAAGTAAATCCCCCTTAAATCTAATGAAATATTTTATAGAATAAATAATTTTTATGTATTATATTAAATCAAGAAAACATAAATTTTTTTCCAGTATTCAAATAAAGACCTTGCATAAACTCTAATTAAAACATCATCATACATTTAACTACATAATTTCTTAAGAAAAGTGAATGCATAACTATCTTGGCCTCTTAGTATAAAAGTTTTCCAAACTTTGTATTGAACTTTAAATTTTCATGATGTTGATTTTAATATGTTAATAAAGTTTTTCAAATCATTCTACCTATTATTTACTTCATTAAATTGAAGCTTGTCTTAGTGTAGTTGTTGAGTTCTTTTATATTTGCCACTTTCTTGTATGAATTTATATAGAGGAAGTATGTTCATAGTTGAGCTATTGATAAACTTATATAATATAAAAACCTTATATTTAATTTTTCTAAATTCCAAATATTCATTTGAGTGATCATTGTGTTGCTAAGCTTGAGGGAACTACAATGCTAAGCTTTTAGATTTTTTGAAAAATAATAGAGTGTTGCATCATTGGGGTCTCAAGCATTATGGTACTGGGTCTAAATTTTAATTTTTTATTATCAAAATCTATTATCCTATTTAATACATACCCCACACCATGATCAATCCTATTTGTTACATGCCTTGTCATGGGAGAGAGAGAGAAGAGAGAGAGAGAGAGAGAGAGAGAGAGAGAGAAAGAGAGAGAGAGAGAGAGAGAGAGAGAGAGAGAGAGAGAGAGAAAGAGGGAAAGTGAGGATTAGGCTTATATTTTTCATCGCTCCATTCATGAAAAGTATTCTTATCATGGTAGCTGACCTAAACCCTATATTTATTTTAATGATTTTTTTATTTTGTCTATTTTCTCCCTCCTAAATTTTATAAATATATAATAGCTATCATTTTATTGAATCTTCATAGTGTAACTTTTAATATGAGGTAGATATTGTGCCCCTAAATATTTTAACTGTCTTCTAATAAATTTTTACATTCTAGTTTTATTTAAATATCATTTTATTTGAAATGAGAAGAGTAATATCATGAATAAAATGTCTAGGAGTCAGTGCAGTTTATTTAAGCATGAATATATTATGTGCACTAATTTTCTATTTATCTAATCTAAAAAGTATTTTAATATGATACATGTATATTGGTGAGCATACTATTGATAAACATGTTATAATTATTGCATACGATGTGTATGTAAGGTTTATTATTACGATTTATATGATGTGAAATATCTATAAAAGTAAGGAAGCTGGCTAAAAGTGATCGACTGATTCAGGTTTGTTTGAGACATATTACCCAGTCTAAGAGGGTGTGACAATGGGCTTTCCTTTAAATAAGATATTTTGTATAATCCTAAGATATTGAAAAGGGGGTTATATAAAGATTGACTTATATGATATGATACACTGATGGGCAAAAAGAGACAACTTCTTAGATAAAATCCATCTAACCTCAGGTATGTGATATAAGAGGGATTCTTAGTAACAGGATTTTTATGATTGAAATTAATTCACATAGGATTGGCCTAGATTACTTGATATAACAAAAAAACCTTAGGTAGCAGCAAGCGAGAGTTTTTGTTGAAAGTTCCACTAGTATATTCTCTATTCATAATGTTATTATTTTGATTGAAAAGCATTACATTATATGCAATATGATTGATTGATTAATTGATATGCATATATGTACGAATGAATGAGCCTATGACTTAATTGAAATGATTCAAGTGACCATTTATCAATATTTATGATCAATTTATTAGTTGTCTGTTGAGATAAATGTTAAGGATGATATTTTTTAAGTTTTGTAGTTTGAAATAACTTCAACTTTAATTTCCATAAATTTCATGAAATTTAGATGAGTGAGCGATGCGGCACTGAACTTGTGGGCATTACAACACTAAGCTCTTAATTTTTTTGGAAAAAAAAAGAGTGTACTATGACATTAAGGTCTTGAGTGTTTTAGCCTTAATGCCTTATTATTTCATTTTTTTTTTAAATCGATGATCCTATTTAAAACATTCCCTAAGCCATCTTCAATCCCATTTTTTGCAAGCATTAGCAAAGAAAAGAATTTCTAACAACCTAATTTTTTTTTTCAAAATAATAGGGAATCTAGAGTACTTTTTAAACATAATGGTTGTAGTACTGATCTTTTGAATGTTATGGTGCTTTGCTTATAAGCGCAAGCGTGCAAAAAAATTTCATCACAACATTGTGGAACTAGGTAGTGGCCTTCAATGTTATGCACTATAGTATATTTTTAAGTATATTTTCTCTATTTTTTTCCAGACAACTCTCCACACACTCACTCACACCAGCTTGCCTAAGAAGGAAATGAAAGAATAAGAAAAGGGTGAGGGAAAAAGTTGAGAGAGAAAGAGAAATGTAAATTTTGGTAGATGATTAATTTTGTCACTTTTACATAAATTTGCTTAGATCATGGTAGGTGACTTTTATCCTATTCTTATTTTTTAAGATTTTGATTTCAACCGTTTAATTTCTTCCCAATTAATTTATTTTATTTTCCCTAGATTTAGTGAACTTCCACTATATAACCATTTATACGTAGTAGTACTAAATATTATATATTTTTTTACTTATTGATTATGTAATTTCACCGAGTAAAATGAAAATAATTATATATTATATGATTTGAGAAAAATAATAAATTTAGTAATTTAGTACAAGCATACTATTAATATTATAATTATGAATGAATATACTATGTGATTGGGTAATAGGAAGTTGTTATTACTTTTGTAATAATGTGTGAAGATAAGTGAAGGTTGATTAGTTACTAACATTAGCTAGAGACTGATTGACCTATACAGGATGATGGCTGATAGGCATTCCTTTATTTACTATGGTTTGTTGTTATCATCTACTAATTTATGTAATTCATTAATAAGAAGTTATAGGGAATTAATTACTATAAAGAAGGGCAAATATAATGACTCAATTTATTGAGCCAACAGTTACTTATTACTGGCTTACTAACTACAGAAAAAACACCACTAAATCTAAAACTCCTTTTTTATTTAGTATGATAACTAAAATACATATTAATGTACTAATTTGTTGTTATTACACTACTACCACTATACTATTTTTTTATTCTACAAATTACTGTAACTATGCGTATTTTCTATTATTATTGTATTTATTTAATGTTAGCACAAGATCCCCATACTAAGCATGTGATTTAACTTATTAATTTGATACTAATATATAACAGCTAAATATTTTATATATATATATATATATATATATATATATATATATATATATATATATATATATATATATATATATATATATTCTTATATAATTTTTATGATATTACTACATTGTTATTGATTTAGATAATATTTATTAATGTTTCAATTTTACTAATTTATGTGATTTTCTTATTTATTTGGTAGTACTAATAAAAAGTATGTGTTATGAAGGAATATTTATGGTTTTATTGATTCAACATCTATACTTATTTATTAGATTACATATTTTATTTTTTGTACTATACTATTTTATTGGCATATGTACTATATTATTCTACAATTTTATATATTTTACTTCTCATGTATATATTTTACTATTTTTGCATATATTAATGATCATATTTTAGTTGCTGTTATTTTGGATTGGCTGACAATATGCATACTTCCTCTTTATCGTGCTTTGAGTTTAGTTGTATGATTTAGTGACATGTTGGGATTTTTAGCTCATTATATGTTATTTAAATGATTTCAAGTTATGAAAAAGGATAAGGAGTGTGAGATTGATTAGTTATAGAATTCCATGGGTTATATTATTATTTGTTTCTTTTTTTATAGATATTCTTTTGTACTCAAGAGCGAAAAGAGGGCTTTATATTTGCATGACCCCGGGTATTACATATAATTTTTGGATTATGAATACAAATGTATATTGATGTCTTAATCAAAAGATTCATTTAAGCTGATATTTATAATTTTGAAAATAGAATTTAGATAACTTTAATTATTATTATTATAAAAGATAAAAGAAAGAATTATTTCAAATATGATTCTCGGGTGGAACAAACTTGCTATCATAATAATAGTTATTAGAAGAATTAAATTTTTAGCAGAGCTATATGTATTAATTATGAGTCGGGTATTGGATAGATTAAAGTGCATTATTTTGTAAACATAATTATTTGTATGTGTGAACTATTTAGATAGTTTTTTGAAAGTAAACAGTTCAAATTTATTTTCCAGAGCAAAATTTACCAAATGAACAACACTATGTAACTCCAATACCATTAGACAATGTAATGTAGTTGTCCATCATTCTAGCATAGGTAATGGGTTATATATAGAGCCAGCTAATTAGGAGTAAGGAAGAATTGGGGGCCAAAAATTTATAGATATTTCATAATTATAGAGCAAACTATAGAATGGAGTTATAGGACCCCAGGCTACAAAATATTGATTACTCTGGATAGAGAAGATGTTTGACAGCATGTAGTGCATAGAGAATAAGAGGAAACTATTAGTTATTTTTTTATTTGAAGGTAAAGCAAAAAATGGTGGGTTGGATAATAGTGAGAGAAATTTTTGAGGAAACCCAATGTAGAGATTACTTTTTTTTTTTTGATAGTTGCAAAAATGCATTAATGGAAAAGAAGAAACTATTACAAACTAAATGCAACTCTCATATTCCTTCTTCAACAAAAGATATAAGGAAGAAGGAAAATCAAAGGAAGTAAAAGAATCAAAGCAAAAACTATTCTCCAAAGAAATAGAAGCACATAAATCGGCAGCTTTGTTACAATTCCTAGAGGTATGATGAAAGATAACCTTATTGAAGTCATGAAGGAAAGAAATCTTCCCAGAAATCCGGTTATTTTTGGAGTTCATCACCGAATCATGCAGAAATTTGATGACATTGTAGTTATCTCCCTCTATTATAAGACCTTTGCAATCAAACATCCACTCCTTGATGAAATCGCTTAACAAAAAAATAGCTTCTAGCTCAAGTTGGTTAATGTCCCAATGAAGTCTCTATTCTCCAAAGGCAAGGAGCAGTCTGCCCGTGAAGTCCCGAGTAATTCCACCGTTACAGGCTAGATTTGAGTCTTGTAATGGTGCATCAACATTGATTTTTATCCAATCTAGAGGTGGGGGATGCCATGAAGTTTCAAACTCAAAAAGGAGGGAAGCATCCCAGTTGACTAGCATTGGATTCTTACTGGCAGTAGAGAACAGAACAGTAGCAACTACCACCGAGACAGACACACTGCGTTTACCATGCTTAACATCATTACTATAGTTCCATGAAATGAAAACAGCTTTACAATAGATCTTGACGGTATTCAGGTTGGAGATGGAAAGTATTCGGAGCTGGTGAAGACAGTCAGCAAGAGAGCTAAAAACAAGGAATAAAAAAGCCCCAAGATCTCAGCATATTGATAATTTCAATAAGAAATTTATAGTGGACAGCTATATGAGAACAATTTTCCACTGTTGTACAACACCTAGCACATTAATCACAATTGCTAAGTTTTCTATATTTCAAGAATTCATTAGTAGGAATAGCAAACCTACTAAGACTCCACCAAAAAAGTTCAACTCTTAGCTTGAGTTTCAGCTTCCATAACCAATTAGCATAACCAGAATCATCAACTGATTTCTAAAGCTTAATGATTTCAGTATAAGCCAAGGAAGAAATGGATTTACCAGAATGTTGGTAGAGCAGCTCCATATGATCTTCTTCCCCTTCAAGAATAACACAATGGTGTGTTATTAAATCATTGATGCTGCTATTAAAAAAATGGGAGAGCTCCAAATGATTCCAGTTACCGTCTTCAGTAATGAAATTCTACAGCATCAAATTATCTAATCCAATGCAATCAGCAAGCATGGGCCATTTGTTGAAGCATTTATCAAGTAACCAAATGTCATTCATGACATTAATATTTGCTCCATTCACAATCTTCCACTTGACAATTGGTTTCAGAAAAGAGGCTCCATCAATAATTATAACCCGAGTAGCAGATTGTCCATAAATGGACTTGCCTCTTTGAATAACAGGACCATATCTAGCTGACATACACTTGTATAAAAGAGATGAAGGATTTTGAAAAAGCCTCCAGGTAAGTCTGGCTCTGAGGGGTCCAACTTTTTTAACTGCAGAATACATTCCCAAACCACCGAGAGCTCTCGGAATGCATAAATCATCCCAAGCAATGTAATGAAGACCTTTGTATCCTTGATTATGATGCCAGATAAAATCCTTGCATAGACGGTCTAATTCAAAAAGAATTTTCGTAGGGATAAAAGAGTGAGTAGAAATAAATGTAGGCAAGGAGAGCAAAGAAGTCTTGGCTAGAATAATTCTTCCTGCCATAGAGAGGAATTTAGCACCCCAAGCATTGAGCTTATCTAAGGCGTGATTCACCACAAATTGGAAATCATTTTTGACCAATTTTCTGAGAGCTATTTTGGTTCCTAAATATTGAAGCTCATTTATAACTCTGAACCCAAATTTATTACCAAGTTTCTGACTTATATCAGGCCTAACAAATTTTCCAAAAATAATTTGCGATTTAGCTTCATTCAAGCTTTGCCCAGTCCAGCTGCTATATTCCTTAATTAACTTCATTATTGTTTGAAGTTGGGAGGAAGAAGCAGATCCAAACAATAAAACGTCATCAACATATAATAGATGAGTAATTCTTGGTGCTCTAGAAGAGGTTTGAATGCCCAAGTGAGAGCCTCTTTTCTTAATAACACTGGAAAGAAGTTGGGAACACAGAATAAAGAGATAAGGTGACATTGGGCAACCTTGTCTAAAGCCACTTTTAGCATCAATCCAATGGGTGGCTTCACCGTTCAAAAGAATGGAAAACTTCACATTAGTAACACATTCCAAAATGAAGGATGAGTTTTTTACAGGGAACCCAAACCATTTAAGAACATGCTCCAAAGTCTTCCAACACATACTATCAAAAGCTTGGGCCATATCAAGTTTAATAGCCATAAGTCCCTTCTTATTTTTTGAAATTTTGAATTTGTTGAAAATTTCAAGAGCAAGAAGACAATGGTTGGACATAGATCTAACTGGAATGAAGGCAACCTGCTCTTCGAAAATGAGCTTGGGAATGCAACGCTTTAACCTGTTCACAATCATAGTTGAAGTGATTTTGTAAATAGTTTGACACAAACTAATAGGGCGAAAGTTGGAAGGAAGGACCGGAGAGGTGATCTTAGGGATGAGAACAACCAGTGTATCCTTCCTAGCACCATTCATAAGACCAGAAGTAAAAAACTTATTAATAGCTTTCCAAGCAACATCTTTGATGATATCCTAATAGAATTTGAAAAAAGAGGCTGTAGATCCATCTAAACCTCGGGATTTATTAGACCCTTGCTTGAATACTGCAGTTGAAAAATCAGATTCAGTAAATTCAGCCTCCAGGAAAACTTTGTCAGCATCATCTAGCACCTGATTTGACTCAACAGATGGCCAATTCTGAAAATTGCACCGCCGATGCTTCCATTTGTCTTCAAAGAATTTCAAAAAAATTCTCTCAATTTCTTCTATGTCTTCCACCACTTTATTGTTCTCATCCTTGATTTGTCTAACCAATTTACCATTTTTCCTGGCAGTGGCATAGGCATGGAAAAACCTTGTGTTGGTATCACCCTCATCATTCCAATTAGCCTTAGCTCTTTGGTTTCACAACATAGAGATTCTAAGCAAAGTAACATTGAGCTCCCTCACCTTACTTCATAAAAGAGTAAGGTTATCTGGACTTAAGCCGCCCTCCTCTTCTTCTTGCAGTTGTAAATTAAGAATGTCTTTCTTTAATTCTTCTTTTAACAGGTTCAAATTTTTACAAGTGTTCTTATTCCAGAAGAAAAGTGATTTCAGGGATCTCTTTATCTTCTTATTTAGAACATCAGCTTCTTCTCTAAAATCATATTTTCCCTAGGCATTTGCTACAATATTCCAAGTGGTTGGATAAGATTTCCAGGTGTCTTCAAATCTAAAAATTTTGGTTTGAACTTGAACAGAATCTTCAAGGTAAAAAGCTATGGGGCAGTGATAAGAAGAAATCCTTGCTAGGTGCTGAATAGATGCTGACGGGACAAGTTGAAGAGCTAGGGAATTTAGCAGATAACGGTCCAAACGTTCCCAAATCCTAGCAGTTCCTTGCTTATTGTTACACCAAGTATATCTAGGACCAATCACTCCTAGATCATGAAGATCTTGATTAGCCATGAAGAGCTTTATCTCCCTTGGCCTATTAGACATACAAAAACGTTTACCACCTCTTTTATCTTCTTTAGAAAGAAGACAATTGCAATCCCCTCCCACTAAAGTAGGAGTATCATCAGACAAAAGATCATCCAGTCGGTTCCAAAGATCTCTTCTACCTTGATAATCTTTATGTCCATAGACCATCACCACATTCCAAATACCCTTATTGGAAGTATTCAAAGTGCCAAAAACAAGTTGAGGAGAATGTGCAATTACTGTAAAAAATGCCATACTACTTTTCTAAAAAATCAAAATACCACCAGCAATGCTATTTGCTGGGTGGTGAAAAAAATCCCAATCTGTGCCAATAATTCTATTGACATCTTTTTTAGTGATCAAAGCCATCTTAGCTTCAGCAAGGCCAACAAAAAATACAGAGTTGTCTTTCACTACTTCTTTAAGGTAGAGGGATGACTCCTTTTTTTTATCCCATGTAGAGATTACTTGAAAGGAGTTCATTACAATGTTAAGAATGTGATTCATACCTACTTCAATCTAATAATAGATGCATGAAGCTTTCATCAAACAAGGACAAGGATAAATTACATCAATGTAGTATAAAGCCGAGTTTACGACATTAGATAGATTTGCTCATCATTTAATCCTTATAATTAAAGAAAAGTGTTATAGATTTCTGTAAGGATTGAATAGGAAGTTGAGACATTTATTAGTGCTTCTACAAATTTAGGAGTTTTTTGAGTTAGTGTAATAAGACAAACTGATAGAGATTGATTTGGCTGTATTAGAATTCATGTATGATACAGACTCCAAATATGATGGGAGCAAGAAATTGACCAAAGGTGAATCAAGTAGAGACAGAATGTGTCAATAGTAAAAGGAGCATATATAGTGATTGGAGGGGATTTTCATTAATGGCATCTACCAACAGCTACAATAAATGCCTTTGTTATGCAAGAAAACTTTCTGGTCAGAGCTACTAATTGATATGATGATTTTATCAATGCAAATAGCTAAGACACAAGGTGGCCAATTCTCTGTAGAGAGGAAAAAAGATATTTTAGAGAAGGACAATTTAGGAAAATTAAAGGATAGAGGACTATATGATTGAGAGAATATAGAAAAAGATCTATGAATATAACTGATGATAAAGTTATTAAAAGTAGTTAGTGGGAGTCTATTATATTAGGATCGATACTACCTACTCCAATGATGCCACAATTATACAACTTGTATTAGGAGGAGATATAACAACTTGAGAGTTTGGAGGCAAGAAATTTATTTTAAATGATTGATTGATATTGCTTTCCATTGCATAAGTGAATGACATGTAATTAAATAAACTGTGTGAATGTGTGATAGATATTGATTAATAATTTGATATGAATATTATTTTCTTTTGATTTCATTTTGATTCAATTTTAGCTTTATTATAAGAATATAATTTAGAATGAATTTGTTTTGTACAAGTTTTGCACTTGAATCCTTAAGGTAAATGTTGAGGATAATATTTTCTATGGTGGGAAGATTATAATAACCTAAAAGTTTTTTGAAAAAAAGAATTTAAATTTCTGTTTGAACTGGAGCACTATTCTCTGAGCTTGTGAAAGCTATGACTTTATGCCTATGAACGTTGTGGTGCTAGAAATTGTTGTCTTGGTATTGAAGGTTCTATTATATAGTAATTTTGAATTAAGAATGATGCACACTAGCTCTCGGTAGTAGAGCTGCGATGCAACACACTAAAATATGTTTTTATATATTTCTTTCTATTTTTCTGTAATCAACTCTCAATTCACTATCTGACACTGGCCTTCATGAGAAGGAAATAAAATAAGAAAAAATGGGAAAGCAAAAATTATAAGAGAGAAGGAAAAATCTAAATTTTGCTCATTAATTCATTTTATCACTTCTATAACAATTTTAAGATTATGGTTGGTGACTTTAATCCAATTCATGTTTTCAAAAAAATTGATTTCAACTATTTGATATATTCTTAGTTGATTTTATTGAAAGTTTTTGAGGGTTGTTAAACCCTAAAGAACTAGTCTAGAGGCTAAACAAGGGGGGGGGGGGGGTGAATTGGTTATTTTAAATTTTTCTTTAACAAAAAAAAAATTGAAACCCCTTGATGTGGAAGAAGTACTAATTGTATAATAAAAGAAATTAGATACTTCAAACACAAATCAAATCACATAAAAATACAAAAATTAAAATGCAAAAAAAAAAATGGAAAGAACACACAAAGATTTATAGTGGTTCGGTCATCTTAACCTGTGTCCACTCCTTGGAGACTCTCTCTCCAAGTATTTCACAAATTATAAGTAACTCTCCTTTTGCTCGCATAGTAAGGTGAAGAAGCCCTTACAAAATCTTTCTACTGACTTAGTGAGATAGAGAACCTCGAATCCATTTACACCCTCATAGAGTAGCAGAGATTCTAGAAATCCTTTTTCACCCTTCTAGAGATGGCAGAAAACTTGAGAATCATTTTACTCACACCTGAAGTAGGAAGAGAACCTTTGATCTGATGCTAATGAAGATATCTTCCAAAGCCACCAAAGAATTAGGGAAGAAACTTAAAGAAGATGATGAACACCTTATATTGAGTAACCTTTATGAATCCCTCATAACTCCCACTAAAAAGGATCTCTCTCTACCAAGCTCTCCCACTTCCTTTTCTAAGCTCTCTCTCGGATCTCCCCTCTAGCAAAAAATTGTCTCAAGAGATAATTGAGAGTGCTTAAATAGAGAGCAAAAAAAGAAGCCCTAAATTTTAATTCTGTGTAACTGATCATCTAGTACAATCAATAAATGATCCTATATGATTAGCACAAAATATCCCTATTAACCAAGATGATAACCTTCACCCTATATGATCAATACTAGTATTTGTTCAGATCAACTAGTATGATCCTGCGATCAACCAGGATTATTAGTTTAAAATACTATAATGATCGTCTAGTACGACATGGGATGATGGGTGGCAATCTTCAAATCATATCAATACCCTCTAGAGATGTCTAGTATGATTCTCTCAGATGATTAGAAGAAAGTTATGGTTTTTCATCTTAGACGATAGGGGATAGTCCAACAAAATATAATAGACCGGCCAATATGGTCTTAGTGGATCGTATTGTATGATATGATTGATAAATTTAACCATAATTAGTCTCCTAATATTCTGATTAATTTAGGCATGATTATCTTCAATAATCCAGGATGATGCATATCAACTTGTATGATTAGAATAAAATTTGAAAATTAAACAATTACCTAAATTATGATTGACAGCTATTTTTCACAATCTGAACTGATCGTCCTGTACGATCAAGAATCATCCAGTATGATTAGTTAAGCAAACATAATTACCAGAGATGCCCTAACTATGGTTTTTATTTTTCACTAATCATCTAGTATAATTTGAAATCGTCCAATATGATTAGGTCAAAAAATAGAAACATCCCTAGCTCACCAAATTTCTCACGTTGAGTGTGTATATGTAGGGTTACTTAGCATTGAGTCCACTACATATATGATTTAACTCAAAAAAGGTAAAAAATACATTGAAATATAAATTATAGATAGAATCAAACATTGTCTACCAGATCTTGAGCTGGTTGGCATTGCAAGTGAAATGTGGACATGAAAAGTTAGTGAGTAGGGAAAAATAAAATAAATATGCAAGAACAACATTAATAAAGAAACAATATGTTTATTATCATTATAATCATTATACTTGGGCCTAGATTTGCTACAATCTCCCACTTTTTGATAATGGCAAACAATGTTGTTCAAAATTTTCAAAGCAAGGAATTTTTCTTTATTTTTTTAAAGAAAAAAAAGACTCCTCAGTTCAATTGGATAAGGACCCTAAGGGAAAATCTATTGATTAAAAAAATTAGGGGAATTATTAGATCTTTGCTTTACTTGATAGCTAGTAGACCCGATATTTTTTTAGCGTTTATTTGTGTGCTAGATTTCAATCAGATCCAAAATAATCATATTTGACAGCAGTGACAAGGATTTTGTGATATCTCTTGGGAACTAAGAACTTAGGAATTTGGTATCCTAAGTTTAGTTCTTCATTTGAAATAATTGGATATTCAGATTCGGACTTTGCAAGTTGTAGGGTTAATAGAAAGAGTACTTCTGAAACATATCAATTTATTAGAAATTCTTTAGTCTCTTGGTCCAGTAGAAAATAGAATTCTGTAGCCCTATCTAATGCTGAAGCTGAATACATAGCATTAGGAAGCTGTATGGCATAAGTACTTTGGTTGAAACAACAATTGATTGATTTTGGATTAAAAAGAGGCACAATTCCTATTTATTGTGATAACACTAGTACCATTTGTATTTCTAATAATCCTATTCAACATTTAAGGACCAAACATATAGACATCAGGCATCATTTTATAAGGGATCATGTATCCAAAGGAGAAATTGAACTCAATCATATTTCAACTGAAAATCAACTTGTAGAAATTTTTTCAAAACAACTAACCTTTGATACTTTTAGTACATTAAGAACAATTCTTGGTGTGATAGATTTAAATACTTAATTAAATGTTTCTACAACCTGGATATGTGTTTTTGTAAGTGTGCTTTTAGCTTTGTGATTTTACTTGTGTTTTTCTGTTTTTGTGCTTGTTTATTTTTATCCTTTTATCTTTTTATTATTTATTTATGTGAGTATTTTTCAAAACATTTTCACATTCAAATTCATTTTGTTAAGCAATCATATGAAATTTCTAAGTGTGAAATTTGTTTGTACGAAATTAATTTCGTACTTGAAAAATCCTGTAGCGTATCGATCCATTGGATAGAATTTAATGCGTATAGTTTTTTAGTTTTTAATGTAGTTCATCTGTACGATCATGACGATCATCTGGATGATGTATATTCAATCGTATGTACGCATCTAGATAGTTATACGGATAAGCACCATACGTACGAACCTGGAGTTCATACATACAAACCATGCATCATTCTGAATGGGGGACAATTCTAACTATCATAAAAATGATCTTAAATAACCAATCATCCCGGACGAACACCTATTTGTCTGTACAATGTTGACCTCATTTTTGTTTGAGGTCACTAGGGACCCATCCAGACTCCAGATCAATACTGACCCTACATCAATCTAGACTCTGGATCCTAGGATCTATCTTGACCTTAGGATTCTTTCATATCAATCTAAAACCTAGGATTCTCCTAGATCCAGACCTTAGGATCTATTGTAGATCCTAGGATCCTTCTAGATTCCAGGCTCTAGGATCTACTCTAGACCCTAGGATTCTTCCAAATTTTAGACCTTAGGATCTACTCTAAACCCTAGGACTCTTCTAAACTTCAGATCTTAGGATTTATTCTAGACCCTAAGATTCTCCCATTTCCAGACCCTAGGATCTACTCTAGACCCTAGGATTTTTCCAGACTAATCTGAACCTTAGGATCCATCTAGATCCTAAGATCCTTCCAAATTCCAGACCAATCCAAATATTAAAATCTATTCTAGACCTTAAGACTCTCCTAGATTCAAACCCTATGATTTTCTTAGACCCTAGGAGCTGCCTAGGCCTTAATCCAATTCAAACTTCAATCAAATACAGACTTTAAACCCATTCAGATCTTAATCTCCAGTTCAATCTTAGATCCTACCTTTAATCTAGCTTTAAACCTATCCAATCATTTATAATCCCCTAAATGATTATAAATGACTTGGATAATTCAAACTTAATCTATCAAACTCAAAATTCAGATCAAATCCAAAATTCAGACCCAAATCCAATGCTAAAAGGCCAAGTCCTAAAAGTCTTTTTCAGCAAATTTTCAAACACTTCAAACTTAATCAAATGACCTCCGATTCAGAGTTTGTCAGTTGCATATTGATGGGACATGTCTCTGGAGGAAACCCTCTAAATTTGAGCCCATTCTGAGGTCTCTAACCTCAGAAACTAAATTGAAATCCAAAGGCTATAAAATCTTCAAATATTTATGGCCTATGCCACTAGACCTGCCATCCAGTGGATTTTGACCTTGGAGCTTTCTCCAAAGCCTCTAATTACTTCCAGACCCTTAATTATAACTCATTGAACATTAAACTGCATTTTGATTGACCCACTTTGACTCCCAGTTGACCAGGGGTCAAAATGACCAAAATACCCCTATAGGGCTTAAATGGTGATTTCAAACCAAATGAACTCTGAATTGAATGCAACCACCTCCAGCAAGTTTCAAATGTCATTTCAAATCTGTTAAACCCAATCCTGACCCTTGGATCAACCTGGTTGACCAAGTCAATAGGTTTGACCCAAAAGGCCCTTTAAGGGTCCAAACAGGTGTTTTGAACCAAATGACCTCCTTAGACCTTGAGACCATATCCAATAAACCCCAAATATCATTTTAAACCTGTCCAGCCCAGATCCACACTTTGGGCCAACCTTGTTGACCCAGTCAGCCCAATCGACCCAATTACCCCTTAAGGTTTTGAATGGGTCATTTCAACCCTTTTAACTTTTCCAAATCATTCAATTCCTCAAAACCACTTTAATTCATGTTTCAAACTTAACCGAATTTGTTTGGAGTCTAACCATGGTCAATTTGACCAAGTCAACCCTTTTTGGATTGATCAAGCCCATAGAAAACTCTTCATATCCATTCAAGCCTCAACCCATGGCTTTGTATTTCCTCCAAACAACTTCAAGCAGCTGGAATGGACACATGGCTGCCACCTCAGCAGTCAAAGTAACCAGTTGACCAGTCAACATATGGTCAACAAATCCTTAAATGGCCAAATCACTCCCTAAAGCTAATCCACTCTAATTAAAACCACTCCAGCCATTTAAATGGACTCTAGAAGCTTTTTAGAGCCATTCACAGACTTTAAATCAAGATCTAATGGCTCACATTCAATTCCACATGGAGAAAAGGCCAAAAAGGGGCTTTCCACCTCACTTGGACCTTTGTCCTTGATTCCATCTGCTCTCAACAACTCCCTTGACATGTGGCAGCTATCTGGAGTCCAGCCAAACATATCCTAGCTGTCTATCCAACCAGGGGATGTTTGAATAGGGTGTAAACCCTCATTTGAGCATTATTCGAGTCTCTCCCCTCTCTCTCCACTCTCAACCTCTCAAGGCAAAGTCTATGTTCTATTGAGCTTCCCAGAGACTCCTCAACACTTCCCCACCCAAATCCTGCCGGTCAAAACCTTCCTCCGGCGTGTTTCCGGCGAACTCAAGCTCAAATCCGGTCTGAAAGTTCGTTAGGGATGTTAAGCTTTATGAACTTAGTCCCAAGATAACCAAGAGGGGGGGGGGGGTGAATTGGTATTTTAAAAACTCTTTTCACAAAGAAAGAAAATTGCATAAACCAAATCACACCACAGAAATAAATGCGGAATTAAAAAGCGCGGAAGCAAGAAAAAGAACACAGAAATTTATAGTGGTTCGGTCGACTCGACCTACGTCCACTCCTTAGAGGCACCCTCCAAGTATTGCACTACAAAACGTGACTCTCCTTTAGCCCCCACGGCTAGGTGGAGAAGCCCTTACAAGAACCTCCTTTTTGCCACCCCGGCAAGGTAGAGAACCTACCTCCTTTTGCTTCCTCCTGAAGCTGGCAGAGAACCAAAACCAAAAGCAAACTCCTTATCTCTACCGACCCTTCCACGGACGAGGAACTCTAGACGAAGACGAAGCAGAGCGATCCTTGAAGCAACCCTTGTGAATCCCCTCACAAGATCCTCTCTCTCTCTCTCCTCTCTCTCTTTCTCTCCTCAAGGTCTTCTCAGGTCAAGGCAGCAGCCAAAAGTTATTAAAAATGTTGAACAAGAGCTCTTATATAGAAGAGCTTCAAAGGAACTCATTAATTGCAAGTTGCCGACAATATCGTCCAGGCTGATCTGGACATTGGCCTGGCCGATCAGTACAAATCAAAGAAGATCGGCCAGAGCATCGCCCTGGATGCAAAATTGGACGATTGAAAATTGGCTTGATCATCCAGGCCGATCTCACGATCGTCCTGGCCGATCAGTTCAAATAAGAGGAAAATCGTCCTGACAATAGCCCTGAATACGAGCTGGCTGATATTTATCATCCTGAAGTAACTTAAGGTTTTTGATCCTGCGATCGTCCAGGATGATCATGCGATCGTCCAGGACGATCCTGCGATCGTCCAGGACGATCCTGCGATCGTCCAGGATGATCCTGCGATCGTCCAGGACGATCCTGCGATCGTATCAATCATCCTTAATTTCTCCCTTGATTTCCTGATCAATTAAGGCATAATTTGGTAATTTCGTCCAGGCCGATACGTGTATCGTCCTGGCCGATAATTTAAAATTACAATATATCTTAATTGACTATGGCGGCTACTTCTTTCTGTTTTGAGCTTATCGTCCTGGCCGATACACGTATCGTCCAGGCCGATATGTTAATGACGGCTGCCTTAATTAAGAATCCTTACTTAGACTTTCTGTTTTAAGCTGATCGTCCCGGACGATATAAATATCGGCCGGGCCGATGTGGGCAAAAACAAAAGTTTTAAGCCCCTCAAGTGTGTGTGTGAAGGGTTACTTAGCATCAATCTCTTTGACCATTACAAGTAGACTCAAAAGGTGAAAATCAAAAGCACAGACTGACTCAACCCTAAACTTACGCAATCCTGAACTTGGCTTCTTCTTGATCGTCCGATCTTTAATTCCTGAAAAGTTAGAAGCAACAAGTAGTCCAAGAGAAATAGTGTTTGTCAATTATCAAAACATAAGACATAGAAAATAGGTTTGCAATAATCTCCCCCTTTTTGATGATGGCAAAACACTACAAAAAACAGCAAAAATTCAGGATTGATGAAAAAAGAACCTCATAAACTTCTCCCCCTTTTGACATATCAAAAAGGAGGGTACAAGAAAGCAAAGCAAAAGAGATCCCTCTTTTTTTTTTTTTTTTTTTAAACCAAGGCATGAACATGATATTGTATTCCATGTGATTGATTTAAAAATTTGTGAGTTAATGTGTTAATAAGCTCATCAATCTATAGAATAGTAGAATATCCGATCATGGTTACCCTTAGCTCAGACGTTCTCTTAGGGTAGAATCGTCTTTTGAAATTAATGACCTAACTCAAGAAGTTAATTGGATATGAGAAAAAGAAATCCACCCATTACTTGGCTTAAAAAAAACATCTTTATAAAATAATGAAGTAAAGTAAATTTGTCACAATCGAAAAATAATCGAAGTCAAGCCTTTGAAAATCAACACTTCTAAATTTTAAAAGATTTAAAAAGGGAGAATAGCTTGCTTTTGAGTGGGCTCATTTTATGCCTCTTGTCAATTTCATGGCGCTTTGCGCATCTTTTTATAGATTTTTTTTTTTCAATTTTTGGCGTCTTTGCGCATCTTTTGTTGGCATCATTGGCCAAATTTTGTTGTTTTTGCAAGCTATATTCTCTTTTATAATCTTTTAAAAAATAAAGTTGTGAATATATCTTCTCAGATATTAGAGAATAGGAGCACTCTCTCTAACATAAGGAAGAGTTACCACAAGCAGAATTAATAATCAAGGACAAGAGTAACGAGAAATCTTAATGTAACAAAAAGACTTTAAACATTATAAGTATAAGATAGATTTGTTTAAGCAAGCTTAAGAAAATATTTCAATTCCATAACCAATCTTTAACTTGAGATAGATTTTTTATTAGAAAAGAAAACTATGCCACTAAAATAGGATAGAGAAAGAGACACAATCACAAAATATTTCTACCATCTAAAAGATTGAGTAGATAGAAACATATTGACTACAAATTTCCAAAGGTAAAGACAAGGAATATAGTATCATATTTGCGATGATTTTGAAAACTAAGTAAAGAGAGACAAAAAGGGAAAAATAAAACACACAAAAAAAAACTAAAGCAACAAAAAGGAAACAAGAACAAAAGAAAAATAAAAAGCAAAAGAAAAAACTAACAAAAAAAATAAAAAAGTTTCATGCATTAATGTCAATCACACCCAACCTGGTCCTTAAAGAGCTGAAAGTATCGAAGGCCAGTGGTTTAGTAAAGATGTCCGCCAGTTGATTTTCAGTTGTCACATAGTGTAACTCAATGTCTCCCTTAGTCACATGATCTCTAATGAAGTGATGCCTAATGTCAATGTGTTTAGTCCTTGAATGTTGGATAGGATTCTTAGAGATGCATATGTCACTAGTATTGTCACAAAAGATTGAGATGGTACTTACATGTAATCCTAAATCCAATACCTATTGTTTCAACCAAAGGACTTGGGCCACACAACTTCCAAGAGCAATGTATTCAGCTTCAGCAGTGGAAAGAGCAATAGAGTTTTGCTTCCTACTAGACCAAGAGACCAAAGATTGTCCAATGAATTGACAAGTTCAAGAAGTGCTCTTTCTATTCACCTTGCATCCTGCAAAATCAGAGTCAGAAAAACCAATAATCTCAAAAGAAGTGCTATGTCTAGGGTACCAAATCCCTAATCCTTGTGTCCCCAAAAGGTATCTAAAAATCCTCTTAACAGCAATCATGTGGGATTCCTTAGGGTCAGCTTGAAACCTAGCACAAAGGCAAACACTAAACATGATGTCAGGTCGGCTCGCAGTCAAGTAAAGTAAAGATCCAATCATGCCTCTATACTTCTTCTGATCAACAGACTTACCACTTGGGTCCTTATCCAATGGAGCACTAGAAGTTATGGGAGTGTTAATTGGTTTGGCTTTGTCCATCTCATATTTCTTTAAAATGTCCTTTATGTATTTTGTTTGATTTAGAAAAGTTCCATCTTCCAATTATTTTATGCTAAACCCCAAAAAATAGGACAACTCTCCCATCAAACTCATCTCAAACTCTCTACTCATTGTTTTGGAAAAATCATCACACAAATTTTTATTAGAAGATCCAAAAAGTATATCATCCACATAAATCTGAACAATGAGTAAATCTTCCCCAACTCTTCTAATAAAAAGGGTGATGTTAACACTTATCTTGACAAACTCCCTTTCTAGTAAGAATGTGCTAAGCCTCTCATACCAAGCTCTTGGTGCCTGCTTTAAACCATACAATGCCTTTTTCAATTTAAACACATGATTTGGAAATTGGGAGCTCTAAAAACCTGGAGGTTGTTCTACAAACACATCTTCTTTTATCTCCCCATTTAAAAAGGCACTCTTGACATTCATTTGAAAAAGCTTAAATCCTTTATAACAGGCAAAGGCTAATAGTACTCTAATGGCTTCCAATCTAGCTACACGGGCAAAAGTCTCCTCATAGTCTATCCCTTCTATTTAATTGTACCCCTTAGCCACCAATCTTGCTTTATTTCTCACCACCACTCCTGAATCATTCACTTTGTTCTTAAAGACCCACTTTGTCCCAACTACACTTTGTCCCTTAGGTCTTTCCACAAGTTCCCAAACATCATTCCTAACAAATTGATTCAACTCTTCTTGCATTGCTAAATCCAAAACTTATCAGAAAGGGCTTGGTTAATGGTGGTGGGTTCAGTCATAGAAATAAAGGCAGAGTGGTTCACCTCCTTCCTAAGTCCAAGTCTAGTCTTAACTCCACTAGAAGGGTCTCCTAAGATCAAATCCTTGGGGTGACTTGTAGAATATCTCCAATCTCTAGGCAAAGTGTGTGAAGTTTCTCCCCTTTCAACAAAGTTCTCTACTCCTTGGGTGACTCCTTCTACTCCTCCATTACTTAGGTGCTCACTCCCCTTCCCCAAATTTTCTACTCCACTTGTAATCTCTCCAACATCATCATCTTCTACTCCATGTTTCTTAGGATCAGACTCATCAAAAACTACATGGGTTGTCTCTTCCACCATCAAAGTTTTCTTGTTAAACACCCTAAAAGACTTTCTAACACTAGAATATCCCAAGAATACTCCTTCATTAGATTTAGGATCAAATTTTCCCAAGTGCGACTTCCCATTGTTGTGAATGAAAACCTTACAACCAAAGACATGAAGGTGGGAAAGATTGGGTGTCCTACCCTTAAGGATCTCATAGGGTGTCTTCTCTAATTTGGCTCTAACATTCACCCTATTCAACACATAACAAGCTGTGTTAACCGCTTCAGCCCAAAAGTATTTTGGAAGTGAATACTCAACAAGCATGGCTCTAGCGGCTTCCACCAAGGTCCGATTCTTCCTTTCAGCTACCCCATTCTGCTGAGGGGTCCTAGGGGCTGAAAAATTGTGGCTAATCCCCTTGTCCTCACAAAAATCTCCAAATCTTTCATTTTCAAACTCTCCCCCATGATCACTATGGATGGTCAAAATCTCACAACCTAGCTTCTTCTGAATCCAAGTAGAAAAAGTTTTAAACTCCTCAAAAGACTCATTTTTATGTGAAAGAAATCTAGTCCAAGTGAACCTCAAGTAGTCATCAACAATCACAAAACCATAGACTTTCCCTCCCAAACTCGCTGTGCTAATGGGTCCAAACAAATCCATGTGAAGGACTTCTAAAGGTCTAGAGGTGCTAATGTCCTTAATGGGGTGAAAAGAGGAGTGGACTTGCTTTCCTAGTTGACAGACATCACAAAGGTGGTCTTTTGTAAACTTAAGTTTAGGGACACCTCTAACTAGGTCCTTTTGGGTCACTTTCCTAAGGGTTTTCATACTTGCATGACAAAGCCTCCTGTGCCACAACCAAGAATCATCAATCACAGTTTTTAAGTAAAAAGAAGCAGCACATTCAATGTTATTCAAATCAAGCATGTAGACGTTGTTGATCCTTTTTCCCTGCAAAATAGTTTTGTTACTTAAACTTACAATGCATGAATCCGCGAAGAATTACACGATGAAGCCTTTGCCACAGAATTGACTGATGCTGAGCAAGTTGTGCTTCAATCCATCTACAAGCAAAACATTTTCAATCATAAGGTTCTTGGAATTACCAATTATACCTGCTCCTACCACCTTCCTGGTGGTGTTGTCTCCAAGAGTAACCTTGCCTCCAGTCCTGGACTCTAGTACAACAAACTGGCTAGCATCACCAGTCATATGTCGAGAGCATCCACTGTCCAGGTACCATATACTCTCACGAGGTCTTTTGTGAGAGTCCTCCTGCAAAATTATCAAATGTTAGATTTAGGAATCCAAGCAGGTTTGGGTTCCTTCTTATGAAGAGAAGAATACAATGTATGTGTGATATGCTGTGGATCATGCACCTTAGGTCTCCACACCCAATGTGTACTATGGTGAATCGTGCAAGTGTGTGAGATGTGTCCTAGCATGCCACATGAGAAACATCTAACTCCAGGAAAGGGATTTCTTAAGTAATTTGAGTTATAATGCCTCTTCCTAGGTTTTGGCAATTGATTAAAAGTAGAAGTCATCCTATTTTTCTTACATGCTTCTAAATCATTTTGAAACTTCAAATTTGTGTTTTTTAAAACTTCATTTTCAATCCTCAAATTTTTCTCTATGTCCTTTGACTTCTTAAAATCAGATTCAAGTGATGTGTGTGATATTTTTAATGCATCATGCTCTTCAACTAACTCACCATGATTTTTGTTTAACTCATCAAATTCATCGAGTAAAGTCATGTGATTTGAATCAATTGTTTGATTGTCTTTAATCAAAATTTCATGCTCTTTTTATAGATTTAAGAATTCTAATTTCAAGCTAGCATGAGTTTTCTTTAATTTCCTATATGATGCATGAATTTTTTTTGAAACTTCAAGAAGTTGATCGTAGGAAAGTTCACATACCTCTTCTTGATCACTTTGATCTTTTCCCATGAAACACAAGTTTGTAGTTTCTTCCTCTGGTTCAGTCTCAGAGGAGTCAGTACTAGATTCTGCCCAAAAGCTCCTTTGGTTTTTCTTCTTGTCCTTCCTAAACTAAGCTTTCTCCTCACCTTTTCCTTTGCTTGATGGATCTCTAAGCGTAGGGCAATCAGTTCTCACATGTCCAGGCTTCCTGCATTCAAAACAAACAACATCAGAAGATCCTTTAACATGTTTATGATCCTTACCTTTTCTCCAACTTTGATGATGCTTTTGTTTCTTCCTTAGAAAGCTTTTGAATTGCCTTGTGATGAAGGCAATTTCATCGCTTTAAGACCCGAAAGATTCAGAATCCAATTTGTGTGCCTTCAATGCAATTGTTTTCTCCTTTTTCTTTTCACCTGCATCAACATTTCTTTGATTCACCACTTACTCGTAAGCAATGAGTGAGCCAAGTAAGTTATCAATAGAATAGGTGTTCAAATCTTTAGATTCAGTAATGGCAGTAATTTTTGCATCATAAGACGAAGGCAAGCATCTCAAAATCTTATTAACTTTTTCATAGTTAAAGCTCTTTTCCTAGTGCATGCAATGAAGTAACAATCTGAGTAAACCTAGTGTACATGTCAAAAATCGATTCATGAGGTTTCATACGAAAAAGTTCGTATTCATGCAAGAGAATGTTTAAACGGGATTGTTTAACTTCATTGGTACCTTCATAGGTGATGCACAATTTATCCCAAATCTCTTTACCGGTTTTGCAAGTTGAGACACGCATGTAATCCTCAGATTTCAAAGCACAGAAAAAACAGTTCAAACATTTCGCATTTAATTGAGCTAAATCAGGTTCATCAAAAGTCCATTCAGTAAAACCAACTTCAGTTTTCACACCATTAATTTCACGAGAAGGTGGAGAAAAACCTTCTTGAATAAGCATCCACATGCGATAATCAGTAGATTGTAAAAACATTGACATACGAGTTTTCCAAAAATCAAAAGGTAGGTTATCGAACAGGGGAGGTCGGGTAATGGAATACCCTTCCGTAGTGTTACGATTCCCAATGTTAGCCATGGATCAAATTCAAAAAGTTTTCAAACTTTAATTTTCGAATCTCGCTCTGATACCTCTTGAAAGTTCGTTAGGGATGTTAAGCCCTATGAACTTAGTCTTGGCTAACCAAGAGGGGGGGTGAAACCGGTGAATTGGTATTTTAAAAACTCTTTTCACAAAGAAAGAAAATTGCATAAACCAAATCACACCACAGAAATAAATGCAGAATTAAAAAGCGCGGAAGCAAGAAAAAGAACATAGAAATTTATAGTGGTTCGGTCGACTCGACCTACGTCCACTCCTTGGAGGCACCCTCCAAGTATTGCACTACAAAATGTGACTCTCCTTTAGCCCCCACGGCTAGGCGGAGAAGCCCTTACAAGAACCTCCTTTTTGCCACCCCGGCAAGGCAGAGAACCTACCTCCTTTTGCTTCCTCCTAAAGCTAGCAGAGAACCAAAACTAAAAGCAAACTCCTTACCTCTACCGACCCTTCCACGGACGAGAAACTTTAGACGAAGACGAAGCAGAGCGATCCTTGAAGCAACCCTTGTGAATCCCCTCACAAGCTCCCCCTCACAAGATCCTCTCTCTCTCCTCTCTCTCTTTCTCTCCTCAAGGTTTTCTCAGGTCAAGGTAGTAGCCAAAAGTTATTAAAAATGTTGAACAATAGCTCTTAAATAGAAGATCTTCAAAGGAGCTCATTAATTGCAAGTTGCCGACAATATCGTCCAGGCCGATCTGGACATCGGCCTGGCCGATCTGTACAAATCAAAGAAGATCGGCCAGAGCATCGCCCTGGATACAAAACTGGACGATTGAAAATTGGCTTGATCGTCCAGGCCGATCTCATGATCGTCCTGGCCGATCAGTTCAAATAAGAGGAAAATCATCCTGACAATAGTCCTGAATACGAGCTGGCCGATATTTATCGTCCTAAAGTAACTTAAGGTTTTTGACTAGATTGTCCTGGCCGATCCTGCGATCGTCCAGGATGATATGATAGTATCAATCATCCTTAATTACTCCCTTGATTTCCTGATCAATTAAGGCATAATTTGGTAATTTCGTCCTGGCCGATACGTGGATCATCGTGGCCGATAATTTAAAATTACAGTATACCTTAATTGACTATGGCGGCTACTTCTTCTGTTTTGAGCTTATCGTCCTGGCCGATACACGTATCGTCCAGGCCGATATGTTAATGACGGCTGCCTTAATTAAGAATCCTTACTTAGACTTTCTGTTTTAAGCTGATCGTCCCGGATGATATAAATATCGGCCAGGCCGATGTGGGCAAAAATAGAAATTCTAAGTCCCTCAAGTGTGTGTGTGAAGGGTTACTTAGCATCAGTCTCTTTGACCATTACAAGTAGACTCAAAAGGTGAAAATCAAAAGTACAGACTGACTTAACCCTAAACCTAAGCAATCCTGAACTTGGCTTCTTCTTGATCGTCCAATCTTCGATTCCTGATAAGTTAGAAGCAACAAGTAGTCCAAGAGAAATAGTGTTTGTCAATCATCAAAACATAAGACATAGAAAATAGGTTTGCAACACGGTCAAGGCTTATTCCAGGCGATTCGTGGCGTGTCGGAGCTTGGAGTCAACTAAGAAATTAAACGTGGACAGTCTACAAATTCAGAGATACAAAAATGGTCTAAACCATCCACAACTCGAGGTGAAAATTTAAACCCTAGGTTTGAACACTTAGTTTTAATTAAATTTGTTAAAAATGCATTTTAATACAAGTTTTTGATTTCCCATGAACTCTGTTCATTAACTTAACCTAGATTTAAAATTTCACTAATTTTGGTTAATCGGATCGAGCGAACGAGCCCAAAAATGAGTCCTGGGGTGTTTTCAGGGTCTCGTCCAGGTCTGTGAAACGTTAGCCATTGATCATCTGATCAACGGATGATGTTTCGTTCATCTGCATTCGGTCTGACGCGCTTCAGCTACTCGATGCCAAAATACCTGTCCGACGGCAACTGGGCCTTGGATCCATACCGCGCGATCAAATTTCCATCGTCCGATCTCTAACTAGGATATCAGATCATGGGCTTTGATCTGGACCGTCCAACTCAAGATAGCGGCGATCCAACGGCTCATACTGATGCCGACGTGGTTAAGTGGAAAACGCGTGGACCCCTCTTCGCCGCCGCCATCCACGTGGCCGGATTCGCCGCCGCCCTCCTGTTAATTAAAATTAATTTTGATTTAATTAATTTTAATTAGCAGAAAGTTTTAAAATAATTTTAAATTTTTTTAATTAAAAAATTAAGTATTATATATCTGAATTTTCAGTAAATCAAGCACTTCAATTTAAAATAAGTTTTGATTTTAAAATAATAATAAACTTATTTTTAAATTATTTTAAGTATTAAATATTAAATATTCTTTATTAATATTTAAAAAAGTTATTAATTAAAATATTTTCAAAAAATTAAGAATTTCAATTTAAAATTATTTTCAAATTCTAAAACTTAATTTATTTTGATTAATTTGAATTATTTTGAATATCTTAATATTTAATTAATATTTAATTAAATGTTATATTAATTATTTTAAAAGTTAAAAAAAAAAACTATTTTCAGTAACTTAAGACTTTAATAGATCTCTTAGTCTCTTGAAGTTTATTTTCATAATATTTTCAATTATTTTTATTTTAAAAATATATATTTACATATATAGGTATATATATTTATTTTTATATTTATATATTTTAAAATATATTTTAAAACCTATATGTATTTAAATCTTGCAAATTTGAGAGATCACTTTGAAATTTTAAGCATAGATTAAATGTTTGAATAGAAGTCATTGGGGAATGATTAGTGAGTGATTATCTTCTAATCATTTCACTAATTAAAATTAATCGCTTTAATTAATGCTAATTCTTGCATGCTTAGGTTGTGCACACACCACGTAGCCTAGACTCTCCTAGTTTTAAGGACTTGATTGTTATTGTGTGTTTATTCATGCTTTGTTTAAGGGTTAGTCAAAACTTCAATTCAAACCTATTAAACTTAGTGTCACTAAGGACAAAAATTAAGGACTTTGACTAGAAAACTTAGAAAATTTATTGTGAATAGGATTGACACCCTCTTGACTTGAAATTTGAACCACTTAAACTTAGTGACACTCTCAGCCTTAGGGAAAATCTTCACTGGTTTTAGAAGTCATTAAGCCCCCTAATTAAATTTCCTAAGTTTAAGCCTCAATTAAGCCTTAAAACCTTCCAGAAAATGTAATAAATCCATTTTAAACCAAAAAATTATGTGTAACCCCTCTAATTGACCATAATTAAACCCTTAACCAATGAAAATTAAAACCAAATTTATTTTATAGCAATTTAAACCTTAATCTAGTTTTAAGTGAAAATTAATATTTTAATTATATAATTAATTAATAATTATTAAAAATTCCAAAAATTTTCTAAACATTGGGAATCTCTCCTTAGGTCATTCCTGACCTTTGGAGCTGATTTCAAGGAGTTGGGATCTCATTTGGAGCAAAATCACAAAAAGGGGCCTTTAATTCACGATTTTCAATAATTCAATAAATAGTCAAAATTTCAAACCTTCATAACTAATCAAAGAAAAATCCAAATTGAACAAACTTACTTGCATTGAACTAATAACAAAGTCTAATATTTATTAAAAATATAAAAATTCCAGAAATCTGCCAATTTCAAAAAAGTCAACAAATCGGTCAACTCTAGGTCAAAACTAGTTCAAAACTTCAAACCTTCGTAATAAAATGTAGAAAAATCTGATTTCAACGTACTTACCTTCTAACTGATCGTAGTAAGATCTAGTATTTTAATAAAATGCTAACCATCCAGAATTTAACCTTAATTAAAAAGTCAATTTTCAACCCGTTAATTAAATGATTAAAATATTCCAAAAATTCATAAAAACTCAAAATTGCTTTAAAACTCCCGAAAATGTTAGCTTAATGTTTAAAATATTCAACAAACCTTTTAAAACACAACAACCATTCTAAAGATGAAGTTTATTGGCTGGACTACTCCGGGTTGTGGGGCTAAGTGTCCTAAGGAGGCTGGTTCCTCGAGCCTGGTGGCACAACGCCACGAATGGATTCTAAGGGGTGTTAAAACTTAAAATAGATTAATCATTAATTATTTAACCTTTTAAAATCTTTAATTCAATTACATTAATTTGGTTTATCGGCTGGACTACTCCGGGCTGCGGGGCTAAGTGTCCTAAGGAGGCTGGTTCCTCGAGTCTGGTGGCACAACGCCATGAATCAATTAATGAAAAACTTAAATTAATCAACCTTAAAGATCAGCAATCAAACCTTAAGCAATTTCAATCAAGTATCCCATTTAGGACATATCAAAACTGCACGACCTATCCCACACACTTTAGATGGTTTGCTAGGATCACCAACTCTAGTTTTAGGCTAGGCCGGTGTTTACTTTTCCGCTGTGCAGGGATTTTCGAGCTTTTTCTGCATGTTGTTTGCTAGTGTAGAATTGTTGTGTTTGTTTACTTACTTGCTGCACTCTGTGATTGATTGTGCGTTAGATTTACCCCTAGGTTAGGGACGAATTATATTTGTGCAGTCTTATGTAGGTGGCCATGCTCCTACATGGAGCTGAAATTAAAGGGGGCAATTAATAAAAAATTATATACTCTTTGCACAGGTACCTACTGCGCTTAAGACCCCCTTTAAATAAAAAGAGCATCGCCAAGTGTGGCTAAAAAAAATGCATTTCAATTTTCATATTATAACTGCTTAGGAATATATACAACTGCTAATTATTAGGATAACTTTGCAGAATCGAGTCTAGATTTTTCAGTTTTTTTTTAATAATGTAAATTTGATTTGATAAGGTTGTAATTCTTTGAAATGACTTGAGATTTGGATAATTAATCCAATTTGAATTCCAAAGAGGTGAAGACATCCCTAAAGGGGAGAGTCTTCTTCCATTTGGAAGTCAAATTAGGATACGTTGCAAATATCCAAAGAGGAAAGATAACACCCCGATCAAGGGGAAGTTTCTTTTCTTTTGGATATCCAGAACCGACGAATCAAGATGTTCGTGAGAAGATGAAGGATTGGACAACGAGATGAATCCCAAATCTCAAAGTCATTTGATTTAGGATTAGAAATTCGGGTTGTAGTCAGTGGTGCCCGACCACTTTAATTTTCTGCAAATTCTGTGATGTAATAATAAGAGCATTTGCCTACGGACATTCAATTTGATAAATTTAGTTTGATTGATTTGTTTAATTTGATTGCGCATTAGAACTCCTACTTTCTAGTCTTTTTATTTGCATGCCGCATTTGATTTAGCCTGGAATTCGAATTTAGGCTCTTAGGGGTCTGTCAAAAAATTCTTCTACTTTAATTAAATAAAATTTTTAAGACAAGATAGAAACTCTAAACGGTCCTAAGAAGTAAGCTCGGACTCGCCGAGTGTTCATCATGCATTCATATTGTACTTTCTCAACCTTGTTAGGCATCTCCCCGCCTGCGGGTTCTGGCAGACCACCTGGCCTATGAGAGTGCCGATTTGTCAAGGGGATGTTATGCAATCTCTAGGGAAAAATCCATTTTCTAAGCTAAAAATTTTTAAACTGCTACATACTGATTTTGCATTCAATCGAGTCAATTAGCATGCATCGCATTAGTAACAAATTAAAATCAAGTCTAATATTTAATTGCATTATTTAGACATCAAATACCCAACATAAGTCTTAGGGGCCAATTAGGATCTGCTCTAGATGTCGGCCCCATTCTCAAAACTATTCTTAAATAACGTCCCTACCACTCGACATTAAAAGACTGGACTCATCTTTTAAAATCGTTTAGGTGGTTTAGCTGGTTCCCCAATCCAGGCCAGGGTAAGACCAGATTTGTATTGCACTAGCTAGGTTCAGGGCACTAACTTTTAGTGCCCAATTTAGACTTAGGTTCTGAGGCTGGCTCGGGTCATAAGACCTCAACATTCGGGAATTGAATCCCAAATTTCTAATAAAATTGACCACTCAAACTAAAAAATTTTCTATCAATCGAATACAAGCCTAACACTTAGGATAGATTGAGGTGTTTCTGAAGTAATTCAGAATCTCAAAACACCTCCTACTTTTCTTCCTTTGACTACGAAAATAAGTCTTCAATTTTGATCCAATTCCACTTGAAATTCCTACAATCTTCTTCCTTTGATATCAAACTTTGAAAATCATAAATAAAATTTATACCGCTATTTTAATCGAGAGTTTTCGTAGGAAATTTTAATTTCCTATGTTGTAATTAACTATGAGAGCTTGCGCTCGTAGGAGATTTAGTAACCCAGATCTAATTTTTAAAATTAAAATTTTCAAAACCTCTAATTAATTATCTTTGGAAAATCTCAATTAAGCGATCATTATCGTTATATTCAAAGGATTGATAATAAATGATATCCTCTTTCCTTGGAGAGATATATCATTTTATTATCCGAATTTTGATTATAAAATTAACGATCCTTTAAAGCTTTGTAATCTGAACCTATTAATGAACGACAGTCTCTTCTTTTTG